>CAUYUJ010020088.1:102500-153077 GCA_963575745.1 Prorocentrum cordatum | reverse complement strand
CTACTTCTACTACTACTACTACTACTACTACTACTACTACTACTACTACTACTACTACTACTACTACTACTACTACTACTACTACTACTACTACTACTACTACTACTACTACTACTACTACTACTACTACTACTACTACTACTACTACTACTACTACTACTACTACTACTACTCAGCATCATCACTTAGTCGTAATGTTCCTCTTCCTCCTCCTTGTCATCATCCATGTTCTCCTCATGGACGCCAGCCTCGTCACTATCATCAGCAACAGCAGCATCATCAGCATCAGCCGCATCACCATCAGTCTTTCCTCTGAGAATCGGGGTAAGATGACAAAGGAAGTAAGATCTCATGTTCACTCTGCTCAGGGAGAGCGGAGGCGGGATGAGACATTGATAAGACAGATATCCGTTAAGCTAAACCACTCGATCAGGAATAGGAAGGGAGGAGGAAGGCCGAGGACGGACGACGACGGATCGCCCGCGCGCCCCAGCGCGCTCCTTTTCTCTCCTGCCAGCCGAGTTCGGCTGGTTTGAGCAGTAACACAGCTGCAGAAACGCAGCGTCAGTGCACGCGGACAGTTCGCTGCATGCAATCTTGGTTATCTTCTAATTGAATATTAGGCGGAGAGGAGCAGATTTACCCCCCCCGCGGCGGGCCGCGTAGAGCCCATCCACCCACAGCCCCCAGCCTGCACATATGCACAACCACTGGAGCCAACCCCAAAAAGCTTTTACGGCTCAACGGTGGCTGCCAGGGGGCCAAGGGCCGAAGAAGCTCGACGTTTCCTACTATAGAAGATATAAATAGTTTCTCTCCGCTGGTCCGGCTTAGCCGACCAGTAGAGATGTCCGCGCCCATCACGCTTAGCGCGCGGGTAAAGCATTTGGCGTGCGCATGCCGCGGTTGAGGCCCCCCCACGGATTCGACGAACTCTCTCGCCTTGGCGGCGCCGGAGGTGGCGGGTTTGAAGTCACCGATCATCCCGTCTGTCCGTCCGTACCACGTGGCGTGCGAGAACGCCCTCTCTCTCTGTCGTTATTTCCAACCTGCGCCGCCTCTCTCGGCGGAAAATGATGATTATGCTCCCACTTCGACAGCCAGGTCCAGTAAGGAAATTGTACCAATCGTCGTCATTGAGCCACGTGATTCTGTCCCGGTGGAGGTGGTATCCGACGAGGATTCCATTCACGTGAGTCGGGTAGGACTGGTTGGGGTCGCATGCGGGGCGGTATCCTGCGGCGCTGCTGGCAGCATCTGAGGCAGCGCCTGTGGCGGCGTCCGCCGCCGCGGGCAGCGCAAGGCTATCGGCATGATCGGCGGCCGCGGCAGAGGCATCATCCATGGCTGCATCGCGCGCGCGTTGGAAAACCGACCGATCCCTCGGGTCGGGATCTTGTAGGTCAGCGTCTCTGGTCGGCACGGATGAGCCGGCGACAGAACGTGGGGAACCGATAGCCTCCTCAGACGCCTGAGCATCTGAGATGCCAGGTCGAAGAGATGGCGTGCGAGACAAAAGTATTGCCTTTGGCCCGGCAGGCACACGTGGCCCCACGATCTCGGCTTCGCCATCGTGTTCAGGGTCCTTGTCCCTACTGTTCATAAATTGCAATATACTTATGGCAGCAGTTGCTGCGGCGAAACCATATGGACCGCTAGCAGTGCGGAAAAGACCATCTTCCTTGTCCTGAAGATCGGCACCGGGGTCAGGATACTTATCCTGCAGCCAAGTTATGGCCTCTTGTATTACAGCACCGTGGCGACGGAGGTCATCATGTACTTTCTGGCCCATTTTGCGGGCCCATGTTTCTATAATGTCATCCGTCTCAACAGCCGCACGAATACAGCCGTCCAAGGCATATGCGTCGGTTCGTCTCTTTGACTCGATCTCGTCGGTGCTCACCATTTCGGGGCGAGTGATTCGCACCGGGTAACCAATAAAATGGTTCTCTGATATAAAATAGCGAATTATCTCACGAATAATTGCGAACATCCTTACGGGTCGAAGGCCCAGTTCCATGTTTTGTGTTGTTACCAACCAATTGTCATCCACTATTTTCCTGATGATCGCCGGGATCACATAGTCCTCCGTCCAGTCAGGGTGGCCCTGCCGGGCGTAGTGGGGTTCGTCCCCGTGCGTTCAATTATGTAATGAGCGGCAACCTCACGAAGTTCGTTCCCGAACAATCTTATTTTCATCAGACGGTCCTCATGATGAAAGTCCACGTGTCCCTCGGGCCCCTCAAGTGCAAGGAGCCCATCAGTTATCGACGCGGCCTTAGGCCCGCTGATTACTTTGAGGTCCAGGTCCATTTGTGACCGTTCCCGTGCCCTCGCGGCTGAGCCGGAGGCATGTCGCAACACTGGAACTATAAGACGATGGTCCCGACACATGCCTACCCGTCTTGCAACGGAGTGTGAACTGCGAGTCGGTCGCGCTCTAAAGTTGTTCTCCCAGGCGACCGGTAACCTTGCAGGAGGGTTGGCATTGTCGTCGTTGTTTCCAGTATCTTCAGGAGTAACGCCAAACCATGACATGTCAAAATGTATGGCATCGTCTACTGTGGCAAGTGCAGGTACAAAGAGGTTTCCTCTCCTCATGTTGTTCAACCATTGTGCCCAGCCAATCCTAAGTGAAATCAAGTCGTCAGGCTCATCAGACCAATGAAATGCTTGCAGTGCTGGGCAGGATCTGGGACGATCGTACTGATCAAAACCAGTCGCCCACAATTTTGGCCACCATTTGTTAATAGCCGGGGTTCGTCTGTGTAGGTTTGTGGCCGAATATTCTAGCCACGATATAAATCGCTTGACCAGAGGCCTTAAGTATTCAAAGAAAGGAGCATGTCGCGCCGGAGGCTGAGCCTCGGCGTTCGCTGGGATCCAAGCTGGAAAGTTCCCTTGCTCACTTTTGCCAAATATGGTGCCAGCAGCCGCCATTGTGGCAAAGTTGCTTTCCATCTTCGCTCCTGCAGATTGTTGTTGGCGACGTTTTTCGCAACGTTAGCAGAAGCTCTCGCTTGTCTCCATATACGCGCCTCCATATATACACGACGATCCCATGGCAGAGATCCTTCGTCTTCCACACCTATCCAAATACCATGTGCCTCAAGGGGTTGCGGGATAGTTTTTTATTTCCATGTCTGGGCCATGTAATCGTGCGATACCCTATATTTATACCGGATTGGGCAATTACAGACGGGACAGTTGGCAAAACCCGTCCTCACCCAGTGGTAGCGGAAGCAAAGGAATCTCTCATCGTCATCCCATGGGGTAGATATAATTCGATCTTGAATTGGGGTATCCAATCTTCTTACTTCGCGGTCCCAATTAATGAGTAGTCTCTCGTCTGTGTTGACCCAGGCAATAATCGACGCGTCATCGAAGATGACCTCGTACGAAGATAATTCGCGGACAAAGAGTACCGTCCAGCGCATCTGGTCCTTTGCCTTACAAATGAGACGGCTTTGTCGATGTCTGTAAATCTCGGTACCTCCTGGGATACCAACGTCCCGTCTGGGCATACTCTGCACGAGAAGCGGGTGGGTACTCTGCCGGTGAAAACAAGGATAATACCCCATTGTTCGTGATTCTTGAGGTTGGGGAGACATGGGAGGAGGTGGCATGTCTTCCACGTTCAAGGCACCCACCTTTGGGGGTTCCCCTTCCCGAGCCTGGTTGCCCATCGATACTACGGTTCTTGCAATGGGCGCTTGTCCATATCTCCTTTGGCTTAGCCATGGAGGAAAATCCGAAGGGCCAGGCAGAGTTGGGCAGCTATGTGCCGGAAGTAGACGCAATAAATCGTAATCTGCTGCATGACACAGCCCGGAGTTGCCCTTTGGAAAGCAAACATATCCACTCGTAGACTCCAAAAATGCCTGCCAACTCGCAATATGTAGAAGAGATCCGCGACTCCTGACTTGGCCAGGGTCGCATGGGACATACATTCTTTCAATCGAAGCGGTAAATGTTGAATGTCCCCGACATGCCCTATAGAATATTGGCATGGGCATTTCGCCCCCATTGATTTCTTGCAGAGATCTGTCATTTCGTTTGCCCCATAGGGCGCGAATCAGTGTTCCAGCAATCTTGGGGCTGTCTTTGGGGGAAATCCCCGGGACATCAATTGTCCCCGCCGGCAACACAGCTAGGCTGTGCGCAGCCAAGGCGCACGACTGGAAAGTAAATCCGTCATCATATAATTTCTGTACAAGGTCCCAAAAATAGACCCAGCCTTCTGACGATCTAGCATAGTCCGAACAGTGCCTCGCGATGTATACAGCACATTGGCTATTATTCTGGCCAAATCATCCGCTCGGAAACTCATGCCACTCAGGGTGTCCGAACTGCCTAAGGCAAACGGGTTCTCATCGTCATCTTCTCCAATGATGAGTGGCCTCAAGCATGCATAGGCGCCTGGAGAAAATCCATCAGGACAGTCATCGGCATTAAATTCGGCACTCATATAATCCCGTGCGTAGACGAAAGATCCGTCATCTTGAGTAAGATTTGCTAAAATTGCAAAGATTGGATCTTCCACAAATTCTGCCATGTATCTAAGCGTAACTCCCGATTGTTTGCGGATGGCTTCGACGTTAGGTGGCACAGGGCCCGTAATGTGGGCATCCTGGAGCATCTGCTTCAGAGGCGCAGGCGTAGCCTGAAGTATGCGATAGCGCTCATCTGTTGTCACATACAATCGTTTCTCTTAAAATTCAGCAGCATGCCCTACCTTAACATCTCGGCCCCCATCGTAAGGGTCCGCGTAGCGCGGTCGTCCCTGCCTTTTGTCTGGGGTAGGCGGAAGGCACAGTCTTCGGAACATATTCGTAGACGCCGGTCCACTTGGAAAAGTGCCATCATCCATTGATTCCAGAAAATGAAGGTCTTTCTCGCATGGATACTTCGAGCATGAATCGTCCGATTCTACTTCCATTTCTTGTGCTTCCGGGTGGCCTGAGGCCCCCGGTGGCAGTGGAGCTCGGCCTTTTGGAACATGTTTTGTCCCATCATCGTTAATATGTGATGCTCCCTCGTCCGACGGCACTTGTGTCGGACTCGACTGCTCACCAGGTGCATCACGACGGCTCTCTTGTTCCGCTCTGGCTGAGCCGGGCGGAGGTGCAGGGGGAGTAGGCACTCTGATCCCACTACCAGAACCTTCTGCCCTTTTGCGTCGTGACAATCGAGGCCCGTCCGCCATCATCGGAGCGCGGACAAAGTTTCTGTCCACCTTCAAAATTTGTTCTACAATAGCATTGGCAAAGTCATTCCACGCCGGGGAATGCGTGTTTAGCTGATCCAGCTCGTCTGGTATACTTGTTTCGTAAATGTATGTTGCTGCCTTGATGTACGATGCAGCAGCAATTCTGAACTTTTCATCAGAGCAGTGTTGTCCTGAGCGTCATCTGCTCTCGATTGGAGCCCTCGCAAGTGATAAAAGAAATCTTTTTCGTTTCTCAACACTGAACTGGATTTAGGGTATTCAAAATGTAAACACGAGACATCTTTAATTGTCATTAAGATGGTAGTAAAGTCATCATCTCCTTCCAATTCAGCAGGTGAACACAGAGATGAATGACCCCCGTCCGACTGAGCCGCGGGGCTAACGTCGCGCATGTTCTGTACATTGTCGTTTCCATCTCTTTTAGGAACACCAGCATCGTCAGAGGCCGCCTTCGCCTCTGTAGGTGTAGCAAGCGCGGGCCGAGATCGCTCACCCACGGGACCGCCATCGCCGCGAGGCGGGTCGTCCCGGCGCCTGGTCCAACTGGGCGCCTGCTTGGGAGGTGCTTGCTTAGAGCGAAGCTCATGTGTCTGATGGCTCCGAGTAGCGGACGAGGAGCCAGGGATGTTGGATCTGGCAAATAAATTCAATTCTGACGGAGGATTAGCAACGCTCGGCCTCCAAGGTCTGCTACCAACTGCATCTGGGCCACTCGACTTAGCCGGTGGCTGGGCAGTCACGGGGGTAGCGGGATCTCCATCATACCGAGGCATCTTCGCTGGCGGCTGACCAAAGTTCCCCGGCCTGGGATCGGTCCTCGGGGGAGGAGCCTTCTCGGTAGAAACTTCCTTCGCGGGTGGAGCGTGCGTCTGCCTAGTAACATTCGGCCGTTGATCTGGAGGACTCGATGGAGTACGAATCGCTGGCGGGGCCTTCTTGGCAGGAATCTCTTTCGGTCCACCATGAGGAGGAGGAACAGGGGGCTAGCCGCCCTCGGGGGCGGAGCCTTATAGGCCCTCTCGGGCTTCGCAGGCGCCCTTCCAAGACCAGGAACGTCTTTTCTGTCCATTGAAAATTGAATGCCGGGCGGCTTAGCCGCCGGCTGCACATTCTCGCCCCCTCAGCTGCCCTCTCTTTCTCCTTTGCGTTTTGCTCGACCAGCTGAACTGATCTATTCGAGGCCTCGCCCCTATGTACGGGGTGAATTTTGGTCGGCCTGACTCCTTCGTCTTGGAGCCACGGCCAAATATCACCGCATTTTTCTTCGTCTGTCTCGCCTTCTCCCCTCAAATAGGGGGGCGCCCCCTTTTACCAATCGAATGAGGTCAAGCCAAGGACCCAAGCCTTTTGAGCATCGCGGACTTTGTCCGTGTGCACGGTCCGTTCTGGGGCTCGGTACCTCTCAAAATCAAAGTCCACCTCCAGATTCCATCCTTTATCTCTGGCAATATGCAGCAAATGCGTACATGCTTGGGTAACCATATGGCTGCTGCAGTCCAATGATAGAGCCTCAATTCGTATAAAACATCAGTCTCTGGATTGCTCGCGTATTGAGTTGGTGATCCTCTAATGGATTTGGTCGCCTTGGCATAGTAGACAATCTCGGCCGTAACCCAGATGCCGTCACCAAAGGTCTCCTCCGCGATGGAGTAGGGTGTGTGTGCTGGGGTTGTCAGTACATGGGAACGAATACACCCCAACTGCATTTGTCTTCGCGCTTCCGCCGTATTGAGGATTTGACGGAAGCAATTGATGTCCCTCCAAAATAGCATGAAGCGTCGACACGGACGTACCATGCGACTGCTTTGTCCAGCTGGTGGATGGGTCTGAGACCTCCGCACGCTTTTTGCTTGTCAGGAAGAAAGGCAACGCTAATTCGACGCAATGGGCTTTGCCCGCATTATGGGATGTCAATCTCAAATCTGCCCAATTCAAGCGATCGGCCACGGTGGCATTCAGCGTTCGTATCGATCTGTCTGCTTTGATCCTGAAGAAGCGAGCCCAGTTTGGCACTAGATAGTTCGTGGTCATCGGTGGAACTCTCGTCGTTGGCTGAAGCATCTGGCGGGCAAGCCACACTGGGCTACCCCCGCGTCTTTTAGGATCATTTTCCGTTCTGAGCTGTAAGGTGGACCTCTTCCCTCGGCGACCTCAGCAGCTCGTCTCTCTTCGCCTGGGCATGCGTTTAACGGCATCATGTCCTGGTGCAGTTTGCCGCTGGCGACCGTGAATGGGCAGAGGACGTCATAACGAGCAACCTCACCCGTCTTTGCGTCTTTCATCGGCAGGTTCTTTATTTGCTGATTTTCCTTATGGATCGGCCACGAATATTCTTCCTCTCCAGGATGTCCTTCTTTCGGCCTCTTTGGAAACTTGCTCTTTTGCCGTTTACTAATCAAAGTCAGCCTACCCTCGGGGCAGCTTTCACGAATGCTCCTTTCAGCTGTTTCCCCGGGGGGTCCGATATCCTTAACATCGGTCGCAGGAGCCAACGGAGGAGCGCGCGGCGACTGGGCCGTCATTGCGCTAGAACCAGAGCCCGTTCCGGCTGAGCCGACGGGTTTGGCCTTGTCAGTCGCGACACCAGTTCCGGGCTGGCCGGTCGTCAAAACTTTAGTAGATACGGGGATCGCGATGCCCCCTGGTGTTGCACTGCTCGCCGCAACGGCTAAGCCGCTGGGCACCGCCGTCGGCGCTGCTTCATTGAGTTCCTTGAGTACGGCACGCATTGGCTCATCATTCTGGACCCCCATCGGTCGCTGGTCTCTGCGTCTTCCCCCTCGGTGGCATTCCAAGACAGAAGACTTTTCCTCGGGGCAAAAAGTAAGCATCATCTTCCCATGGGAAGAAGGCCTCATAGACACTTCCCCTTTTAAGGAAGTCTTTAATCTCATCTGAGTAGAACGAATACCTAGCACTGCCTCCAGTTCCGTCCGCAACGACAGGGAATTTGTCGTCGCCCAGTTCTTCTTTAAATGGGAGCGTTCCAAGTATTCACCCGGGCATGTTACCTTCTGTGGGGGACCAGTCCTGCCAATACATGATAAGATATTAGACTTTCGCCTCCTGTTTGGCGTACATATCCTCCCTCACAGGACAGGTTATGCGACCTTCGCCGACGGCTGAGCCGCTGGCAGATTGACAGAAAAACAGCACGGCCAGTTTGGCCGATTTAATCATGTATTCGACACACAAATCCGCGGCAAGGACATTTCGGGATTTTCCCCCGTCAAAAACTTGATAGTCATCATGTGAAGCACAGAAATGGAAAGCATCATCGTTGCGGTGCCTCAGCTGGCGGCATAGGCTGACACCTTCGAGAATCATTATTCTGGGGAACAACCCTATCGTTTTAAAGTGTTCAATCCGACGGTTCATCCTGGCTCGGACCACGGCGGCAACATCACCCCACATTGGGCCGACGCCGTCATCACATATTTGCCAACACGTCGAGTCCCCGCCGACATACATTATGTCGATAGTCCCCTGTTTGGACCGTTTCATTATGTCGTCGATCAAATCCACGGCATCCTTTACCATCTGCCTGAGACTCCCTGCGAAAGAGAAAGGTTCTCCGTTCGTTTGACTCCACTGCCTACTCCGTTCAATTTGCCCGATTGGTCAACGATGTCGTTGAAATTCCAGAAAGTGAATCGAATTGGGGTGCTTGTCCCTTCATTAAAATACCATTGTTTGCCCCATTGAAACTTCGCGGAGTCTGCGGCAATGCCGTTGAGTAGTGCTCCACTTTTAGCCGACTGTGCGCTTCCAAATACCAGATTTCGCATGTTAAATTCAAGCATAAGGAACGGCTTAGGCGCCCCTGATGCGTCCTTGAACGTAATTGTGGAGTCAGACACGATGCGTACGGAACATGACCAACTACGATAATGCCCGTTTTTTCCATCTTGGTTAGAGGCCGGAAGAAATCCGCCACAGGTTTCCCCGTGGCTGACATAGTGGCGAGGTCTTCTCCGGTGAATGGAATCCACGAGTGACCGTGAACCTCGGCGATCTTTGTAATCGCCTGGCATTTCTCTGCAAAATCCAGGTTAGTCGACCAGAATCTCAATTTTTGGTCCGTGACCTCCATATAAAGGTCCAGGATTTCACCCACTATTACTCGCCATTCATCCCGGGGAGGCGGAACTCGCCCAAAGCTCCCTTTCATACGAAGATACTCGAGGACGTTCCACGGGCCACGACCGATGCACGGTTTGTTTTCTTGCTCGGGTTCAGACGCTGCGGGCCCTGAGTCGGGCGGCCCACCTCCTCCTCCCCCTGAGGGGGGGTTATCACGTGAGGGAAGTCCGCCAGATGGTGGCTGACCCCCTCCGTCGCCGGCTGAGCCGGGGGGGGGGGCACCACCACTGCCTCCAGCGGCTATGCCAGGGGGATTCTCAGCGTAGGGAGGCCGGCCAGCCGGTGGTTCGCCAGCCGCCTGTTTCACAATCCCATGATCATCCAATGATGGCTGATATTGGTCCACAACTGCTGGTTGAGAAGTCTCGGTGATCGAGTCGTCGGGCGTCTCCATTGCAGTCTTTGGCTTCATTTGTGGCGAGTCCTCATCCTCATCCGGGTTGAGTCCGTCTTCGGCAAGCCATTTCTCAAAGTCCCGTGGCCTCTTCCAGGGACGTTGTCTTTTCCTCCAGTGCACTGCCTGCTTAGGTGCGTCCTCGAAGCATGCCGCCTCGGCGGCGGCAGTGAGAGCTTCTTCGACCACGTGCACGGGCACGCTGTATTTTCCTTTTACCACTGGAAAAGCGAACATCGTTCCCCACCTTTCCCCAACGGCTGAGCCGTGGGGAGGCTTCCGAGAGGAAGGCGTCCAAATATCAATCCAGACCTTTTGAGAGCCTTTCTCCCTGTTTTCTGCCGCTGGTACACTCACATAACTGCCCCAGTGGATCTCGCAGTAAACTGCTGGGCCGACAGCGGGGCCAAAAACTTCCCCCGGTTCGAGCGCTCTGATTATACCACGAAAGCTCTCGTCTGGGGGTTCTGCGGACACCCTACTGATCAGCTTCGTCTTTTCGTCGGGATACGTTTGGAGGAACGTTCCCACGGGGATTTTGTCGACGTCAGGAGGGGCACAATCGAAACGGCAAGTCTCCTACCGTTCAAACATAGTCCAGTGCAGGGTCCACGGGTCCTGGGAGATCTGGGAGTATAAACGCTGGAATATCGTCTGAGACGTTGTTTCCAGGTCCGCCCTCAATGCAGTCACGACGGCGTCATTTCTCCTGAAAAGTATGTCGTTCTTCCACATTGTGCAGCGCAAACCCCAGCCCTTTGACGGCGCAAACTTGATGGTTCCGTCTTTGGGTCCCGCACGGGACCACTCCCTTAGTTTATCAGGGAGGCACTTGAAGACTTCTTTGTTCCTCCATGCCTCGACGTCTTCCATATCGGGGTCAGTCACTTTCTTTGAACGAGAGCTGTCCAAGGGGGCAGTTTTCATTTCAGCATCATTTTCTGATATAATATCATTTGGACTGAAGTGTTCATTTCCTGTCCCATCTGGCTGAGCTGGTGGGCAAGCCATCCCGCTCGGCTGAGCCGGCGTTGAGGCTTTTCGAATTGTGGCGAGGAGAACATTATTATAATCCTTTTCCTCTCTGCCCTTGTCAACAACAACGTCGAAATAAATTGCATCCATGATGTCGTCGGAACAGACTGAGATCGCGCCATCACACAGTGATCCGTCCGCCTTCTTCTTCAGCGGACGACACATGGGTTCAGTCGTCAGTATCTCCGGCACGCGGGAACCGCGGCAAGCGAGATTCGAGCAGTCGCGGCAAGGCAACCGCTCGCCTCTACGGGGGGCCGGTCGCGGGGCAACCCGCGCAGGCTGTTGAGCCGAAACGGCGGCGGCGCATATAGGATTGGGAAAGGAGGTAGGACGACGACGAGACGACTCACCTCTCTCAACAGCGTTGGCGACGGCAAAATGAACTTGCTTGGCGAAATCATCGCTGTAATCTTCAGCGCTCTTACACTCTCTTCCCCTAGCCTCAACATGCTCATGTGTGCCATCGCATCTGCGCTCTAACCCCTCCGCAACAAAGGGAGAGGTGGCGGCTATCGTCCAGGGCTTCAATCCGCACGCGCACCCGCGCAGCGCTGCCTCGGCAAATCCCAACTCAGGGTCTCTCCAATAATTACATTGGGTAGGCCACTCAATACATACAATGCCCCCCGCTTGGTGCACGGCACGGGCAATCTCACGGAAATTCCAGAATAAATAACGGAAATCAGTTCTAATGCCCCGAAGTCTGCGCATGGCCCCGTGGTTTCCGGCACGGAAGTAATGCGCCTCGTTCACACACTGCCAAGGGGAGCCTCCTGTGCACGGCATGGAGCCCCACAACGTAATATGTTTCCCCTTAAACGCAGCTATGTCGTTAAGCGCTATTTTGAGTCCCTCATCCGTCCTCATGTCTTCTTCTTCAGTGCATCGAATCACTTTGCATGAGTTCTCAAAGAAATTATTCGGGTTTCCTATTCTACTTCGGGGGCCGCAACAGTACTCTAATAAAAGTCTTTCCCCGGTCCACAGAGTGGCCGGGGCGCAATCTTCTTGGATTTTAAATTCTGCGTATCCCGTCCATTTGCTGAGGCAATAATCACCGTCGCTAGAATCGCCATCTGAATCATATTCAAATGGGTGATGATATCTGCTTTCTTCGTCACGCCAATTATCGATGCGATCGGTCGTCAAACCTTGTTGAGACTTGACGGCATATGTGCGACGTTTATCATCAAGCTTATCAATCTCGACGGGACAATCGCCGATTGTCGGCATAAATGTGACAAGTCTGGGAACACAGTGATGTCGTATCAAATTCTTTCCTTGCCTCGTCCATTCATCCCTTGTATCAGAGACGTTGGCAGCCACCGCAGAGTGCGGATTGTAAAGCGAGCGATCGTTGTTAGAAGCATCCTCCCTGTTTTCAGGTCTCTTGGAAGGTTCTGATTCGCTTTCACTGTCCGATATTCCAAACATGGGTTTCATCTCACGATCGGAGCTTCTCTTCGTTGTGTTTTCAACCGCTCTCGTTTTCTCGGAGCTTCTGCTGTAACACTCTTTGCCCATTCGAGGAGTGACATTGCCTGCAACATCAGCTGAGCTGACTGCATTCTTCGTCTTTAATAGTCCCTCGGCTTGGCCGGGGGCAGCCGCGACGGGTTTACCTTTGTTGGAACGCTTTTTCTTTTTGTTGACTTTTTGCTAGGTATGGCAGCTCCTCTCCGCAGGGCCGAACTAGGGCCCAGGCGGGGCCTCAGAATCCCCCCGGGTTTCAGGGGAAGTCCGTCAGAAAACATCGAATCAAGATAATCTAGGTACCGCTTGGCGGCCCAGAACCTAGGCGTCACTATGTTGACGAGGTATAGTACTTTGACCCATGCAATTGGGTCAACGAATCGTTTTGTTCCAATATCTGCAGCCTCGTTTTGTGTACTTTCATATTGTAATTGAACAAGGCCACGAGAAAATTGTTCGGACACAGCTGCTGCATCAATTCTATGCGTTCTTGGTAGGTGCATCAGCTTCATTGACCCGCCTGCCTCGATGACTTTGCAAACTGCCTGGTTATCTTCCAAGAACAAACATCGCACGGGTCTATCCAGCAGGATCTCCCACAGCGGCAATGCCGCAAGCAGCTCCTTGCGCAACGCAAGGTCGGCCGCAACGATTTCGGCCTCAAGGGTGCTATGAGAGACGCATGTTTGTCTTTGCGAACTCATCGGTTGTCCTGCCCGTATATATGGGCCCCATATGGATTTGTAACTCGCGCTCGTGCTCCTGTGTGTTCGGATATCACTCGCCAGATCTGCATCCGAGTATTGTTTTAACAGAACCTCCTCCTTCTTATCACCCACCCACGAGAGGTCACACGATAATGAGATGTACAGTTTATGTAACATATCAGGCGGAAGAGGTCCATATCTTGTTGTTCTGTCCATTTTGCGATGCAACTGGCAGTTTGACACACGGCACGGAGTAAGTCACATCTTGCCATTCTAGCCCCGTAAAGTATTTTCATCAACACTTTTGCTGCAATTGGCTGAAGCACTCCCGATTGAGTCGGTGGCTCAGGGTCATCAGGGCTAGCTGCTGCGGCATCGAAGCCAATCACCTCTATTTCTTGATCAGGAGGGCCGGTGTCAACGTTGATCTGTAACGCTGATGCTATAGCCTCCTCAGCTGGGGAGTAAATCTCTCCTCTGGGGCCGCCCTGTCCGTCTTCTAGGTCAGTAAGTTCTGGACCGAAAAGGGTTCCCGCGGCCGGATAAGTGGCCGGGTCTGCGTCCGTCAATTGAGCATATAAGGTAACACAGGAATCGAGAAACTCAGTCATATCGTATTCGATGACTTTTACTAGTTTAGGGTCTCTCGGCTGGTATGGCTCGGTCATCTGAGATGCCGAGTCACCCCCCGTTTCCTCCTCACTACTCTCGTCTGTGACGGAGGCGTTTTTCTTAACTTTTGGAGGAGGCGGGTCGAGTGCCGTAGGTAACTCTCCGTGCCACTCTATAGTCTGAGTTGATAATCTATGCTCGCATCCTAAGTATCGTCCAACAGCTGTTGGGGGATCTACTTCTATGCCCTTATGGCAATTTCCCGAGGGTTCTTGAAGCAACTTCCATCCCTGGGCAAGCTTGTCGGCAGGTCCCGACAAGTTAAAATCATCGACATAAATGATCCAGAAAATCTGTAAATCTTTATGGAAATAACAGCTACGCCACGGACTACATTTCACAAAACCTTTGGCCGTGACATGTCCCTCGCAATGCTGTTCCCAGTACCCGCCCGAATCAGGGTGTCCGTACAAAGATAACTACAGTGGACACACAGGGCTCCTCATGTTGGACCATGCTTTGGGCCATTCATCACGGGGCAAGAAAACCCAAGTGGGAGTTCCTCCCAACTTTGATTGTGCGTAAGCTTGTCGAGCGTCAGCTTGTTCGATGCTATGGCCTTCAAACAGCCCATAAGTATCGGCTGCTTTGCTGGCCTGCATTGTCGCGGGACTGCTGGGAAGTTCCTGAAATAGTGCCGCGTCTTTATTTTAATCTCTAACACTTGAACCGTCAAAGACCACCCGACCTCTGCACTTGCGGTCTTTGTGCCCCAGCGGTAACTCTGAGTTCTTTTCAACAAAGATCGCAAACAAGCGGCCAAAATGAGCCGTCTTCCCTTTGAGTGCGGCAACAACGTCGGAATATTCCCTAACACCATCTTCGATCCACGTGCCAATGTCTCGCAGTCTACCCCACTCTTTTCTCATGGCAGCTTGAGCGTCTTTGTTTGCCTTCGCCTCGTCTTTCGAGACAGATCTGGCTACGGCGGCATCTATACGAGCGCATTGCCAGTCATTGGGAAGTTGGAAAGGCTCATCGACGACAGATACTATATCTGTAAATGGATTGTAGAAGTATTGCAAATCAATTTTTCTTTGTCAAGATGACTGATATCTGTGTCTGAGTTTTCTCGTAACGGCATTCGAGGCACGCTTCGCCGCAACGCGGCGGCCGCCGGACTCGAGGTCAGGCTTGCCTCTTCGTTGTCCTCAGATTTTCCGTTGTCATCATCGGACAAGGGATCCCTGTCGGCTGAGCCGGAGGGTAGCCCGTCTCTCGCTATAGCGCCTCCATACCATGTCTGTTTCCACCAAATGTCTTCGTCGTCTGACAGGTGTCCGTTAGGAACGTCTTCTTCTGATGAATCGTCAGTTTGGGATGTGGTTTGACAGACTTGGGTGTTTCGCGACGCCGCCCCTCGCCCCCTGCCAGGGGTGTAGCACAGGCCGCCGTTTTGCATTCGACGTAGCTGCTCAGCCACCTTAGGCGCAGTAAGCCTGGCTTCGGGGAGAGCCGCAAGTGGCTGAGCCACTGCGGGATCGGGCGGAGTCGGCGGGTCATCCACATCCAAACCAATATCACGCAGAAGACCTAGGAAAGGACCGGCATCCTCTATACCGAAGAATCCTCTCTTTTCAGCCTTGTATTGTTCCACTGCCTGTCGACGCTGTGCTTGGGTCATGTGGAACCATCGTCCAGGATGTATCCCGGGATTGGTAGACTCAAGTAACTTCTTTAACCATTGGGCACTGTATTTTGGGTCTGGGTCTGTGACCCACACTCGTGTTATAAGCAGATAATCAGGGCCACAATAAAGAACAACTCGCATGCTACATGTTTTTCGACGACCTGCCAACGGGAGTTTCTGAGTTAATTTTTCTTCTGTAAGTCCAGCAACAATCCGTCAGTCTTCGAAATACTCAATTGTATCCAGATGTTGGGTTGTTCGGGCAAGAAGTCGCCCTTTCCCTGGGACTTTCTCACGCAGCTTAGCCGCTGAGAAGTTGGACTGTCTGTCCAAACGATACTCAAGTTGTGCGAGTCCTAGTTTTTGTCTTTTATCTGCAGGATGGGAGTCGCGCTGAGGGCCCCTGCCGTCAACTACCAAAGGCACACATCACCCACATACAAACCCCCAGGACCGTCGTCATCAAGATCGGCCTCGGAGTCGATACGCGGTGCGCCCCCGCCTTCCTGAGGAGGCGGTGGTACCGGAATGGCAGGATCATCAGAATTAAACATGTTGTCTGGTCTTATCCCTGTGGCAGGTTGCGGTCCGTCTGAGACGGCCGCATCTTCTCCTGTTTCTGTAAGGATTGTGACGGAGGTACCTCCGTCGCTGCTTTCTCGTATGCTTGTCGCAAAGGAAACTGAGGCGATTGGTCGTCTGCAATACCATCTAAGATGTTGCTGTACACTTGATCAGACTTCTGGATCGTGGGTCGTTTTTCCCTCTGGAGTGCGTCCCGACTCCATATTCAGTCCGTCCAATTGTCTCAGAGGTATTACAAAACTATCAGGTCCAACCAATCCCCCCGCTTTATGCACATACGCCAAGTATATCCCTGGAATCATCGCTGCTCCAGTCTTGGCAGTGCGGAAACGGGACTCAGGCGGAGGCGCATAACGGATAAGTGATCCGAAGGGAAGAAGCGGAGCATTGAACTGGCATCCAAAGCGTCTTTCCCAGCTGGACTGCCCTTCAGCAGGGGTCCTTGTATTGTAGCATAAGCAGAAATATCGAACTGCATAGGTCCAATATGGTGGTGGGAGGCCGGCCTGCATGAGTAAGGCTCTAGCACCCGTCTGCACCACGCCGTTCGCACGCTCTGCGACAGCATTTTGTTTCTTGTTTCCTGGGATGGTAGGATCATGGGCAATATTGAGCTCGTAACATGCCCTAGCAGGCTCTCTTGCACCATCTGTATAACAGCATTCTAACTTTCCCTCTGGGGCTCTAAGGTTTACTAAAAAGTTACAAACGTGAACCGCAGACTTGTCGTGTACACCCTGAGCGGCGAGAAAATCTGTAGCTCGGTCGCGAAAAGTCACACACGCGGTCTCGTCGTGGAGTCCCCGCGAGAGTTCATCCATCGCAAACCAATGATCCATCGTCGTCAGTTGTCCGAACGAAGTGGGGTTAGCGTATGGGCGAGGAACCTTTAGCCCTTTGTTATGCGCTTTGCGCTGTTGTTTTCTGATAGCTTTGGCCCAATTGCACACTGGGCAACATGGGTTCTTCGGAGTATGAGTTAGAAGGCGCGGTAGGGAGGCTGCGGCCTTTTTGAGCCGCTCGGCAAGGGTCTCCGACACCTCAACCTCCGCAACGTCTGGGTCTAAATCTGGCGGTGCGTCGACGTCGACCAAGTCGACACCATCAGCGTCTCCAGCTTCACCCTCCTCGGGTCCTGGGGCCGCGTTGCACGCATCGGAGTCCAATCCTCTACTTGCTTCGTACGGGAGGTACCCTGAAACTCCACACCCAAAATGGCATCTGCATGCGGCAGCACAAGCCTCGGCTTTGCCGGGCTGCTCGTCGAATGGACCGACGGCTTGACCGTGGTCGGGCAAAGCTGAGAGACTATTGGAGGCAGCAATACCGGTTGGCGTCCGATGCCAACCGCATTCGCTGGCCAACTGAGGCGAATAGTAGAAGTAGGTGATGGTATCCGCAAAGTCTATCGAAGACGGGAAAACGGGCGCGATCTCGGTCGGCCGCCCATCAGCGTAGGTGTGGGTACCAATCAGCTCATGTGCGTGCAGCTCTATGGTTACGCGAGTCTGGACAGCGTGGGGCGGAGGGCCTCCCGCAGATTCCACGTTGCCCAGGAAGGCCTTGGCGCCCGGCGTCACGCAACACCACCGCTCGAGGGGCTCACTCCTTTCGGCGGCAGCTGCACACATCCACTGACCCAGCGCCTCTTTGCCTGATAGGGTCAAGTATGGTATCTTGCCCTCAACGGCTAGGTCCACTCTTTGGCCGTTGGGCAACAGTAGGTAGGGCCTGTGGCCAGCTGGCCAAAAGAAACTAAAGCCGCGATCCATGCACCGCTCTCCTACCGAGATCACGCACGGGGTCTCCGGCATGACTAGAGCGTTAAAACTACCACCCTTAAATTTGGGACACGCGATGCGAACTGAACCGAGGGCCTTGGGTTCTCCCCCGGCAGTGTTCAGAGTGATCGATTGCGGAAGCTTTCGTATCAATATCATTGCACCTGCGCTCCTAATATATTTATCCGCAATTAGGTTGTACCCACACCCTGTATCTATAATGAAGCTCAACGCCCCCAGATACGCAGCGTCTTTGTCTGTGCATCCAGCAGCAGCTGAGCCGCGCGGGCTTTCTTCCCCCCTCTGCGACAGACGCCCTCGACTGGATCGACATCTGTCGGCGCATCTCTCCTGGGAACCTCCATCTATCTTTGCTACTTGAAAGCAACTCTTTCAAGTCGTGGCGACGCGCCTTTCTCCAAGTGATAGTCGGCTCCTCAGTAGAAGTGTGAAAACGGACACGGAGATTGCATCGGTTGCTGCCCCGATGTCGCATGCAACTTTTTTACTAGGGGGAACGCACCAGTACTTTTTGATCGCGCCCCGAGAAAGAGGGGACAGGAAATTCGCAAGGACATTGACGAGACTCTCGACCTGTTTCCTGCCGTCCTGTTGAAATTCACCTTTGGAGGTATCCCAATAGTCTCCTCCATCGGCGCTAGAGGCAATAGCCAAAAAATTAAGGCTGTTTTGTTTTTGCCCGGGAAAGCCCCGAAATAATGGGGCGGGGCACGCGACGGCACCCAAGCTGATTGAATCCGCGGGTCTCTTCCATCCCCCCCGTTTTCTCCTCAGCCGACGCAGGCTTCGCCACGTCTGTCGAACGAGGATGACCAGAAAGAAGACCATTGGCAAAATTATGTCTGTCATTCCTCCCGCACTGACGGCTGAGCCGCCAGTGTGGAGCCGCTGTCACGTAACTGGATGACCTGGGGTGGTCTTGGCGAACCAGCATTCTTTCCCGCGTGAGCACTTTCCCGTATCTCTGTAAGAGCGACAGACCATGTCTTTGCCTTTGCCACCGCCTTTGTTCTTCCCTCCATCCTTTTTGCGTTTGTCGGAATCAGCACTAGTGGCTCGTGAGCCACCATTACTCCCCGTCGAAGAGATATTGGCAGCAGCAGCATTGGCCCGTTTGGATGTACGCTCATATCCCAAAGGTTGTCCAGCGTCAAGTTTCGCTTGTTCCCATTGTCACGCTTCAGCTTCTCAGCATCGGTTAGCTCTCTATGGGCCTTGTGGCGCCCGTCCTCGGGTCCTCGACAATTCGCGGGGTCTCGGGAGTATGCGTAACACGGAATATTACTGTCTTTCCCACGCGACTGACTTCTATTATTCTGCTGTCCCCCCTTCCCAGGGTTTCCAGTCGGGGTCCGGGATCGCCCCTGTCCCTTTCGGCCCCTGTCCTTCGATCTGCCTCTCGGGTTCTTATCCTGGGCAGGGGCAGCACTGGACTTTCGTCCCGCACTCGGCTGAGCCGGTGCGGCGTTCTTGGGCTTCTTGTGATTGAAGGGACAGCCTTTTCCTGCGCGCGGGCAAGTTTCGCCCTTGGTAACGTATCTGCACGTGGTTTTACCATTGGTTTTCCCGCTTTTCATGACGTCCGAGGATTGTCCCAACTTAGTGGCAATCTCTGCCGGGGCGGCTTTGTTGCCTGCATTCCTCCGATTGTCGTTGCCTCCGCCGAATCGTGCTTGTCGGGTACGTGGGTTTAAGGTTCCCTCATGCACGCTGATATTCCATTCTTCTTTTTCTCGCAACATCATTTCTTCAATCTGCTGCATTAGCCGCTCGTAAGTTGCGTTACCTTGTCCCGGCCTGTCTCTTGACAACTCATAACTTGCATACAAAATCCTATGTGTTCGGCTTTCTGCATTGCTCAAGAAAGTGCGCATGAATCGAGGCCCCCATCTCATCGGACGGAGGCTTTGCGCCATAAACCTGTTGATATACGTCTGTCCATTCATTGTAGAAATGATACAGGTCAGCATCAGGCTTGTGCGGGTCTATCTTTACTTTAAAGAGGTCACGCGACATGCGATGTTGTCCCAACTCCGACCTTACCAGACACCAATGACAAATCGCCCGCACCATCTCGCGTCCAGTCATGAGCCTTCCCTAGGCCTGGGCGCTGAATTCCACGCGAGAAACCTGTTGAAGGAAATGAGTATGATGAGGAGGCTGGTATCGACTCTTTCGCATCCTGTTGAATTTCTCGATAAGATTCGTTGCGATCATAGGGTCGAGACGCTGGAATCGTCCAGCATCCTTGAGTTGCTCATCCTCCACGGCTGGGCCCATAGCCTCGGCAATCCAGTGCTGTGCCGCCTGGCTCTCGGGCGATGATCCAGCGATGGCGCGTATTGCGTGCATCTTCCACTCACGAATGTTCGTAACATCGGGGATGTCCAACAAATCAATTTTCTGATTGTTACCGACCTGTCTCCACTGATCCAAGGGCGCGTTCTCGTCAATTACTATCGAGTCGCGCGGTCCGCCGGGGCCATGGGGCCCCCTGCGTCCACCCCCGCCATCAGAGGGGTCTGACCCCCCTGGACTCCCTGGAGGCGATCTTCGCGGTCCTCTGCCACGATCATCTTCGCGTGAAGATACGATCTCAGTGTTGGGAGCGTCGCTCTTGTCATCATCTTCTTCGCCCTGTCCTGCATTGCCCGACGACTTAGTCGCCGTCGTTCCCTTAGGACCATCTCCATAGGTTGTGCGGAGATTGGCAAGGGCGTTATTTTCATTAGGTCCAGTTAGCCTCATCCCTGCAGGGAGTCCACTTTCAGCGGTACTCGGCTTAGCCGGACCTTCAGGGGCAGGTCCTGGGACAGAATAATGTTGCTGCAACAACGGTCTCAAGGGGGGTTCTTGCGACAGCAACGGAAATCCGAACGACTTCGATGCGAGTCCGCCTTCACGTTTTGTTTCAGTATACGGACTCGGTCGGCGATGATAGCCTTAAGCCTCATCATTCCTATCTCTCTGTTAGCCGCGTTCGATGCAATCTCTTCTTATCGCACGTTAGCCGCTGACCTTTCACTCGTCCACAGGTCGCATCTAGAGCACCTCCTCGTACTCGCATCGATATGCTCGTTGCAAGCCGAGCTGCCACATCCGACGCAGTTGTCTGTCTTTGGTCGAAAGCAAACGGCACAAAACTGGTCCACGGGAAGCGTGTTTCCATTCCTATCTGGAGGAGGGCGCATGGCACCTCCTACCAGCATGGTCGATGCTTCCGCATTTGCCACGGCCGCCTGGTCGAACTGCGTAGGGGCAGGCGCGATGCTCGACGACTGAGCCGTCGAAAGTTGGTGCATGTTCGACCCGAACGGCTTAGCCGGCGGGCATATATTGTCGCTCGACATCATACGCTGAAGAGACGATCTGGCTTCCTCATGCGATTTAAGCTCTTCTATATAGAGATTGTTCTGGTTGTTTATCTTCGCAGCTACAGCTTGGGTGTTGTCTGCTTTCAGCCTGGCGGCTTTGAGCTCTTCTTATAATCCCTGCTTTTCTCGTTCCGCCACGGCTGTCGCGATTGGTTATCCTTCTATCCTGGCCACCGCAACAGCGGCGGTAACCGCATGAGCGTCCGCAGATTCTTCGTTCGCCATCATGACGGTCCGTCTCTCCGAAGTCAATCATTATCTGTATTTGTCTTCTGCTTCCCTCTCCACTTCACAGAATCAATTAATACTTCTCTGTCCATCCGAGCCCTTTCAGCCAGATTCGCCTCAGTAATCAGAAACTCTCTCTGGATGTTAGCCTCTGCTAGCCTGGCCTGGTCTTGAATAGACTGCAAGAAGAGATACGTGCAGTTGCGTTCGCCCATTGGGTAGCACTCCGCGCATAGCCATTGCATGTTACACTTGTTACAAACGTCCGAGCAGTTCCTGCACACTGGGTTCCTACATGCGCCTTCGGGCTTGTTGGCCTTTCCTGGGCATCTGTTCTCCGCCTGAGGCGCACAGCCAGGATTCGGATTCCAACAAACCTCCATCATCGAGACTGTACTTTTGCTTCTAGAGGTAGACCTCGCCCCTGATCTTGGCATTTTGGGTCTTCCCCAACTTGAAGCGTTTGACCTTGGGCGAGCAAAAATACTTCCTGGTGGTTTGGGCGCATTTTGGAGCTCCTCATCCTTCTCGTCTCGTTTGAATAGCTGAGAGTATATATCTTGTTGTCCGACCATTTCTTCGTCCCCAACAACAGCCGAAATGGTGGGTTGCCACTCGCCTGAAGTGGTGGCGTTACGGAAGAAGCGTTCTTTTAATGGCGAGACGTTTAGCTCATAGTCCTCATTCCGTTGTTTCTTGAGGTTAGGCGCGGGAGTTCGCCCAGTGGACTCCCTCTCATGCTTTGTTTGAGTCTCCGTCCTGTCCGCCTGAGGCGTCAGGAAACCAGTGTCCTCATCGGATCCATCTGGAGACCAGCTTTTGTCACGAGCAGGGATGTCCTCATCCAGCATCACGGACAACGCTCGGCCCAGGGAAATATCACTGTTGATACTATCAAAATTTTCTTCCATGGAATATATTTCGTGATCTTTGTCCAATGGGTCGTCGCTGTCCTGACCGAATTGCCCGTTAAGTGCTATAGGGGTTGGGGCAGTAATGTGCATACCCACCCAATCTACGGGGATGTTAGGATACGCACTCGGATTCCCTTGGGCTTCTCCTGGCCGGTTGGCTTCGCCAGCGGCAATGGCGGTAGCCTGTGGAGCATTCTGAATGGGGCGCATCGACTCCGTCGAGTTGGCACCCTTCTCGCCCGTGGGGGTCAAGGGTTTGCTCACGATCACCTATCGGAGCCCCTACTGTGGGCAAGTCTACCGACATTTCGGTTATCCCATCAGTACTTCTCCCCCTGGTGACCCGATCGGCGATTGTCGAAGGAGGGATTCGGTCTTGAATGGGACCGATTGTATCTGTTTCGTGTCCATCATGTTGTTCAACGCGCCAATCTGCGCTTCTCGGGATATTAGACACGATGTTAGTCTTATCATAGCTCTCTCCCGCAGCGACTGAATCGCGGGGCACGACTTGAAGACTCCCTTTTGTATCTGGCGGCCCCGCGTCGACTGAGTCGCGCGTTTCGGCTGATAACCAGTCTTTCCTCTGAGAATCGGGGCAAGATGAAATGGGAAGCAAGATCCCATGTTCACTCTGCTCAGGGAGAGCGGAGGCGGGATGTGACATTGATAAGACAGATACCCGTTAAGCTAAACCACTCGATCAGGAATAGGAAGGGAGGGGGAAGGCCGAGGACGGACGACGACGGATCGCCCGCGCGCTCCAGCGCGCTCCTTTTCTCTCCTGCCAGCCGAGTTCGGCTGGTTTGAGCAGTAACACAGCTGCAGAAACGCAGCGTCAGTACACGCGGACAGTTCGTTGCATGCAATCTAGGTTATCTTCTAATTGAGAAGTAGGCGGAAAGGAACATATTTACTCCATCATCATTATTTCGTGCACGAGCGGGACGATACACGAATGCTTGCGAATGGGACCTGCCACGGCAAAGGTTCCGCACAAACGGAACCAACACTGCGCGAGACCCAGCGACAGCTGCGGATTGCCCTACAGAGTCCACGCCAGAAGAGGCAACAATTAGCCTGACGAAGGACCCAACCACATGCAGTTGCGAGTACCGCATTGTGGGCACCCGTTTCGGTGGAGTTCCCTATGGGGGCACGAAAAGCTGCCCTGAGTGGCGTTGACGCGCGCGGCCCGTGCCACTGGAGCCTTCCGTTGAGCTCCCTATGGGGCCACGAAGCGCTGTCCTGGGTGGCGTTGACGCATGCGGCCCGTGCCACATGCGGCCTGTGCCACTGGAGCCTTCGGTGAGCTCCCTATGGGGCCGCGAAGCGCTGTCCTGGGTGGCGGCGACGCATGCGGACGCGCCCACTAGGGGGCCTTTCGGTGGAGCTCCCTACGGGGCCCCGAACCGTGTGAGGGTTGTGCCGAACTGATGATGATGATATCGATGATGATGATGACGATGATGATGGTGACGGTGATGCTGATGATGGGGATGCTGGCGATGGGGAGAGGGAGGGGGGGCAGCGGGAAGAAGGACGCGGGCGCTGTCTGTTCAAAACGAAGACACAACACCACAGAATGGTTGGGAAAAACAGACAGGGCCTAAAATCGTAAATAGGCCAGCGCGTCCAAAATAGAAAAGCGAAAAGGGGGGGCAGGAGGAAGAGGAGGAGAGGAGGGAGAGAGAAGCGGATAGGGTGCTCCAAAACACCTGGCGCAGCGTTCCGGCCAACCTGCGATAGGCGAACCGACGCGTGCGACCTCGGACGCACAAAAATACAGAGCAGAGCTCGAGTTCCGCGAATGACCACGTAAACCTAGGAAGGGGAAGGAAGAGGAAGAGGAGGAGGAGGAGAAGAAGAAGAAGAAGGAGAATCGCATAAGACCAGGCCTCAAATCGAGGATAGCCTGGCACAGCAAAAATGACACAGCCAGTCTGAACGACCACCGCGAACGACCACGCGCGGCTAGAAAGCGCTGCGCCGTTGGCGGGCAGGGCGCGAAGCCGAGCAATGCGGCCGCCGGCAAAACGGCGGAAGAGAAAGGAAAAGGAAGAGAGGGGACTACGACGCCACAGGCCGGCGCCGGGCAGAGCACAGCAGAGACTCCAAAGCAGAGCGGCCGCGGACGCCCTGGAGCAGCAATGCGGGGAGAGCGGAGGCGACGGCACCCGCGCGCAGTGATCCGGTCGCCGCGCGGCACACTGCGCACGTAAGATCGCGGCCTGTTCTTCGCTGTCCTCGTCTTGTTGGAGGCGTCGGGATCGGCCGAGATTCAGAAAACAAGCCAGCCCGCACTCGGGCGCCGGGCGCGCCAGGCCGGCGTGGCGGGAGCAGAAGGAATGGCGCGCCTCGCAAAAGGCGCAATGCTCGATCGAATCCTCCCCGCGCGGGCATCCGAGAAGGCACCCCTCTCTGCCTTGAAAGCGCCGCGCTGCGGACCAACCATTAAACGCTGCGCGGGCGAAAGCAGAGCACACTCGCGGGGGCGCTCGAGCCGACAACAACCGAGCGACCGCGAGCAGCCGCTCAGGCCGAAGGCGCGGGAAAAGCTGAATAGACCACCTGCCAAGCTTGGCCCTGGCGCGCGCTAGGGCAAGGCTGCCTAGAGGCCTCAGAATTGCGACAGCCAGGCGCTGCCACGTCTTCCGCTCCGCGTCGCCCATCGCGTCCGCGTCAAGCGGGTTCGGCGCGATGCCCCGAGCACGCGCCGCCGTCGCAACGGAGCCCGCCGCTTCCCGCAGCCGCACCAGAGAACATGATCTGATCCACGCCGCCACCTGTAGAGTGACGTTGCCCGACCGGCGCAGCCGATCAAGTAATCGACAGGCCCGCCCCTGCACCCGACGACCTCCAGCATGTCTGTCGTCCTAATGGCACGTCCTGGCTGCGGCGGCCGCAGCACAGGGCTCAAGCAAAGCGAACTCGAACTTGAACCCATGGTGATGGAGAGAGTGCACCGCCGGCGCAGTCACCCAGTCCCTCGGCGGCCCAGGGACGAGCCGAAGCAGAACCAACTGTTCTCGTTGAAGCGCGTCTGGAGGAACACGCTCGACTTGGGCAACATAGAACAGCGCGCTCAAGACGTGGACGCGGCGCGCCAGCGCCGCCAGGCAAAGGCCCGCGCCGACCGATCTCCACAACTCCGCTCGCTCGCGGTACTTCCTCAGTGGAGCAACCCACGAATGCGCGCCGCGACTGGGCCCCACTTCAAACCTCGAATACTTCGCGCGGGAGGCTATCCCAATCTGGCCCCACTCGGGAACAGGAGCCACAATGGCAGATCGCAGCGCCTCCGGGTCGCCGTCCGATAGGGGCGCCACCGCTGTTTTAGCTATGTTGAGGCGCAAGCCAGAGACCTGGGCGAACTTGGCCAAAATTGAAGCCAACGCGGGCACGGCGCGCAGACCGTCGCGGAGGAGCACCGCGGGGCCACCCGCACAGGCCCAGCAGCAGGGGCGCCGCACTCGGTCGAAAAGGAGGTCGGACGAGGCAGCCAGGAGCAGAGGGGACAGAGGACAACCCTGCCTGACCCCCCGCGCGGCGACGAAATCGCCGCACATCGCCCTGCCGATTGCAATCGCGCACACGTTCTGGCGGTAGAGAACGCAGAAGTACCAGAGTAGCCAGTCGGGCCATCCAGCAAGCCGGAACAGCTCGAGCAAGAAGCCGTGCTCCACCGAGGGGAACGCCGCCTCGAAGTCCACGGAGAAGGCAAGAGCGTCTGGATGGTCGATCGCGTCGAGGCACATGGCCTCCTCAAAATCGATGACGTCTGCGAGCGTGGATCTGCCGTGCAGAAACCCGCGCTGGTCCTGAGAGACCCTTAGAGCCAGGACAGGCCCAAGCATATGCCGGACGGAACTGGCGAGCACCCGGTTGTCCGCGTTGACCGCGTTCAGGGGCCGCGTGGCGCTCGCAGCATAGATCGGCGCGCCCCCAGCTTCCTTCGGGAGGAGGTGCAGCAGGCCCGAGGGACGCGAACTCCCCCGCCGCGTCGTCCTCGAGGAGCCCGTTGAAAGCGCCAAAGAACAAATTCACTGCGAAATCATCGAATAAACGCCAGACCTGGAGGGGAATGCCATCCAGACCAGGCGCCGCATTGCCCGCGAGCTTCAGGGCGCTGCGAACGCGGCGGCGTCGACGCCGAAGTTGAGCGGGAAGACCCAGGAGCGGGCCGTTCGGGGGCCGCGCTGCCCCACCCTGCTCGACCCACGCGCGCAGACGATCAGAGTCGTGGCCGCGCGCCTCGAAGACCGCCTTCCAGCGCGAACGAAGAGCGTTGACAGCGTCGCCCGAGTTCGTCTGGACCCTGCCGGAGGCGTCCGGCGCGGCCGCGATTCCCACCGAGCGGCCAGGAGCGAGTCTATGGAGCAGTCGGGCTCCCCGCTTGCGCGTCCGACGGACACGAGTGGGCACCGCGCCATCTCCCCTCGCCCTCGCCCTCGCCCTCGCGCCGCTCCGGGGACGGCGCGACCGAGGCGGCGGCGAGCTCGCCCAGCGCATGGTCGCGGGCGAGCTCGGCCGCGCGCTGTCGGAGATCCCGAAGACGCACTAACAGATCACCTGGGAGGTCGCAGGGGTTGTGGACCAGGTCGCGAAGGGGCGGGTGCCTGACGAGACACTTCGAAGCCTCCTCCGGAAGCCCGCATTCGATGGATCGCAAGAGCTTCATGGCCATGCCTGATATGTCCTCGCGGGACTCGGCCGCGGGAGGGGCGGCGCGGTCGGCCGCCATGCGCACTGCGGCCTGCTTCACCGCCGCATTGAACATCAGGAGTTTGGCGAGCCCCGAGGCGGAAGGGGGCGCAGCGAGGCGCTCTTCGAATACGAGCGCGATCCGCCGCTTGAAGTCCGGGCGCCGCACCGCGAAGTCCGGGATGCGCCGCGTGTTCTCGGAGAGCCTCTGCGGGGCAGCGCGGGGCACGAGGGCGGGGTGGCGGGCGGACAGGCGAAGCTTCCATTCCAACGCGGCCGCGCGCAGCTGCCTGTCGATCTGGTCGGTGCTGTTGTGGTTCATGTAGACCTTATCTAATCTCGCCCTCGAAGTTGCTGCGGCGCGAGCGGGTCTTGGCTGGCGCAGCTCCGCCAGGCCGAAGGGGGCGCCGAGCAGGCGCTGGACATGCTTCTCCCCGCGCGCGCCCCTCCTGCCCGTGGCTCGCGCCGAACTCAGCGCAAAACGATCGAAGTCGCCCGCGACGCATTTGAAGACCACCCAGGATCGCGAGCGCCGACTGGCGGGGCGCGATCGCGGGAAAGGCGCGAGCGGAGACAACCGCGGAGATCCTGGAAAGACAAGGCCTGCGCCCGCCCCAATGCTGAGCAACCGAACATGTCGCGCCCGCCGAGGGCAGTGCCAATCGGGAAGTACGCCACGACTAGGTCCAGGGCGCCCCCTGGGCCACAGAGCTCGAATTTGGCAGCCCTCCCTGGCAGAGCGATCCTCCACGCAGGGCGGGGGTCAAACTTCTTCAGTAGCGCATCTGACTATGAGGCCGATGCCCGCATGAGCGGTCTTGGCTCCGGCGGACCACAATGCTGTCGCACCCGAAGGGGGCTGCCACACCTGGTGGGCCCCCTCCGCCCCGTGCGCCTCAGTGATCATCACCGCCTGCGCTCGGCCCATGAGGGACTGCACGCGCGCGCACTCAACCTCCCGGCGACCTAGCGCGACCGCGAAGGAAGCCTGAGCGCTCCACGCCGCAACCGAGATACCCCCGCGGGCGGCATTGCCCTGATTGACGAGAAGGGCTCGCAGACGAGATCGGTGGATAGCCCCTGGGAGGCGGAACCACAGCAGCTCGGGGAAGTGCGCCCAATACCCGGCAAAGCCGCAACGAACAACACGCGCTGCACGGGATGTCCTCGCCGGGAAGGCCCACGCATCGGAGCCAAGCATCGCAGCCAGGAAGAATGGGGGGGAGAGGTGGAAGAAGCCGACCGGATAGGGGGCGGTCGGTGGGAGCAGGATGAATGCCGACGACGCGCAAAGAATGCAAAGAATCCGAAGAAGGAGTCGAATAACTACACGTGGACATGCATGAGCTCAGAGAAGCAATCCAGGAGGGCCATGCTCGGTCGGCGCGACTGCTGCCACGTGGAAAGAGAAGGCGACCTCGATGAGCCAACACTCAAAGCCGTCCAACAAGATGCACCGAATTGCCCCCCAGCGCGGAGGGGGAGAGGCGTCCCCAAGGTCATCGATCGGGACCTGGGGGGACCAGATCCACGTCCCCGCCCCGTTTCCCGTGCTGCGCAGCGCAAGGAGGGAGCCGTTGAGGATCTCGACCCGCACACGTGCTCGTTGCCGCCCTGGCTTACCTGGTACCTGTCCATTGAGTCCAGCATGCAGCCTGCGGACCTCTTCCCGGTCACGCAGAAGCGCTCGAACGCGGCCTGGCGGGCCGTGTACATCGCGGGCCCGCAGGGGAAAGTACTCCCCAGGGCGTAGACCCTGAGGCTCTGTCGATTCCTGCATCGCGACGCCGAGCTGGGACGTCACGTCTCTTGGGAGATCACGGCGATCGAGTTGTCCGTCATCGTAGACCACCTCGAGCTCTGGGTGCATTTCAACGTGCATAGTCTCAGGCGCACTCCCCTGCGCTGGCCGGATGGATCGACAGGGGCCCCGTGAGCGTCAGCACCGCTGCGTGGGGTAGGCAGAATATCATCGACATGCCGATGCTGACGGCGTCACCTCATGGCCTCAAGTACTACGTACATCAAGCCCACATCGGGCCGCTACGGGTTCACCTACCAAAGGCACAGGCTGCGTACCAAGCTTCCGGCTGGCACAAACGTTACCTCTCGCGAAGCGGCACCGACCACAGCAAAAAGATGAACACACACACACACACACTGGTGCTTCATGAAGGTACGTGAGGCATGAGGCGGTCAGCCCACCCCGACAGCGTCCCGGCACGCACACCAGTCGCAGCGCCAGCTAGCCGCAGCTAGCTACGCCAGCCTTGCATCTGGCAGCGGGCGATTGGCCTTCTTTGCTGTTCCACCAAAAAGTTTGCCCACCTCACCTTGAGAATGAACGCTTGCACGGTTGCCGTGCTCAATGTTGTCTGAATTCGCGCTCCAAATCGAGTCCGTCTCATTGCCAGCCGCACTGTGCCGTCATCTCTTGCGTTGGCACGGAGTGCCGCTCGCAACGATGGACCTTCTGGTAAGCCAGCTTGCGCTACGCACGACGTCACCAGGAAGGTCGTGACCATCAACCATCACCATTCAGCATTATCATGATCATCATCCTCATCCTCATCATCATCCTCATCATCATCATCATCATCATCATCATCATCATCATCAGCAGCAGCAGCAGCATAATCATCATCATCAGCATCATCATCATCATCATCATCATCATCATCATCATCATCATCAGCATCGTCATCATCATCATCATCAGCATCATCATCATCATCATCATCATCATCATCATCATCATCATCATCATCATCATCATCATCATCATCATCATCATCATCATCATCATCGCCATCACCATCACCATCACCATCATCAGCACCAGCATCATCACCAGTAGCAGCAATATCATGCTCAGCATCATCATCATCAGCAGCAGCATCTACACCATCATCATCAGCAGCAGCAGCAACAGCATCAACAAGATCATCAACATCATCATCACCATCATAAGCAACATCCTCATCATTATCGGCATCATGCTCACCATCATCATCATCAGCAGCAGCAGCATCCCCACCATTATCGGCATCCACATCATCACTATCAGCAGCATCACCATCATGATAATCATCATTATCGCCCTCATCAGCATCATCATCATCAGCATCATAATCAGCATCATCATCATCATCAGCACCATCATCATCATCATCATCATCATCATCATCATCATCATCATCATCATCATCATCGTCGTCAACATCTCAACCAGCCCTCACTATAACCGTTATCATCGTGTATCATCGTCAGAATCAGCATCGCCAAAATCATCAGCATCAACAAAAACAGCAGCAGCATCATCAGCATCAGCATCACCGTCGTCAGCAAATTCTGGACCAGTATCACCATCATCACCAGAATCAGCATCGGCAGCGTCGCCGTCGTTGGTGTCGTCGCCATCACCAGTATCATCAGCAACGATAGCAGCATCATCAACAGCATCATCAGTATGAGATCGAGGAGCCCAGCGGACGGCCTCGGCGACCTGTGGGGACGCCTTCTCGGCGATGAGCTTGCGGATGCCCGCATGCGTGTCCTGGGCGTCCTGGGAGTGAGGAGAACGAAAAGGAGCAGAAAAACGCACGAGGAAGTGGAAGTGAGGAGCGCAAACCAAGACATGCTCGCGTCTTGAATAACATGCGACGGACAATTTTTGGCCGGTTTCGGCCTCTGGGGGCTCTCGCCGGGCCCCTGGGACAATCCAAAACAACTCGGGATGAAAAACAGCACTGGGGAAAAGGGTCGGAGTTTTTTGGGGACCCCGTATTCAAATTACCCTGGCGACGTACCCAACCCCTGCGCAATGCGGGGCATGAAAAGCTTGGGTGACTTCATCAGGAGGTGACGACGAGACATGGACGTATGTATTCTGCGACCAGCATTTGGGAGGTCCGATTTGAGTCCGCCGCGGGACCCCACTATGCTGGACCCCCCAGCAGGCCTCGACAACGGCGACAGTTTCACGCATCACAGCCCCCCAGGGACGGCGAGGTCTAATTTGAATCTGCGTAGGACGTCACTATGCTGGACCCCCAGCAGGCCTCGAAAATGGCAACAGTTTCACAGATCGCAACCCCCCAGGGATGGCGAGGTCTAATTTGAATCTGCGTGGGACGTCACTATGCTGGACTCCCCCAGCAGGCCTCGAAAGTGGCGACAGTTTCACAGATCGCAGCCCCCCAGGGATGGCGAGGTCTGAGAAAGCGTGATCCACCGCCGCTTTACTTTGGAAAATTCCCCCCCCTCTTCCTCCGGAACCCGGGGGTCCCCCCCCTCCGAAAATCCCCCCCCCCCCCCTCCCCCCCCCCCCCTTCCCCGACAAACCCCCCCTCCCCTAACCCCCCCCCCCCCCTCTGGAAAACCGTGGGGGTCACTACGTTCGAACCCCCCCCCCCTCGGAAAACCGGGAGGGGTCACTACCGGTTCGAACACCCCCCCCTCTCCCCTTCCTTTTCCTCCATAAAACCGGGGGGGGTCACTACTGGTTCGAAACCCCCCCCATCCCCCCCTCCGGAAAACCGGGGAGGGGTCACGAACCAAACCGGGGGGGGTCACGCCCCCCCCCCCGCCGCCCTCGAAAACCGGGGGGTGTCACTACCGGTTCGAACCCCCCTCCCCCCCCTCCCCCCACGCTCACCGCCAGCAAACGACTCCCGGTCCCTACCACCGTCCGCACCACATCCCCCACTGCTGTTCCCAGCACCACTGTCCTCACCACCACTGTCCCCACTGGTTCCACCACCGTCCCTACTGTCCCCACCAGTGCCCCCACCACTGTCGCACTGTCCCCACTGTCCCCACCACTGTTCCCACCACGGTTCCACTCTCCCCACTTTCTCCACGGCCCCAACCACTGCCCGACTGTCCCCACTGTCCCCACTGTCCCACTGTCTCCTCCGCTGTCCCACTGAGCTGTCCCACTGTTCCCACCACTGTCCCCACTGTCCCCACCACTGTCCCCACTGTACCTCTGTCCCATTGTCCCACCGCCGTCCTCGCCACCGCCCTCACCACTGTCCCCACCACCACTGTACCCTCCACTGTCCCACTGTTTCCACCACATTCCCACTGTCCCCACACCACTGTCCCCACCACCACCGTCCCCACCACTGTCCCACTGTCCCCACTGTTCCCATCATTGTCCACCACCGTCCCCACCACTGTCCCACTGTCCCCACTGTTCCCACCATTGTCCCCGCTGTCCCCACCAGTGCCCCCAGCAGTGTGTCAATGTCCCCACTGTCCCCCGAACCGGTAGTGACCCTCCCCCGGTTTTCGAGAGGGGGGGGGGTTCGAACCGGTAAAGACCCCTCCCCCTTTTCATGGTGGACTGGGGGGGGGGAGGGGTTCGAACCGGTAGTGACCCCCCCGGGTTTTCCGGAGGGGAAGGGGGGGGGGGGGTCGAACCGGTAGTGACCCCCCCCCCCTTGTTGTCCGCCAGCAGCGGTAGAACATGCTCTTTCCGAAATCGAATTTGAATCCGCGTAGGAGGTCACTATGCTGGACCCCCCAGCCGCCCTCGAAAGCGGCGACAGTTTAACAGATCGCAGCCCCCCAGGGATGGCGAGGTCTGTTCTGACTCTGCGTAGGACGTCACTATGCTGGACCCCACAGCAGGCCTCGAAAGTGGCGACACTTCCACAGATCGCAGCCCCCCAGGGATGGCGAGGTTGAATTTGAATCTGCGTAGGACGTCACTATGCTGGACCCCCCAGCAGCCCTCGAAAGTGGCGACAATTTCACAGATCGCAGTCCCCCAGGGCTGGCGAAGTCTAAATTGAATCCGCGTAGGACGTCACTGTGCTGGACCCCTAGCAGCCCTCGAAAGTGGCGACACTTCCACAGATCGCAGCCCCCCAGGGATGGCGAGGTCTAGTCTGAATCAGCGTAGGACGTCAGTGCTGGGCCCCCCAGCAGCCCTCGAAAGAGGCGACAGGTTCACGCATGACAGCCTTCCAGGGATGGCGAGGTCGACCTTGAATCTGCGTGGGACGTCAATATGCTGGACCCCCCAGCAGCCCTCGAAAGTAGCAACAGTTTCACAGATCGCAGCCCCCCAGGGATGGCGCGGTCGAATTTGAATATGCGGCGAGAACCCACTTTGTTGGTCTCCCCAGCAGCCCTCGAAAGTGGCGACAGATTCGCAGAACGCAGCCCCCCCAGGGATGGCGAGGTCTAATTCTGATCTGCGGTGGGTACCCACTCTGTTGGCCTCCCCAGCAGCCCTCGAAAGTTGCGACAGATTCACAGATCGCAGCCCCCAGGGATGGCGATGTCTAATTTGAACCTGCGGCGGGTACCCACTCTGTTGGCCTCCCCAGCAGCCCTCGAAAGTGGCGACGGTTTCACAGATCGCAGCCCCCCAGGGACGGCGGGGTCTAATTTGAATCTGCGGCGGGTACCCACTCTGTTGGCTTCCCCCGCAGCCCTCCAAAGTGGCGACAGTTTCACAGACCGCAGCCCCCCCAGGGATGGCGAGGTCGACCTTGAATCTGCGGCGGGTACCCACTCTGTTGGCCTCCCCAGCGGCCCCCGAAAGTGGCGACAGTTTCACAGATCGCAGACCCCCAGGGATGGCGTGGTCTAGTTTGAACCTGCGGCGCATAGTCACTCTCTCGGCCTCCCCAGCAGCCCTCCAAAGTGGCGACACTTCCTCAGATCGCAGCCCCCTCCCTGTCTCAAGATGGGCGCTGGCTCCAGGACCCTGCCGCGCGCGGGGGAGGACGCGGGCCCCTGGATCCCTGTCTCGGGTTGGGCGCAGGCCCCAGGACCGAGGCTCGCGAGGGGGAGGGCGCAGGCCCCTGGATCCCTGTCTCAAGCTGGGCGCAAGCCCCTGGAATCAGGTTGCGCATGGGGAGCGCGCAAGCCCCTGGTCCCCGTCTCAGGTAGGGCGCAGGCCCCAGGACCATGTCGTGTGAGGGGGAGGGCGCTGGCCCCTGGTCCCTGTCTTGGGCGGGGCGATGGCTCCTGGGCCCCGTCTGCCTTGGGTGCTGCCCTCCTCGGCTGCCACTGGGCCTTGTCACGGGCCGGGCGCCGGCTTCCGTCGCGGGCGGGGCGCTGCCCCCATCTCGGGAAGGGCGCGTGCCTCGTTGGCCTCTGCTCGGGGCCCCGCGCGCCCCCTGCCCCGCGCGCGCCCGCGCATGCAGCTGACAGCGCTCGCGCGTCGAGCCGCTCGGGTCGCGAGGCGGCCGCAATTACGCAATGGCCGATGAGCAATTTCCTCGGCGCCTAGGACGGGGCATCAACCCACGAGGCCACCTTGCTCGAGACCGCGGCGAACGCGCTACGCGGCCAAGGGGCGACGACCATCATGGACTTGGACGGCGTGGCCCTCGACGATTTCTCCTTCGGCCAAAAAAATTGGACGCCGCGCAAAGGCGTCTTGCGCGCGCAGCGATCACCGCGGCGAGCACACCAGCACCGGCGGCGTCGGTGGTTCCGTTGCCCTCTGCGGCGGACCGCACAGCCACCCTACTGGCCGCGTCGAAACCGGGAGGCAACGCAGAGGCACGCGCGGACTTGCCGCGTTTCAAGGCTCGCGCGGCACCGCGCGGCGCGCAGGAGAAGTCCGCCTGGGCGTTTCTGGGCCCTCTCCTCGGCAAAGCGACGCTGGCCAACCTCCCGCGGGAGTTTTGGCCAAGGCGGCTTCGCGGGCGCGCTCGCCTCAGTGCGGCGAGGCCAGACGGGCACCATCGTTTACACCGCAGCAGTGTTTTTTGTTGTTCTTCTCCGCTCTCCTCCTGCTCCTCCTACTACTATACTCCCTGTTTCTCCTCCTCCTCCTCCTCCTCCTCGTCCCCCTCCTCCTGCTCCTTTTCCTCCTCTTCCCTTCTCGCCTCTCCTCGGGCCAACATCGAAGCGCAACCTGGTCACAACGGGTGCCTGGCTGCTCTGCGGGCCGCGCATCGAGGAGCAAACACACGTGCAGCATACACGCACATCTCATGTACAATAATACAACGTTTCCTTCTATCACCCGTTGCCCAGCCCCTCCCCTTCCTTGATCCCTCCTATTCCCCCTTAGAAACTGCTCATTGGGGGCTGGGATCTGCCAGCTCGGGAACGAGATTTGACAATTTGGGTTTGGAATTTGCCTGTTGAACTGGAGGCCGTGCTCAGGGGCCTCTCCCTCCCCCGAAGCCTGCGGGCTGGCGGTGACGCCGGTGCCGATGGCCCAGACGGGCTCGTAGGCGATGACCACCTCATTCTGCTCCTCTCCTTCCCCTCCCCCTCCCCATCCTCCTCCTCCTCCTCTCCTCATGGAGGCGAAGCAGGACCACAGTAAACCCAGCACACACCACTGAAGCTGCAATACACCCTCCCGTCCCAAGTCCCCTCACGACGGTTCAATTCAAACATCCACCACCGTGCCGCGAGGCACTGAGTATAAAGCCCTCAGATCGCTGCGAATCTTCCATATTGAGCACTGCAGGTAGATACACTCAACTCACAAACGCTGATGGGCGTTCTTGGGCGCTTCCAGACGCTCCCGGGGTTTGTCGCATGGCTCTCCTCGAGGCCCCGCAGGTGTGCTACTGAGTTTCCGTTAAGCGCGTGACCTCGCAGTAAGAGGTTAGCTCCTCGGTTGCCATGCCCCTTGACTTCGTCATCGGTTTCGTCGTTAAGGCGACGATAACCTGAATCGCCATGCGGGTCCACTTCTCTGGTTGGAGTCACGACTTGTTAGAATATTCCCCATCTTGAGTGAGGTTCTTGTTTTCTCTGGAAACCCGGCGCAGTCCTCACCCACGTCCTGTCCTTGCCATACCATCTCCTCCAATCATCATCGTCACCACCACCATCACCATTATCCTCATCATCCTTCTCACCACCATCAGCCACCATCCCACTCGCAATCATCATCACTACCACCATCCCATCAGCAGAATCAGCTCTCACCGTCATCCACTCACTGTCTCACACACACTCACATTCAGTCACCACCATGCCATGATCCCATCATGATCATTGGCCATCAGCAGCGCACGCCACCATCGCCACCACTATCACCATCCCATCCTGATACTCGACCAAGAAAGGCCACACTTGTGAATGAATAGCGACAAAAGCGCAGGCGGAAGCCCCCCACCCTATGGGGCCCGCATTTCTCGTTGCCAACTCGAGCGGGCCATGCAAATCCTGCAACTGCCGTCGCTGTCGGGCCCCCCACGCCTGATTCTTGAAGAAGCGTCGGACAGGAGCCCCGGTGGCGAATGAATTGCGAGGAGGTCTCAAGCGGGAGAGCCCTTCACGTTAACAATCCGAGCAGGCCATCGGAATCCCGTAATTGTCGTGACTCGCGGGCCTCTCACGCCTGAATCTTGCAGAAGCCTCAGGCGGGGCCCTCGTGCGAGAAGAAATTGCGAAAAAGTCACTGCCGGGAGCCTCCCCCGTATGGGGCACGCACTTCATGCTGGGCCATCAAAATCCTATAACTGCCGTCATTTGCGGGCCCCTCACGCCTGAATTTTACAGAAGCCTCAGGCAGGAGCTTCGCTGGTTAATTAATATTAACAGCCCTCTGGACGACAGGAGGTCTAACGGTGTTTTTGTCCCCTCTTCCACAATCCACCCTGCCCCTTCGGGGAGCCACCCCCACAACCACCATCACCACCACCACCACCACCACCACCACCACCACCACCACCACCACCACCCCACCCACCCACCCCATCCCCCACCCCCCACCCCACCCCGCGCCCCCCCAACTCCCACCCCCCCCCCACACCCACCCCACCCCCGCATTCCCATTCCCACACACGGACACACACACACACACACACACACACCCACCACCACCACCACCACCACCACACCACCCACCACCACCACCACCACCACATCCTGATTTCCAATAATTAAACTAGAACCACGCGCGCGCTTCGCGCGCTTAGGTTCTAGCTAGGAGGCGAGCTTGAGTCAACGAAAGTCGCACGGAAGGGGGCAGGGGGAAGAAGGCCAGAGAGCGCTGAAGGATACAAATACTGGAACCGAACCCTCTTGTGATTTTGTGGGGGGCCTCGTCCGGCCGCTCGCTGGGAGTTTGACGTAGCTTCTCGGGGGCCTTTGAACCTGTCGGGGGCCTCCTGGAAGCAGGTTCGAAGCATTTTGGGGGCCGATTTGGGGCTTCTCGGGGCCTCCTTTGGGCCTCTTGGGGGTCTCCTGGGGCCTCTTGAGGGGCCTCCTTGGGGCCTCCTGGCGGCCTCTTGGGGCGGAAGGCTCGAGCTTGCGGTTCGTGGTCCCCCTCTGGGCCCCCTCTTGGGCCCGTCTTGGGGCCCTCTTGGGCCATCTTGGGCGCCTCTTGGGCCGTCTTGGGGCCCTCTTGGGCTGTCCTGGGGCCCTCTTGGAAGCTTCTTGGGCCGTCTTGGGGCGGTCTTGGGCGCCTCTTGGGCCGTCTTGGACGCGGTGAAAGCCCAAGAGGCGAACATGCGAAAAATATACGTTTTCCCATAGGAATGGCACGATTTTTGCTTCTTGGGCCTCTCTTGGGCTGCCTCTCGGAGCGTCTTGGAGGCTTCTGGGACCTTCTTGGTGTCATGACAGGCGTCTTGGAAGGCATCTGGAGCCATCGGAGCGCGTTCCGAAGCCGCCTGCGAACGATCTTGGACGGCGTCCGGCGGTCCGACGAGCCTCCGGGCCCCCCGGGGCCCACATTTGTGGTCGGGGTCCCGGCCCCGGGCCCCCAGACCCGGTGCGCCGTTATATGTATACACCCCCACATCCCCACCTAGCCGGCAGATAGCAAACCCGCCGTCCTAACTGCCATAAAACAACCCAAACTTAATTTGTTCCCCGCCAACATGTCGAGTTGCGAAAATTGCACAAGAATTCGACGGAATGAACATCGCTTGGGTAACCGGAAACGGGTTGTCGCGTCCTACCCATCCAAAAAAATGACTTTCTTGTTTCTTCCAAACGAGAACCCATCACCACAGGATGGTTGGGCAAAAAAACATACAAACTCAACATGTTCCACGTCAAGATGGACTGTTTTGTCGCCGCCGCTGCGAAAAATGTAGCGGGAATGGGACGCGGCGCACATCGCGCGCGGACACCCGGCCAACCCTACGCGGGACCCCCCGCCCTACCTGTCAAAGAAACACGCAACAACGTCGACGTTTTTCTTGCCAACATGTATTTTCTCCTCTTCGGCGCTGCGAATCGCGTAGCGGGAATGGAACGCCACGCAAACTCCCGAGAGGCATTCTCCTCTTCCTCCTCAGTTTCTCCCTCCCTCTCTCCCTCCCCTCCTCCTCCTCCTCCTCCTCCTCCTCCTCCTCCTCCTCCTCCTCCTCCTCCTCCTCCTCCTCCCCCTCCTCCTCCCCCCTTCCTCCATGCGCGGCAGGAGCGAAACGATTGGCGGTACAACACGCGAGGCGCGAGGCTGGAATGAGACGCGGCGCACTTCGCGCGCTGGACATGTTGCCGCCGACAACGCAACATGAGAAGGCGGAGCGGGGCGCGGCGTACATCGCGCGCGGTCCTGTTTCTCGTCGATTCTCGTCGACATTGCTCAACATGCGGCAGGAATGGGACGCAGCTCATGTCGCGCGCGCTGAACGTTTAGCCGCCCACGATATAAGATGAGCGACAGGCGTCGGACGCGACGCACTTGCTTCTTATGTTGTGGGAGGGCGGATGGGAGTGAACGGAGCTTTTTGGCTCCTTCGAGCTGGCTAACTTGATCCTTACTTCCTATGATTAAACACCCCCACGTCCCCACCTAGCCGGCCGATAGCAAGCCCGCCGTCCGAAGTGTCAAAAAACAGCACAAAGTCAACTTGTTTCTCGCCGACATTTCGTCGAGTTGCGAAAAAGTGTAGCAGGAATGGAACGGAATGAGCATCGTTTGGGTAACCAGAATCGGGTGGTCGAGTCCTATCCATCAAATTATCCTGGCGAAGTACCCAACCATATGCAGTTGTGAGTAACGCATTGTGTTTTATATATATAAATATGTATATATATACATATATATATATATATATATATATATATGTACATAAACAAAAGAAAAATTGTTTTATTTTTTTTTTTAAAAAAAAAAAAAAAAAAAAAAAAAAAAAAAAAAAAAAAAAAAAAAAAAAAAAAAAAAAAAAAAAAAAAAAAAAAAAAAAAAAAAAAAAAAACGTTCTCGGTGGAGCTCCTCCTATGGGGCCACGAACCTTGTGAGGAGCGCGCCGAAATGGGGGCGGAACTGCACGCGAACTGTGCCACTGGGGCCTTCGGTGGAGCTCCCCATGGGGCCACGAACCGCGCGAGGGGCGCGCCGAAATGTGGATATGCATGCGAACTTTGCCGCTGGGGCCTTCGGTGGAGCTCCCTATGGGGCGACGAACCGTGTGAGGGGTGCGCCGACATGGGGGTGGAACTGCGTGCGCACTCTGCCACTGGGGCCTTGAGTGGAGCTCCATATGGGGCCACGAACCGCGTGGGGGGGGCGCCGACGTGGGGGCCATGCGAACTTTGCCACTGGAGCCTTCGGTGGAGCTTCCTATGAGGCGACGAACCGTGTGAAGGGTGTGCCGAAGTGGGGGTAGAACTGCATGCGAACTTTGCTATTGAGGCCTGCAGCAGAGCTACCTATGGCGCAAGGAACCGTGTGTGGGGTGCGCCGAAATGGGGGTGGAACTGCGTGCGAACTTTGCCACTCGGGCCTTCGGTGGAGCTCCCTATGGGGCCACGAACTGCGCGAGGGGCGCGCCGAAATGGAGTGGAACTGCATGCGAACTGTGCCATTGCGGCCTGCAGCAGAGCTACCTATGGAGCCACAAACCGTGCGGGGGGTGCGCCGAAATGGGGGTGGAGCCGCATGCGAACTGTGCCACTGGGGCCTTCGGAGGAGCTCCCCATGGGGCCACGAACCGTGTGAGGGGTGCGCCGAAATGGGGGTGGAACTGCATGCGAACTTTGCCACTGGGGCCTTCGGCGGAGCTCCCTATGGGGCCACGAACCGCGTTGGGGGTGCGCCGACATGGGGGGGCGGCACTTCATGCGAACTTTGCCATCGGGGCCTGCAATGGAGCTCCATATGGGGCCACGAACTGCGCAAGGAGTGCGCCGAAATGGGAGCGGAACTGCATGCAAACTTTGCCATCGAGGCCTGCAGCAAAGCAACCTATGGGGCCACGAACCGTGCGAGGGGTGCGCCGAAGCGGGGGTGGAACTGCATGCGAACTTTGCCACTGGGGCCTTCGGCGGAGCTCCCCATGGGGCCACGAACCGTGCGAGGGGTGCGCCGAAATGGGGTGGAGATGCACGCGAACTTTGCCACTGGGGCCTTCGGTGGAGCTCCATATGGGGCCACGAACCGTGTGAGGGATGCGCCGACATGGGGGTGGAACTGCTTGCGCACTCTGCCACTGGGGCCTTCGGTGGAGCTCCCTATGGGGCCACGAACCGTGTGGGGGGCGCCGAAATGGGGGTGGAACTGCATGCGAACTTTGCCACTGGGGCCTTCGGCGGAGCCCCCTTTGCCACTAGCCCCCTGAGCAGGAAGGCCCAAGAGCCCCCAAAGATCGCCCCAAGATGGCACCAGGAGGCCTCCAAGATGGCTCCAAAACGGCCCAAGAGGCCCCCAAGACGGCGGCAAGAGGGCCCCAAGAGGGCCCAAGAGGCCTCCAGGACGCCCAAGATGGCCTCCAAGACGGCCCGGAGCACCCCAAGAGGGCCCCAAGTCGGACCAGAGAGGCCCCCAAGACGGCTTCCGACGGCGTTAGACGGGCCAGGAATGCCCTAACACAACCAAAGAGGCCCCCGAGAAGCCCCCGAAGGCCCCCAATAAGCCCAAGAAGGCCCGAAGGATCCTCCAAGAGGCTCCCAGGAAGTTCCTAGGAGGCCCCAAGAGTGCCCCCAGAGGCTCTCAAGGTGTCTCCTCCTCCTCCTCCTCCTCCTCCTCCTCCTCCTCCTCCTCCTCCTCCTCCTCCTCCTCATCCTTATCCCTCCTCCTCCTTCTCCTCCGCCTGATCATCATCGTCATCATCGCCCCTCCTCCTCCGCCTCCTCCTCCTCCTCCTCCTCCTCTCCTCCTCCTTCTACTCCTCCTCCTCCTCCTCCTCCTCCTCCTCCTCCTCCTCCTCCTCCTCCTCCTCATGCTCCTCCTCCTCCTCTTCTTCTTCATGCTCGGCCCCGCCATCCTCCCACAAGTGTTCCCCGAAGGATTCCCACAACGGTTGAGTGGGCACATGGTCAGATACGTTGGCAGAGCTGGTGCCACAACGCTCGGCCACATGGGCGATTCCAAAAGGCAGGGGGCGGCGGTGATTCGCCGTGCACGTCTTCGATACTCAACTTTTTCGTCTCGGCAGCGTCCACGACGGTTCAAGGGGCCCCCAAGATCGTTCCAGGAGAGCACATGAGGCCTCCAAGAGGGCTCACAGACAGCCCAAGAGGGCCCCAAGACGGCCGCAGGGGCCCGCAAGACGGCAAAAGAGAACTCAAAAAAAGCATTGAGGGGAGCCCAAACGGGAAGATACGAACTAACAGCTCGACTCGTTCTCCGCAAGATGGCCCCAAGAAACCCCTGACGCCCCCGAGGCGCCCACAAGAGGCCACAACAGACCTCCGAGGCGTCCCCACGAAGTCCCCAAAAGCCCCCGAGAAGGCCCAAGAGGTCCCTCCCCAGATGCCCCCAAGAGCCCTCGAAGAGGCCCCCTGAAAGGCTTCCCGCGAGCCCCGCATGTGCACCCAAGAAGCGCCTGATCCTCTAGATAACTTCCAAGATCGTCGCAAGCACTCGCTCCTTCTGGGGGGTCGGCGGAATGGCGTAAGCCAGGAGGGAGGGAATAGAAAAGGAGGAAAAGGAGGAGAGGATGGAGGGAATAGGAGGTCGAGGGTGGAGGGAGATGGTAGAGGAGGACATCCTCCTCATCCTCACCATCACCCTAGTGGTCCTCCTTCTCATCCTCCTGCTCCTCCTCCTCCTCCTCCTCCTCCTCCACCTCTTCCTCCTCCTCCTCCTCCTCCCCCGCCTCCTCCTCCTCCTCCTCCTCCTCCTCCTCCTCCTCCTCCTCCTCCTCGGTTCCATCGCCACCCCCCCCCCTCTATCATCCATCGCTCCCACCTTCGCTGGATCCAGCAGGCCGTAGATCTGCGCGAGCTGCACGTCCATTTCGGCGAGGACGGCCTCCATCGGATAAGGGGGGGAGCGGGGAGGCGGAGAAGGGGAGACGGGGGGGCGGGAAAAGGGCATGGGGGGAGGAGGGGAGCAGCAGCAGGAGCAGGAAGGAGGATGCGCGGGAGGGGCAGGAGGAATCGGAGAAGAAGAGGAAGAGAAACAGGAAGATGAAGGATGATGGTGGGATCAGGACAAGTAAGGGGATGTGGAGGGCGTGAGTAACATCAGGGTGGTTGTAATGCTGTTGATGCGGAACCAGAGGAGGGGAAGGAATACGACGACGACCAGTCTGATGACGAAACTCTGAACTCCTGAAGCCTGACCCACACACATTCCACGCACACACACACACACACACACACACACGCGAAAACGGCCTGAAAGCACGTCAAAGTATGTTAGCCAGCGCGGGCCTCAAACAATGTGTTTCTGGCCGCCTACGTGGTGTAACATATGTTGTGCAATATGTGTATTGCGCACTGTATGTGGTGCAGCACTTGTGATGCGATAGATGTGTTGTGCAATCCACGTGGTGCAATACATGTTTTGTGCAATCTACGCGGTGCTATCTACGTGGTGCAATGCGTTTTTGCTCGCACTAGATTGTCCACTCCACTGCTCGCGCAATCATCCATCCCACCCACCCACCCGCAACTTGGTTCGCTAAACCAGGCTGCGGCGATTGCGATGGTTGCCTGGATTTGGTTGGTGCATCTCTTCGGCCGAGCTAGCCCGGGCATGCTCGCGCGCACAGCGGCCAGATAGTTTGGCGCCACCGACGCGGCCGCGGTGGCGCTGACCGCCGGGCACTTCCCAACGGGCACTTCACTGCGAGTCGGCAACTTGGGCGGGCGCGGCATCCTGGCAACATCGACAATAGTAGAACCGAAGATAATGACAGCGATGCTGGCGACGATGATGACAACGACGACGGCAAGACCACCGACGACGACGATGCTGATCACGCCGACGACGACGACGACGACGACGGCGCCCTCGCGTCGGCGATGCAGGCCAGGTTTTTGGGGAAATTCCACATGCGCGCGCGGCCGACGCGCGTGAATGGCCAGCGTGGTACCTCTTGACACGGATCGCGCCCCCACCCCCCACGAGCACGTGCACAAAGGCGCTCGAATGATGTCGACATGCGGCGCTAGACACCCGCACGGACGAATGCAATGCAAATGTTGCAAACCTTCGCTATTATTAAGAATTCGGAAGACCGCGAGCGCATGCCTGTTCGGAAAATCTGATGTTGCAAAACCATACGGGTTGTTTACATGTTTCCGGTATTCGATGCTGAAACCCATCGAAAACAAGGGTGTTGGGAAGACTTCCGCACGCGCGCGCGACGACGCGTGCACGTGCACTTCGTCCAGTCTGTTGCAAGGGATTCTTGCGACAGCACGCGCACAAAGGCGTTCGGGCGATTCCGGCATGTGCGCGCGACACGCCCGTCTGGTAGCACTTGATGAAAGTGTTGTGAACCGATGGTTGTCTGAAGAATGTGCAAAAGAGCGACCGCCGGTTTTTTGGGAAAACTCTCGTTGCGAAACCATGTGCTTTTATACGTTTTCGGGACACTCGATGTTGAAAATGCTGCGGAAACCGAAGTGTTTGAATGAGTTCGGCACGCGCGCGCGACGACACGCGCGCCTGCACCCTGGCCCAGATGTTGTAGCGGACTATTGAAAACTGATGATTGTTAACAAACGAGCGTGCGCATACAGTGTTTGTTTTTTTTTTTAATCCAGAGGATGAAGGCGGTCGGTTTATCTGGGATGAAACTAATTGATATGTACTATGGACGCTGGGGCAGAGCCAACTGTAAATCGCAACACGAAAAAAGGATACTGTTGATTTCAAGGGGGGGCCATAGTCCTCTTTCAAAACAAAAAATCGATGTTTCGCGCGGCCACGAGGCGGCGAAACGGCGGCGACGGCGGCAACGTTCCCGCCAGACCGGCAAATAGGCCCAGACGACGGGCGGCGAGGGGCGGCGACGGGGCGACGACGGGGCGACGACGGCGACAACGTACCCGCCAGAGCGGCAGACTGGCCCAGACGACGGGCGGCGACGAGGCGGCGACAGGGCGGCGACGGAGGCAACGCAGCCGCCAACGGAGCAGGCAGGCCCAGACACCGGGAAGCGACGCAGCGGCGCCAGGGCATCGACGGCGGCAACAGAGACGCAAGAGCGGCAGGCAGCCCCACTTCCTCAATACAAAGACAAACCCATAGGCGCACGCACCGTTTGGAAACGAAATAGGAACTCCAAAACGCAAGCGCTGCACGGGGAGCATTCCGCCCTGCGTGATTGCCCCCCCCCGTCCTTCTCCCCCCCCCCCTTCCTGAGAGAGGGGCGATTGCACCACTGAGCCTATCCGCATAGAACCACCCCCAGGGGGACAGCGCCCGCTCCGTGAGTCGGGGCGCCCAAAGACCCGCGCGGCCCAAGGGCAGCGCGCAGCGAGGTGAAGGGTAGAGCTACGCAGGCGTCGCCACCGGCCAGACCTTCGCCATCGCGCGCGACGCGCGGACACGCGCGGCGGAAGTAGGCAGAATATGGGAGCTCGACGACAGGCGCCCTGAATGCTCAACTGCCAAGAGGGCGCCCACAAGCGGAGCACCGACAGGACCTGGCAGGGGCGAAATAAAGAAGCAGCATCACAGAGAGAAGGAGAGAGAGAGAGAGAGACAGAGAGCAATCATAGAAAAGGCGGTCGTAGAACAGCGCCACGATGCACACCTGTGAAAAGGAGGATTGTCGGCGCCAATTTACGCGGGAGAAAAACAGGATGCGCATCTGACGACATCGACCCAAACGGATGATAAAACTGTGAGAACGCATGAGAGAAAGAACATGTCGACGCGCACCTGCGAGGCGGCAGAACCCTTCCCATTCGACCCGAAAGGCGCACTCCAATAGAGACACGACATGCGCCACAAGCACGGGCCGATTAGCGGGAACAACCGGGGCCCCCAGGGCTCAGCTGCCCCGAACGGGAGCGGGGGCGACGAATGCACCGCCACCCCCCCGACGCGAAACGACGCGAAAAAAGGAGGAAGGAGGAAGGAGAAAGCGGAAGGATGAGCAGACCTCCTGATCAACAGGCATGCACCCCGAAGGATGCGAGCCTTCACGCTGGTCGAACGCTGGCCACCACGAGCGCACCGCTCTCGCGCTCTTGTCTAGAGGTGGAAGTTCGCAGGGCTGCGACCCCCCTGCTAGGAGTTTTCTGCCAGGCTGCGACCCCCCTGCTAGAGGTTTCTGCAGGGTTGCGACCCCCCCCTGCTAGAGGTTTCTCACCTGACAAAGGGGGGGAGAAGAGAAAAAAAAAAAAAAAGGGATTAGACCCGACTCAGGGGACGCGCGGGGAGGGGGCCCCACGACCCCCGCAGATTGCGGGGCCGGACGAGGGTGGAAGAAGTGGGGGAAGGAGGAAGAGACCTCCCCGATGGGAGACATCCGCGCCCACGCACCTGCAGCGAGAAGAGGAGCGGGAGCAGCGCCCTGACTGCGACAGACACGACCCTCACCCGCCAATCAAATCATGAGGACGCCCATGGCCCCCGCCGACTTAGGGGCCACTCTTGACGATTAGGGGCGCAGATGATGGCAGAGTGCAAGGTCATGGGTCCGCACCGCCCATACAAGGCACCTGCTCTAAATCATGGAATCGTCTGCGCGCGCAAAAGTCGGCCCCTGCTTGCCTGGCGCGACGCGCACCGCGCGACTTGCACGCGGCCCAAACGGGCAAGGAAGTCCGCAATCCGAGCCGTTCCAGCTCGAGCCTGGGAGAGGTGGCGCACGCGTGCTGCGCGAGATCCGCCACCTGCACCTGCGAGGGCGACATCGAAAACCGAAGTCAGGTTACCAGCTGGCCAGTCTGGCCCGGAAATCATGCTACTCTGCCAGGGCGGCGGGGTTCCGCAAAACGAACGCAGAAATTCTTTCCACAAGCAACGCACGCGCGCTCAGATGCGTCACAGCGTCGATTGACGGCACGTTCGGCGCGCCCAGCATGCCGCACGAGGCAGAAGCGAAGGGAAGAGCGAGGCAAATGAGGGATGGCCACATGGATGGTGAGCAGGGAAACATTAGATGGATGGAGACAGGAGAGGACAATGGATGAGTAGAAAATAAGCAGCAAAAGCACACTGACTATGGGAGGACAATCGAAATATCATTTCCGCGCAGGAAACGTTGAAGACCGGCGTGTTAGCCTATGTAAGTGTTGCCACCGACGCAGGTCAGGGAGCTGCCCACGTATGCAACTTCGCAAATGTAGCTTCCTACCGAGACTGTCGATGACGGTCACATGGCCCAGAGGGCCAGGCAAATTCGGCTGATAATCTGAGAAAGGAAAGATCCCAACAGTGAGCTCACCCGCATATGCCCACCCCATGGGGGACAGCGCCCGCACTAGTCGGGATGTCCCCGAGAGACGCGCGCGCTGTAAGGGCAACGCACAACGAGGTGAGAGGTAGGGCGATACAGGTGCTGCCACCGGCCAAGCCTGCACCACCGCGCACACCTCCTCCTCCTCCTCCTCCTCCTCCTCCTCCTCCTCCTCCTCCTTCTCCTCCCTCCTCCTCCTCCTCCTCCTCCTCCTCTCTCCTCCTCCTCCTCCTCCTCCTCCTCCTCCTCCTCCTCCTCCTCCCCCATCTTCCGCCTCCGCCTCCTTCCCCCATTTTCTCTTCCTCCTCCGCCTCCTCCCCCTCCTCCCTAGCCTCCTCCTCCTCCTTTTCCTCCTCCTCCTCCTCCTTTTCCTCCTCCTTCTCCTCCTCGTCATCCTCCATCTCCTCCTCCTCCTCCTCCTCCTGCTCCTCCTCCTCCTCCTCCTCCTCCTCCTCTTCCTCCTCCTCCTCATCCTCATCCTCCTCCCCCTCCTCGAGAGAGGAGGCACGGAGATGACAACTACGAGGATCTCGGGCGAGAAGCCGCGCGTCAAGCTTGGCGCGGCCTCGAGGCCCTTCTCCCGGATGGCGAGCGGCTCGCCGATGCAGAAAACCACCATCAGGCCTCGCATCGAAGGAGGAACGAGGAGGCGAGGGGGGAGGAGAAGGAGGAGGAGGGATAGGAGGAGGAAGAGGAGGAGGAGGAGGAGGAAGTTGGTCAAGTTTCAGTCTCAGCGTTAACGTATGGTTAGAGTGGAGCTGAAGGCGGGGCACGGGAACGGACTTGTTCGGCCCAACCTGAAACCTACGTTGACTTATGAAGCTGAAGGTCACGCCTTTAGCTCCCACCAGATTGCCCAGGTACGAGATGCTGCAGGAAAATCATTTGCCAAGTTCAGGGGTGCCCAGCTGGACCTGTGTTGGCGCCTATACTAATACACTAACCCTATCGGTATTGCTGTCAACAGCGTCCAAAGACTTCCCAAAAGGGGTGGATGGCCACTGCGGTACATGAGAATGAAAACATGTGAATAAGGACGTTCTCTATGCGGCCGATCTGCCACGAGCCCGAATTGCTGCTAGAGCCCACTTAGACCCCACCCAAAGGCAGAACTGGTTTCCCAGAACCACTCGACCGGAGTCGGACGCGTGATTTGGGCTGAACCTGCTGGCTGGAAAAATGTTCGGGCTGGTACATGTGTGGATCGTCGGGGTTATGAACTGAATATCACGGAAGTCTCACCAGCTGCTGATGCGAAAAAATGGCCCTCTCAGTTGAAAGATTTGCTAATTCGAAAGCCCTCTCTGCATACATTCAAGAAGTGTTATTCCCCACATCCTGAGTGGTGTTCTTGTTTTCTCTGAACACCCCAAGCAGTCCTCACCCAGACCCCGTCCTCTTCACACCCACTCGTCCTGTCATCATCAGCATCATCAGCATCATCAACATCATGCTCACCACCATCAATCATCATCCCACTCACCATCATCATCACTACCACCATCCCGTCAAGATCATCAACCCTTCTCGTCATCAATTCACTCTCTCACTCACTCACATTCACTCATCACTCAGTCGTCATCATGGCATGTTCCCATCAAGATCATCGACCATCAGCAACGCACACCACCATCATGATCATCGACCAAGAAGGGCCTCGTCTGGAAGTGAATTGCGAGGAAGTCTCAAGCGGTTGCCCCCGCCCTATGAGGCCCGCACTTCATGTTGGCAATCGGAGCGGGTCATCCGAACCCTGTAACTGTCGCCACTTTTGGACACCCCACGCCTGAATCTTGAGGAAGCCTCAGGCGGGAGCCTCGTTTTTGAGCGAATTGCGAAAAAGTCTCAGGCGGGAGCCCCCTCCCTATGGAGCCCGTATTCCATGTTGGCAATCGGAGCGAGCCATCCGAACCATGTAGCATGTACCTGTCGTCATTGTTGGACCCGCCACGCCTGAATCTTGAGGAAACCTCAGGCGGAATTCTCGTTTTTGAGTTAATGGCGAGGAACACTCTGGCGGGAGCTCCCCCCTATGAAGCCCGCATTTCATTTTGGTACTCGGAACGGGTCATCCCAACCCTGTAGCTGTCGTCCCTTTTGGATCAAAAGCCTCAGGCGGAAGCCTCGCTTGCGAGCGACATGCGAGAAGTCTGAAGCGGGAGCCCCCCCCCATGGGGGCCGCACTTCATGTTAACAATCGGAGCGGGTCATCGGAACCCTGTACCCGTCGTCCCTTTTGGACCCCTCACGCCTGAATCTTGAAGAAACTTCAGGAGGGAGCCTCGTTTGTGAGTGAATGGCGGAGGAGTCTCAAGCGGGAGCCCCCCCCCATTGAGCCCGCATTTCATGTTAGCCACCGGAACGGGTCATCGGAACAATGTAGCCGTCGTCACTTTTGGGCCCGTCGCGCCTGAATGTTGAAGACGCTTCAGGCGGGAGCCTCGTTTGCGTGTGCATTGCGAGGAACTGTCAGGCGGGAGCCCCTCCCTGTGGGACCCGCACTGCATATTGATAATCCAAACGGGTCATGCGAAACCTAAAACGGTCGCCAATGTTGGGTTCCCAAGCAAGGCTTGAGTCTTGACGAAGGCTCAGGCGGTAACCTCGTGTGTGTATGAATTGCGCAGAAGTCTCGAGCGGGAGCCCTTTCGCTATGGGGCCCGCAGCTCCATGTCAGAATCCGCGCGAACCCGCGGGATCTCGCAGGTGTCGTCATCGATGGGCTCGTCGGGAACGAAGGGCGATGCGAACCCTCGCGGGCCACTCCGAGCGGAGTCACTTCGTGCCCTTCAAAGGATCACTCGCTCGACCCATCAGATGAAGAGAACAAGAAGAACAGGAATTGAGGGAGACGACGGCGGCTGGGCAGAGAAATTCCTACGCAACCTCGGCACCAGCACGACACGACAACTCTCGGCTCGGCTACGGCGTGGGCATCTACTGGGTGACGCTTGCGAAGTGGAGCAACACGCGTGTTCGTCGCGACGCGCGGCGTCTGGGCGTGCCCCTCGTTTTCCTGCAGGCCGTAAACGAGCGCAACGCGACTCAAGGCGACCCACACGCGGGTTGGCGCCTCTTGCACGTCCCGAAAACGCACCAGACGGCGACATCCACGGCGCTTTACCGGCACACGTCGGCATGGAAGTTTGGTTCACGGCCGCGCAGGAGGAACCGAAGAGGAAATTAGGACCCGTGCAAGAGCAACGGGCCACCATCGGTTCCATCGAGTTTCACCAAAACGACGAGCGGGAGTACGAGGAACGCGCGCTAGGCCAGCTCTTTCGCCCCCGCTACCTACCGCAAGGAACCTGGCTGCAGGTGCACGGATTCAAAATCTCCGATCTACCACGAGGTCGCCGAAGTGCTGCTGAAGAGCGCCGAAAGGCGCTGACGACAGCGGCGAGGCCGAGGCACGGGCGGCGAGCTTGCCGATGTTCAGCCCAGCGAACAGGAGCTCACCCGGCAGAGCTGGGGGCCGCGCGCCACGCGCCTTTCGAAGTTCACCCTGACGCTGGTCGCACGGGCATGTCGGACGAGCCGTGGTGGCTGCACCTCTACGTCATGTCTTCCCGCGCCACGTACAGGCGGAACATGCTGATCCTGCGGCCGCCCACGCGAATTCCTAGAGCGCAGGCCGTTGGCGTCCCTGCGGAAGGCGTGCTGGAAATTCGACGCGCTAGCCAGGAGCACCAGAGTCGAGGCGGAGCAGCTCGCAGCACGGCTGGATTTCGCGCTGTCCCCCGCCTGGGCGCGGCCGCGCCCACCTCGAGGCCCGCGGGGTTGTCCCAACAGCGTGGCCCGCGGGGTTGTCCCAGCGGCCCGCCCCCGCGCCCCAGCGGCCCGCGGGGTTGTCCCAAAGGCATGGCCCACGGGATTGTCCCAAAGGCAAGGCTTCGCGATTTATCCATCGGCGAACGCGCGCGTGCTGGCCGAGGCGGCGAAAGGGCCGAGGAAAATCGACGTGCTTGCCCCGACCAGGGGGGAGGTGAGGTGCACATGTAGGAAAGGCAGGAGGAGGATGTGGAGGGGAGAAAGACTAGGGGGAGGGTGGTGATGAGGAGGGAGAAGGAGGAGAACGAGGAAGAGGAGGAGGAGGAGGATAAAATAGAAGGAGGAAGAGGAAGAGAGGGCAGAGCAGAGGGCGA
>CAUYUJ010020088.1:90000-92500 GCA_963575745.1 Prorocentrum cordatum | reverse complement strand
CATCATCACCACCACCATCATCATAATCATCACCACCACCACCACCAAGACAAACATCAGCATCATCAGCATCAGCATCATCATCAGCAGCATCATCATCACCACCACCATCATCATCATGATCATCATCATCAGTATCAGCATCATCAGCATCAGCATCGTCATCAGCAGTATCAGCATCATCATCATCACCATCAACATCATCATCATCATCATCATCATCAGCATCATAATCAGCATCAGCATCAGTATCAGCATCATCATCAGCAGCAGCATCATCAGCATCAGCGTCATCAGCATCATCATCGTCAGCAGCGTCAGCAGGATTAGCAGTGCATTAGCATTAGAACTAGCACTAGCAATAGCATCATCATACTCATCATCACCAAGAGCAGCATCAGCATCATAATCATCATCATCAGAAGCAGAATCAGCATCATCGTCATCATCATCACCATCATCATCAGCATAATCAGTATCATCAACGTCATTGTCATCGTCATCATCAGCAATGTCATCATCATCATCATGATCATCATCAGCATCAGCATCAGCATCATCATCACCATCATCGTCATCGTCTTCGTCATCAGCATCAGCATCATCGTCGGTGTCGTTTGTCATCGTCATCATCCGAATATGCAAAATCATCATCAGCATCAGCATCATCATAATCGTCATCCTCAGCAGCAGCAGCGTCAGCATCATCACCATCAGCAACATCATCGTCAGCAGCAGCAGCATCGTCAACATGACAATAACTATCATCGTCACCATGACTATTCAAACCCAGAAGTAGAATCATCCTCATAATCAGCATCATCCGTATCAGCATCACCATCATCCTCAGCATCATGATCATCAGATTCGTCGTCATGTTCGTCGTCATCATCATCGTCGTCATCAACATCAACATCATCATCGGCATCAGAGGCGAACGAAGGCAAGTACATCGTGGGAGGCCGCGGTGGGCTAGCTGGATGGCGGCAGAGCGTCAACCGAGGCGAGCTCACAGCGATGGTCAAGATGCTCGAGTACCTGCAGCCACACAGGGAGATCAAGTACACTACGGACTCCAGCTACGGTGCCAGAGGAGCGGGTCGAGTTCGCAAAGGGAAGCTGACCAAGGCTTACGAGGACCGCTGGAAGCGTTACCGCGAAGCGGCGAAGCTGAAGAAGGTCGTGGTCGCGCAGATCGAGAGCCACATGACGGTGACGGACGCGGTCGAGGCGGGAGTCGACTTGAGCCACTTTGTGGCAACCACCTCGCCGACGAGTTCGTGTAGGGCATCATCATCAGCATCATCATCGTCGGCATCATCATCGTCATCATCAGCATCATCATCAGCATCATCATCAGAATCATCATCATCATCAGCATCATCATCAGTATCATCATCATCATCGTCATCATCATCGTCGTCATCATCATCATCAGCATCATCAGCATCACTATCGTTATCATCAGCATCCTCATCAACATCAGCATCAGCATCAGCATCATCATCACCATGATTAGCATACGCAACATAATATCATCACCATAAGGACCATCATCAGCATCATCACCACCATCATCATCAGCATCATCATCAGCAGCAGCATCAGCAGCAGCATCAGCATCAGTATCATCAGTATCATAATCGTCACCATCATCATCATCATCATTAGCATCAGCATCATCATTATCGTCGTCGTTATCGTCCTCAGGTCCCCATCGTCCTCATCGTCCTCATCGTCCTCATCGTTCTCATCATCATCCTTCTCCTCCACAACCTCCTCCTCCTCATCATCATTATCATCAGCATCATCATCAGCATCATCAGCATCATCAGCGCTGCATCATCATCATCATCATAACCATCACCATAGCCCCGTCCCCGCAATGGGGAAGAGAAGTGGGGGGAGGACGAGCAGCAGGAGGTGGGCAATGGGAGGAGCGGGAGGAGCGGGAGGAGGGGAAGGAGGACGAAAAAGAGGACGAGCGGAAAAGCAGGGGGACGGAGAAGGGCGGGAGGCAGCAGGAAGGTAAATGAGAAGGTCAGGAGGGGACGGATGATGAGGGATAACAAAACAGGAAGAAGACGACGTGAAAGAGGAAGAGAAGGGAGGGAAACAGGAAGAGGAGAAAGGAGAAGGGGGGACAAAGGAGGAAAGAAGAGGAAGAAGAAAGGAGAAAGGAGGAGGAAGGAGAAAACAGGAGAGAGGATGGAGAGGGGGGAGGGGGATGGGAGAAGAGGGACGGGGGGGAAGACCTTGAAGTTGCAGTTCTGCGGAGTGACCATCGCACCGTTCGAGAACTTGTCGCTACAGTAGAACACGTGCAGGGGAGACGGGCACACGTAGACGTCGCAGCCGCCGGTTCCACCGTCGTTTGGCCGCCCCAGAGGCCAGGAGGAGCAGGAGGAGGAGGAGGAGGAGGAGGAGGAGGAGGAGAGAGCAGGGGGAGGATCAGGAGGAGGAGGGCGCGGGCGAGTCGCCCGCGGCATGCCCAATAGAG
>CAUYUJ010020088.1:42500-85000 GCA_963575745.1 Prorocentrum cordatum | reverse complement strand
GTCGCGTTCGCCGGTGGATCTGTCGCGCTCACCTTCCCCGGGAAGGCGGAGGGGAGGAGGAGGAGGAGGAGGAGGAGGAGGAGGAGGAGGAGGGGAAGATACTTCTTCCTCCTGCAAGATCCCCATGAGGATTTCAAAACAATCATCTGGTGTCGGTTCCATGGGAGCCTGCGTGGCCCCCGGCGCTGTCCGATTTGGACCTGGTTTTGGACCGGATTTGGAACAAATTTGGACCAGATGTGGAGCGGATTCGAGGAGACTAGAAGAACGAGGATGAGGAGAGGGAACAGGAGGGGAGAGAAGGAGCATGAGGATGGGCCAAATGCGGTTCCTACGCGGTCCATATGCAGGAAACGCTGATTTCAGTGTCGCCGCCCAAGGCTCCCATGAACAGACATCGAGCAATCATGATGCTTTTACATCTGGGCAAAGCGAAGCTGAACTAATCGATATTTGAGCCAAACGGCGCCAGTAAAGACATCCGCCCGACTGAAAAATCAGAGCACCATTCGCACCCAGTCATGCCGCAATGTTCTTACACACACACACACACACACACACACACACACACACACACACACACACACACACAGAGACACACACACAGAAACACAAACACAAACACACACACACACACACAACACAACACACACACAACACACACAGACATAAACACACACACACACACACACTCATTTCACACACACACACACGCACGCACACACACACACACACACACACACACACACACACACACACACACACACAAACACAAACACAAACACAAACACAAACACAAACACAAACACAAACACAAACACAAGCACACACACACACACTCACAAACACACACTCGAGGCCAATCCCACCAGCCCTTCGGGCGACAGGTGGTCTAACGTTGACTTTCTTTCCTCTTTCAAGAACCCCTCTTCCCCTTCGGGAAGGGGATTACCCCTCCCCCTCCCCCTCCCCTGGACCTGGACGGGGAGTTTCGCGAGGTGGCAGGGAGCCCCTTTCCTGTCAAGATGGCTCCAAGGTGGCCTCAGGGAGCCCAAGATGGCCTCCGAGATCACTCAAGATAGCCCAATATGGCTCAAGCTAACCAATAACATGCTTCAAAGAGGCCCCAGGGGGCCACAAGACGGTTCCAGGTGCTCTCAGGGCTCCATCGGTCCCCCTAAGAAGCCAAAATCCTTAACACCTAAGGAAAATCAAAGATGTGTGCCTTCTCGCCTTGTCGCTCCCTTTGCGCTTTTGAGACCTCAACATGGCCCCGAAATTGCCCAATGAAGCTCCAAGTGGGGCCCAAGAGGCCCCCATGACGGCCCCAAGAGCGCCCAAGAGCGCCCAAGAGCGCCCCAAGAGGGCCTCAGAGGGCCCCAAGAGGGCCCCAAGAGGCAATGTTGATTGCCTTAGAGGGGGGGGGCTCCCAAGACGGCCCAAGAGAACGCCAAGAGAGCCCCAAAAGAGCCCCAAGAGCGCCCCGTGAGGGCCCTAAGACGCCCCAGAAGAGCCCCTAAGAGGACCCCAAGACCCCCAAAGAGCCCGAAGAGGGCTCCAATATGCCCCAAAAGAGTTTCAAGCGGACTCCAATATCCCCCCAAACAGCCTCGTAGCTTCAAGAAGGCCTCCGATGCCCCAAATTACCATCTGGTTGCCCGCTGCCCAAAACTCCCAACGCACACCAGCAGCAGCAGCAGCCGCAAGAATACCTCTAGATGGTTCCATGAGTCATCGTCCGCGTCGTCCTCATCCTACTCCTCGCTCTCCTCGCCCTCGTCCTAATCCAGCCCCTTTCTATCGAGACCACCATTCCCAGGGGCAGACTTTCTCTTTCATGGCACATCGTGAAGGGGCCTCACATGCCCCAGGTGCGGCCGCTCCTCCTGTGGGCGGCGATGGCGCAGCAGCAACTTCGACGATTGGGGTGGAACCCTCAGTCTTGCACGGGCGATAGGCTTGAGGTGGTGGTGGAGACGTTGAATTCCGACTTGATTTTGTCATCTGGGACTCAGGCGGTAGATCGGAGGCAGCAAGTCTCAGGGGGCGTTGTCCTGCGGCGACATGTTCAAGGACGTCTTGTATTGGAGGCCCCCTTCGGCCTCTCTGAGTAACCCGAGTGCTGGGCGTTCAGTCATCTTGGGGAAAAGGTTTCCAGGAGCAACATATCGTTCAGACGTGGGCTTCCCCAGCGGGGGCCAAAGGACGGCGCCTTGGAGTTCGGGTAGAAAGGGGGGGGTGATAGATGTGGAATCAGCCTTTACTTCCCACCGACGCCATCCCGCCTCCAGCACCGCCCACACTATCTTCGCACTGTTCGTGCCTTGATCGAGTGGCTTAGCGGCTTGCTCTCCGCGCTACCGCAGAGGACTACGCCCGTGGTCTTTTGTGACGCTAACGATGGGATTGGCCCGCCAGTGGGAGGAGGAGGGATCGAGACAATCGTCGCGCAGGCCCCGTCGCCAGAGCGCTTGAGAAAGGGAGCAGGTGAGCAGTTTCGTGGGATATTAGAATATCATGAGATGATGGCGACTAATGCTAGAGGGAACTCTGTTATTCTAACTTTTCTATGGTCCGGACGGCGACAAGTCTCGCATCGATTATTTGTTTACACCATGTGGACTGGAAGATTCAGTGGCACACTCACATGTTCTTAGATGCCGCGGTGCTCGAATTCAGGCGTTCCAAGGTCCGAATCCACGCGATCACTTACCGATTGAATGTACGCTGTGGTATTCGCAGCACATGATTGGACCGACGGACGCCCAGATTCGCCTTCGCTGGGGTCGGGATAAGATGATGGCAGCCTTACAACGTGGACAGCACAAGGCGGGTTTTCCCCTGTCGGTTCAAGACCAGCTCGACCAGCGTGGTCCGTATCATTATCTGAAAGAATATGGTTCCCTTGGTAATATATTTGAACTGCTTGAAGATTGCATTACAACAGCAGGACGCGCTCACTTTAGTACGGCGAAGCTTGGCGGTGATACTCGGCGACAGGCGGGGTGTAGAGAGAGACGAGGACTACTCCACTTGCGAGCAGATATACGCGAGGGTACGATGGAGGCTTCTCCTGAGGAGACCACCCACATTAATGCTGAACTTAAGCGTATTTCTCAAGAGCAGCGATTACTACGACGCAAAGCTTCTCGCGCCGTTCAGTCTCTGCTGGCGGCGGAGGCGACGGACTTGTGGAAACACCAGAAACAAGCAGAAGCTATGAGGTTGGCCCGACGTGCGGCGCGCACACGCATAGGACCAAAGAAACGTGATGGGCTTCTTGTTCGGACCGCACCACCTGCCTCAGAGGCATGGTTGATTGCATGGTCTGTGGAAGGATCACAGGGTGGGATGGCTTTCACCCTCAGAACTGGTTCGAATGGCGCGATGAGCAGATAAGCCAGCAGTATCTGCGGGAATCTACGGAAGAGGTTATTGATCTTTGCAAAGATGATGTGGATCGAGTTATCCGGTGGATGCGACACGCAGCTAAACGACGAGCAGTTCCAAAGTAAACGGCGCCGCTCGAGCTCTGGCTGATGCTACTCTCAACAAAGAGAGCTTTCAAACAGCAGCGCGGTCAGGGCATAGGATCTGACATGAGTGTGCAAACATTCTCGGGTTTCAGATGTTTGGTGGAAGTGGGCTTGGCGAAGATCAGGATGCACAACATCAGCCCGCTCTACTGACATCGGACAGAAGATGCGAAGATGTTGTCATGGGAGCGCTGATTACATCATGGCGTTTACGGTCACAAGGTATCACGCACGCCATGACGCTTAAGGAGATGTCCAACGCTTTCGGCAGTTCTCAATGGGATCAGTTACATGAGACCGCATTTCTTCACTCCTGTGAATGTAATTATGCTCTTTGCCAACAACGAAATAAGACTGCAACTAATTGTTTGGAAGCTCTGGAAGACCCTCTCACAGTTCGACCTACACGGGGGAACACGATGGGGAGCCCATTTGCTGCCCGGGCTTTCGTAAGTATTTTCGCACGTCCAATGTTGCCCTGGAGGCATGGTGAGTCCAGAGCGGATGTGCAATCCAGGCGATTGCGAGCATCGTGACAGGGACTCCGAGCCGACCTGAGCACGTACAGGCTTGCGGATGGCATTAATAGTTTTGCGCTGGCTGGCCCGCAGATGTCGCTGAAGAAGTTCACGACTAAGATCGCAGCGGTTGGTGCTAGATTGGATTCTTGTCTAGCGAATTTTGGTCACGGCGAGAACTGCACCAAGCAAGGGTACCTCATGTGTTTTTGTTTGCTGCACGCGGCTATCAACGTAGACAGTTGCCCCGCCAAGACCCCACTCTCCCCCGGGGCTCCATCAAGGAACAAGCGGGATAGTTTGGGCCTCACTTACAGTTAAGCGTTTCAGCTAGGTCTGAGATTTCCAGGAGATGTTCGGCGGCTCGTTCCGGTTTCTTTCTTCACTGGGCAGGGCATGGAGTCTTGGGACCCCGAAAAGGTGAAGACGTAGTCTCTTCATAGGGTTCGTTCAGAATGCTCTTTTGAGTGGACTCGAGAGTTTCGTGGTCACGGAGACGGGAACTACTATCTTGGACGGCTGTCCGGCACGCATTGGGCGCATAGCCATGTTAGGCAAGCTACTCGTTGGGATGGGCCGCGCGCAAAAGTATTCACCCATTGGAAACTGGCCCCCTGCGCGCTGGAGCGTTTGATTCGCCGAGTTAAGTTGCATCAGTCGTGGAGTGCGCATCCTGAGGACCCCACTCAGATTGCATGAGCATTGTTTGGATCTTCTCCAACCGAATTCATGCGACCGCAGCTTGGAAAAGGCGGTCGGCCTACATGTCACTCTTCGCCGTGGGCAAAACAAGTTGCCCCAGATCTTGATCACGATTCCAAGCTTCTTCCTTACGAGGGAGTGCGAGATGTTGCCCAAGACTTGCGTCTACTCAAAGACCTGGAGGCCTCAGGGAATTTCGGAGAGTGGATATGAACGAACTCCGTAATCATGTATTCTCGGTGAGCATCCCCCCTTCCAGACTCGTGGGGATCACGAAGAACACGCAGAAGTGGACTTACCCTTTTTGTGCCCGATGGATCTCAATCGGGAGCCCTGTCGGAGTGCCTTCAGTACTCGTAGAAAGCTACTCGATCATCTACGACATTGCCATAACCTACGCAAATTAGCTCATGTGCTTACGCCACGCAACGCATGCATACACTGCTTACAACCATTCGCAACACAAGTTGCGGCAGCACGACATGCATTACGCTCTCTACAGAAAGGCAACTGCTTCACATGTGGACCACGCACACTGTGCCCACTGATTGCCCCATCGTCTTATGAATGCCCATGCTGTGACTTCGTGGAAGTGGACACTGTATCTCTCTGTCGCCATCTCCGCAGCCATCTGCCCGTCCAGATCGCGCCTTTCGCGTCGACTTCTCGCGCTGCAACTACAGACGCACACGGCTTCATCATGGAAGCAGAGGCTCTGCAAGAACCTGATTGGCACACAGGTGTCTCCTCACGAACAGATGGCGCCCCACCCGACAAGAAGAAGGAAGCCGCGTCGGGCAGCCAGGGAGGTCGCATTCCGCTCGGTAAACTCATCATCGCAATCTGCAAGTCTATCTTGGCCAACAGCCGAGAGCCGGCAGACCTCGGAGCCGCGGTGCTACTACGGCACGAGATGGACGCAGGCCAGGGCACGATTGCAGCCGCGATCGCGGCAGGAGCAGCCTACAACGAGATGAGCAAAGAGATGAAAAAGCGCACCGACGCTGGGAAGACGGTGAACCACAAGTCACGCGCCGCACCTCAGATTCGAATGTTCACTGCAGTGTGCGAGCATGGTGCAACCGAGGCGGTGGCGGAGGAGGGGGATCCAGCACTACGCGAAAGGGCGGAGAAGCTCAAGAAGGATATGCGCGGGCCCTGGGACGAGAAGCTTTCGCAGGTGGAATTGCCAATGATTGCTCGCGCCGCCCAGCATCCACGCGCACGCGTGCATCGCAAAGTGGAGGTCAGAAGGACAAAGCTACATTCCTGTTCAAAACGGACCTTCACAACTCGCTGGCGATGATCGAGACGTCGGCGGCGGTGGAGGGGGGGATCCTTCCTTTCAGGGGCAGCGCCGAGGGGGCCACTAGAGAGGGAAATCGCGAAGTTCTTGGATCGGAAGGATGCGACGGCGTGAGTTCGCCCCAGCCTCTTGGTGATGGATTTGGTGCCGAGGCGCCTCCCCCGTCAGCCAGTGCCAGCAGTTGCAGCGCGAACGCATCTTTACCCAACTTAAGTCCAACAGGGCCAATATGATCAGGATGTACATGAGGTCAATGTGGCGCGCGGCGCTCCTAGCATTGGTTCCAAGGAACGTCTTGGGCTCGACGGTTCCCGAGAGACCATGGCGGCAAAGAGAACAGCGAGAGCCGTAGAAGTATAGCAGTCCGGAGGGCGCAGACAGGGCGAGCCGTCCTAGGGCAAGGCGCCAGTGGGCGATCTAGCGGATGCCGGGGAACACCAGACTCAGGCTGTTGGCGCCACTGGGCCAGCGGGTGAAGGCTGTCCCCTGACTTTGTCTCTCGGGGATGTAGTCAGGGCCCCGGGGGTCGGGCATCGCGTCGGCGCGCGCGGAGGCCTGGACCGAGGCAGCGAGGGAGCGGCTACGTTGAGGGGTGGCAGCTGGGGGGGGGCGTCGGCGGCGCCACGGCGGCGGCGGCCGGAAGCGCCTGGCGAGGCGGCGCGTCGCGGGGGCAGGGGGATGAGGGGCGGGCGGGGGTCGGGGCCGGGAGCGTCGGTGCATTTGTCGTCTCTCATCGCAATTTGCAGGGCTCGGGGGGTGGGCGGCCATCCGTCCTTCAGGATTCCCTTCTGCAGCCTGTGCGGGACGATGACCTTGACGGAGAGGCCATTGGCCATCTCTGGTAGCAACGCTCGTACGAGATCGACGGTGACGGCGGCCTCGGGGATGTCGGCGCACCCCTCGGCGAGGTGCGATGTCAGCTCGAAGGACCTATTGTCCATCAGTAAGGTACGGTGGGCGTCTTCCGACGTACTTGGAACGCGCGGGTGGGGCCCGTCGCAGTCCTTCCTCAGGTCTTCGACACTGATCCCGAGCGCTTCAGCAAGGGATTCACACCGCACAGGGTCGTGGGGATACGCGAAGCGTTATCAATTCCTTCAGTCACTGCCATGGAGAAAAATATGTTTCGCGTTTCCAGCGGCGCGTAGCCGCGAATATGCTATGCGATTGGGGTGATGTTTCACTTGCTGGACCACATGTTGGGATCAGTACTCAAGATGAGCGCCATCACCTCTGTTCATGTCGATCCACCGCGCACCGACCGGCCCTTCCCCAGACCTCCTTCATCACTTGTTCGTATACTCACTACTTACTGAATTTATCCATATCCTCTAGCCAAGCCATGTTGATTAGTTATGAATAAAATTCTGCGCCGGAGACATCGCCCCAGGCTTGCCTTCAACCATCTTCTCGATGGCACATTATGAGCACATCCTTGGGCTTGACCGCTTTAAGGCTTCCGACTACGGCTGCAAGCACCACGTCCTCCTGGCGTGCATAACCAGGCTTAACGTTTACATCTGGTGCACTCCCACTTCAGGGCCTGTGGCACCCACCGATTGGCATTTGAATTGGGATCTCAATATTCCTTGACCCGCTGTTGAATTATCCACTCCCCTCTCTGCCACAAAATGTTTTAACGGGCCCGTCGTCAATAGCTTGTCCAAGCATCCAGGACAGCGGCTAGGCGAGGCACGCGTTTGCCACACACCAAGCCTTCGGGCCTGGGTAAAACCAATCTCTTGGATCCATAAAACGTTTCCACTGCAGTTCCACAACTTGTCTGGCTTCGGTTTGATTGACCTCGTGGATATTCCCAGTCGTCATGTATTGGCTCTCGTGTAACTGACTCCCCCTATCAGCTTTGCATGAGCATCCGATTGAGTCGTCCTGCCTCACATGCCTCATTAGTACGGTGAGCACGGCAGAACAGCACTGAATCAGGGCACACCTCTGCCCTTTTAGTTCTACCCCCTCCAGTTAACTCCAAGTGTCGCGCGCTTGAACTTCCCTCTGACCTTCCCGCGTATAGCCTCGCTGTTCTCCTCAGTTCGTTAACCCCCTGAAGCATTTGCGTGTCCCGGTGACCTATCCAACGGCCAAGACTCCCGCAAATACCCATTGACTGGAGTCCTTGCTCGACTTCATCCATGGTTTCATCGTCGGAATTTCGCGCGACTGTTCTGTCAGCAAGTAACTAAACAAAATCAACCTCGCCACTCCTATCCTCTTACCTCCGTCTACCTCTCGGCGTCGCCGATAACGCGGGGCCAGAAGTCGGAGCAACAGTCTCATCTGCCACCTCTTCCTCCTCCAAGTCGAACTCGGCCCATCCTGCCCACTCCTCTCCTAGACCTTTCTCTCCAGCATTTTTCCACGCACCGCTGATCTCTCTGATTTCTCCAGTCCCTGAAACTATGACATGGCTCACGCGTGCGTGACCTAACTTGGCTACGCCCTCTGATACTGACGGGTGGGCATCTGTCGGGAACGCACAACCTGGTTCTAGCTGTTCTGTGCTGCCTGAGGGCTTTCTGGTTGGGTAGGTTCAGAAGCCCCCCCCCCCTTTCCAAGGGCGGGAGGGATAGCTTGAAGCTGAGGCCCCCCTTTTAGTGAGAAGTGCGCCACAAGCGCGCTCCTCGGTAGATTGGGACCTGGAGGCTCAAAAACACCCACTTTCCACTACCGATGGGGACGCGGCCCAGTGTGAATCGGATCCCTGGTGCGCGCTTCAAAACATGCAGGCCTATGGGGCCCTCACCCTTCCAGCAGGCACACGACATGGTGAAACTGAAAAACTATGTATCTCAGTTCGGCAGTATTATTGTAGCACCAGGTATACGTTATCTGTTTCCTCTGGCCCCTTCTCCCCCTCTTCCCACTCTGCCTACTTGTCCTCCTCCCTCATTATTCTCCGCCTCCTCCACCCCCTCTCCGACCCTGGGGCACCAGCACTACACGTGTGCAGGAAGTCCAAGCAACAGTTCCCGAAGTCCGCGCAGTGGCTATTACACTGGCAGTCGAGGGCACTGTCATATGGAGCATGGCAGCCTGTGCCGGAGGGGAGCTCCTCCTCCTCCTCCTCCTCCTCCGCCTCATCCTCCTCCTCCACCTCCTCCTCCTCCTCCACCTCCTCCTCCTCCTCCTCATCATCATCATCATCATCATCAGCAGCAGCATCATCATCAACACCATCATCACCACCACCACCATATTCCTCTTCGTCTGTATCATCATCGTCATCATTGTCACCATTCCCGTCACCGTCGCAACCGTCAGCATCGGCGCTTTCTTCGTCTTATTATTGTTCTTATTCCTCCTCCTCCTCATCCTCCTGCTCCTCCTTCTCCTCTTCCTCATCATCCTCCTCGTCAATATTATCATCATCAGCAGCAGCAACAGCGTCATCATCACCACCGACATCATTATCGCCCTCACCCTCATCATCATCAGCATCGTCATCACCATCATTATAATCGTCGTCATCATCAGCATCGTCATCACCATCAGTATAATCATCGTCACCAACATGTTCGTCGTCGTCGACATCGCCATCACCACCATCATCACCATCATCATCAGCAGCAGCATCAGCATCGTCATCATCATCATCAACAGCACCATCGTCATCAGTATCATCCTCATCTCAGTCATCATCAGCATCGTCATCATCACCTTCATCATCATCGTCATCAACGGAATCATCGTCATCCTCATCATCATCAACAGCATCATCATCGTCGTCATCATCACCATCATCATCAGCATCGGCATCAGCATCAGCATCATCACAGGCATTATCATCCTCATTATAATCAGCAGAGACAGTATCATCGCCATAATCATCATAATCATCATCATCAGCATCATCATCCCCGTCAGCATCATCGTCGTCATCATGAGCAGCAGCATCATCATCACTATCATCATGATCGTGATCATCGGCATCATCACCTCCATCATCATGATTACCATCGTCGTCATCATCATCGTCGTCGTAATAATCATCATCATCAGCACCATCGTCATCATCATCACCATCATCATCATCATCATCAGCATCGTCAGCAGCATCATCATCGTCATCGTCATCATCATCAGCGTCAGCATCATCATCATCCTCAGCAGCATCATCATGATTATCATCATCATCAGCATCATCATCATCATCATCGTGATGAGCAGCAGCATCATCCGCATCAACATGATCATCATCAGCAGCATCAGCATCATCATGATAATCCTTCGAGCGGGTGAACGGGTCGAGCTCGATGTGCTAACGAGCGAGTTCATGAGTACGAGAGAGCCTATCCCCAAGGACGAAATCCTGACGGATAATCGAGCGGCTAATCGACTTGAACACAATAAGCTTCGCGATCGGCGAGTGCGGTGATCCTCTGATGATCTGGTCTCGAGCAGCTCTGGCAGCGTCCCTCTTCATTTGCTTGTGAAAGTCGACGAGCAGCGGCGGGGTCAATCCGGATGTGTCGGCCACTTCCATCACTCGGGCAAGATATCTAGCATAGGCAGGGCTCTTGCAGACCTCAGAGCGGATAGCTTTATGGTGGTCCTGGAGCTCTTGACTGCGGAAGATCTGGGCCACTAAAGCGGCATGGTCCGACAACCCAGCTTTGTGGAGCACATCCTGAAACCCCTTGACCTCAGCCGCGGTGGTGAGCTGCGTCAGAATCCAGCCTGGGAGAGACGAAAAGATCCTGTCCATGGCCGACGGGGTACCTTGCGAGCGACAGTAGTGCGTTGGCTCCAACACTGAAACCTCCACCAGGTTCTGCAAGCACCTTTCCCATTCTACGTGACGTTGACCTCTCCACTGGTGAACTTGACACCCAGGAAGACCATCAGATCTAGGCCCTGGAATCCCCGCATAGTCCAGGGAAGCCGACGGAATAGGCGGGGCAACCGAGACATTGAAATCCCCCTGGGCAACCAGAACACGATGATTAGGGGTTTCCTGAACCCAGCGTCGGTCACACTCGATGGCCGCGAGGATGGTGTCCTAACAGCTGCTTCCAAACCAAAATTGTGAATGTTCTAGTGGATCAGATTTGAGCCTTCGCTGAAATTGACCTCGATGTTCAAAACTCGCCCTCGGACCAAGTAATGTGGGACAACCTCGGGCTTCAAGGAGGGGTGGTTATCAGAGAAGTCGGGGAGAAACGTGATGACACCGCCCGCGGGGTAACGGAACTCGGGGAGGAACGAGGATAACGCTTGTAGTGGCCGATGTAGATTGTAAAAGAAATCCTCCTCCTCCTCCTCCTCCTCCTCGCCCACTGGGGTGAGGAAAAAAAAGAAATTGGGAGTGAACCGAGGGAGAGAGAGGGGGACAGGAAGAGGGGGGAGGAAGGAGGAGGCTGGAAGGAGAGGGGGGGACAAGGAAGGACGAAAGAGGGAGAAGGGAAAGGGAGGGAGGAACGAGGAAGGCTACAGGATGATGGTAACGCGTGTCGACGCGGAGAAGGCACATGGGGGTCGACCCCCTGAGCCTATCCCCCCCTCACGTTGCCCCCGACATCCTCCCCACTCGCTCCTCCTCATTCCCCCGGGGTGATCCTGGGGGAGGAATGTTACGTGAGCCCCTTCACAGCGAAGGAGGCCCATGACCAGGGGGCATAGGGCGTGCGCCAGTGGCGAGAGCCTTTCTAACAGCATAATCGACATCGCCCAGGCCCGCCGACGAGGCGGGCGCCCCCAGCGCCCCCCCGCAGCCTAGGCTGGCACAGGTCGTCCTGAAGGGCTGCAGCATCGACCGCTCCTACGCCGCCGCAGGCTTCGTGGGGAGACTGCGCTCGGAGCGGGGTCCTCCCGCTCCGTCTCCTCCGTCCTCGATTCTCCCCCTCTCGGGTGGGACGCAGAAGGACGCACTGTTAGGCTGAGTCCTCCTTGGAGGCGTGCGTCCGACCAATTCATGATACACTACATCTTGTGGTAATACCGTGTCCCGAACTGCATGGCCAGAAAGCGCCCGCCACCGAGCATATACTACAAGGTTTCTCGGCTCGCACACGTCGCCCCTTTTGGGGGCGACGCACAAACAGTCCCACCGGCCATCTGGGCGTGAATGGTTCACCTTCCCTTTCGGGGATGGGCTTACCTCTTCATCTACGCCTCGACGAGGAAGCCAACATCATCAATTGTTAGGATTGTTCCCAACCATCCTTTGGTGTTGGGTCCTCGTTTCGAAGAGACGGTCCCCGCGTTCCTTCTCGCCTCCTCCTCCCCCTCCTTCCTACCGTCCACATGCGCCCCCTCCCCCCACTCAGTACAGCGCTTCGTGGCCCCAGAGGGAGCTCCACCGAAGGCCCCAGTGCCACCGTCCACATGCGTCCCCCCCACTCAGTACAGCGCTTCATGGCCCCATAGGGAGCTCCACCGAAGGCCCCAGTGCCACCGTCCACATGCGTCCCCCCCACTCAGTACAGCGCTTCGTGGCCCCATAGGGAGCTCCACCGAAGGCCCCAGTGCCACCGTCCACATGCGTCCCCCCCACTCAGTACAGCGCTTCGTGGCCCCATAGGGAGCTCCACCGAAGGCCCCAGTGCCACCGTCCACATGCGTCCCCCCCACTCAGTACAGCGCTTCGTGGCCCCATAGGGAGCTCCACCGAAGGCCCCAGTGCCACCGTCCACATGCGTCCCCCCCACTCAGTACAGCGCTTCGTGGCCCCATAGGGAGCTCCACCGAAGGCCCCAGTGCCACCGTCCACATGCGTCCCCCCACTCAGTACAGCGCTTCGTGGCCCCAGAGGGAGCTCCACCGAAGGCCCCAGTGCCACCGTCCACATGCGTCCCCCCCCCACTCAGTACAGCGCTTCGTGGCCCCACAGGGAGCTCCACCGAAGGCCCCAGTGCCACCGTCCACATGCGTCCCCCCCACTGAGTACAGCGCTTCGTGGCCCCATGGGGGCCCCACCGAAGGTCACAGTGCTACCGTCCACATGCGCCCCCTCCCCCACTCAGTACAGCGCTTCGTGGCCACATAGGGAGCTCCACCGAAGCCCCCAGTGGGACTGTTCGAGTGTGTCCTGAAACACCCAATTTGGAATTTTCACCCACCCATTACACCGTTTCGTGGCCCCACCAGGAGCTCCAGGAGCTCCACCGAAGGCCCCAGTGCCACCGTCCGCATGCGTCCCGAGCACCCAATGTGGCACCCACCCAGTGCAGCGTTTCGTGGCCCCACAGGGAGCTCCACCGAAGGCTCCAGTGGGACCGTCCGCAAGCGTCCCGAAACACCCATTGTGGCATTTTCACCCACCCAGTCCAAAATTTCGTGGCCCCGTAGGGAGCTCCACCGAAGGCCCCAGTGCCACCGTCCGCATGCGTCCCGAAAACCCAACGTGGCATTTTTACCCACCCAATACAGCGTTTCGTGGCCCTTTAGTGAGCTCCACCGAAGCCCCCAGTGGGACCGTCCGCGTGCGTCCCGGAAGCCCAATTTGGCATTTCCACCCACCCAGTACAGCGTTTCGTGGCCCCATAGGGGGTTCCACCAAAGCCTCCACTGGGACCGTCCGCATGCGTCCCGGAAGCCCAATTTGGCATTTTCATTTACGCAGTACAGCGCTTCGTGGCCCCATAGGGAGCTCCACCGAAGCCCCCAATGGAACCGTCCGCATGCGTCCCGGAAACCTTACTTGACACACCACTCACCCAGAACAGCGTTCCCCCCCACCCAGTGCAGCGCTTCGTGGCCCCATAGGGAGTTTCACCGAAGATGATTTTCACAATTACGGTACCCACAACTGCATATGGTTGAGTCCTTCACCAGGATAATTTTGGCCACATGTTGGCTGGGGGGGGCATGATAAAGGAGCTCCCCTCATTTGGCCGATCTCCTCCACGATGGCACCAAGATGGACCCCAAGGCTCGCAAGGGTGCCCAGGAGGCGACAGAGAGAGAGAGAGAGCGCGCCATGCACTTCAGAGGCGCGTCGGTAGTACACAAACAAAAAAAAAAAGAAAGACTCACACTGCAGCCTGCGCACAAAGGTTGCGAGCTGCACATCGCCATGTCTGCGCGCTCCGTTGCCATACCTGAAGCAATCTGTCCTCGTGGCCAGCCGCTTGGCACGCCGTGGCAAATGCATTCCGTTTCCACGTGCTCTTTGGCCGGCCGCGTTTCCGGCGACCTCCCAAACAGGATAAACAGCATGTCCCGGGGGCGAAGACGCAGCGTCGGACAGCGCTGTCGTCCGGCAACCGGGCCACCTTCCCCAAAAGTGCGAGCTGCTGGTATGCTAATTGGCTGCTCAATGTGTGACGACCGCAACGGGCTAGAACAGCGTCGGCTCGACACACGGCTAATGAACGAGTGCGGAATGCCAGCCACTTTTCGTAGGCAGCGCACTTGGAAAGCATCTAACCTGCGGATTTCTGACTTATTGAGCCACAAGGTGTGCAAGCAGTAACATCAGACCTATGACGACGCGCGACTGGAAGATCCGCACCTTTTTGGTCAGTGTGAAATTCGCATGCTTCCAAATCATGCACAATAAATGGAGCTGCTTGTTTGCAATCCCGATCCTTCTGCTCAGTTCAGCGCCGCTGCCACCGTTGGCGTTCAGCAACCCACCCAGGTAGACCATGCTATCCCTCTGCGGGATTGTTGCTCCGTCCAGGAGGCCACAAGAAGTCCCAAATATGTCCCCAAGATGCCCCCTATGATGCCTCCAGAATGCCCCCAAAGAGGCTCCCACGAGATCCCCAAGACGCCCCGAGAGGCCCCCAGAGGCACCCAAGACGCCTCAAGAGACGTCGGCGAGGCCAAACTCATTGACCTTACAGGTTTTGACCAGATTCTCGCCTCCTGAAAAGGAAGGTCTGCCAAACCCACCAGCCCTCTGGGCGTGAGTGGTTTAAAGCGTGTCCTCGTCCAACCCCGCTTCTTTCCTTCGGGGAGGGGGTGATCACTGTTCCCTATCAATATATACACCCCCTTCCCCAGGCGACCGGCAGCCAACCAGGAACAAGGAGGACCCCATGAGGGCCCCCCTCCATCCCGATCAACAAACAATACAGAATACATTGTGGGGCAAAGTCTGGAGTCATGTTCGTGAGGCCCGCGAGCACTTTGTATTCTTTTTGACTGGGACAGCAGAGGTGTCAGCACATCGCCTGCTGCGCGCAGGGCTACCATGCATGACAAAACAACAATACAAATGCACCCAACGGCTGGATCTGGATCATGCGCAGCAACACCGCGATCCCTATCAAGCGGTGGCGGATCGCCTGCTATGCGCAGGCCCACTTTCACTATGATGGGCATTGGTTTTCGGCATGGACGGTGGGGGGCGACATGTTTCCCTATGTGTGCTGTCACGTGCACAGGCGCACCTGTCACACTCTGCACGTGCCCCGAACGTGGCGCACCTGGTGCGGCTGGAGTATGCCGCACACCAGGCGCACGCGGAGGCACGAGGCGCATCTGGCGCACCAGTCGTGCCTGGCTCGCGCGGCGCGCTTGGCACACGTGGCGCATCTGGCACACGTGGCGCACGTCGCACCAGCGTCGCGCATATGGGCTCGGTTCTGGTTCCCAGTAGCTGTCCAGCCGTCCAAAGACGGCCGCTGAACATGCCGAGGCTCGGGTGCATATGTGTTGGGAGGGCGGGTAGGAGTGCGCTAGACAGCGTGCTGTCTAAGAGGGTGGTTGGACCCCTCCCCCGTACCCCCATACCCCCTTTGGGACTGGAGGTGGGGGGGGGCGGCGAGGGGTCCAGAACGGCCTCGGCGGAAAAGCAAACATCATTGATGTTACCAAGGGTTTGGCCACGTGTTGGCCTCCTGGGGGCGGGGGGGGGGTACTTTAAGCACGCTCCCTCCGTTTGATCGATATCCTCCAAGACGGCCCCTGTGATGTACCCCGAGGTCCCCAACAGCGCCCCAGGAGGACCCCAAGAGGTCACCAGCATGCCCCGATGATGCTTCCAGAAGGCCCAGAAGAGACTCCCACGACACCCCGAAAAAGCCCGAAGAGACTCCCCCGAAGCACCCAAAACGCTTCAAAACGCCCCGGGACCGCCACGAGGACCCCAAGACGCCCCTTGAGACCTCCGAAAAAAACTCCGAACGGCATCCAACAGGCCTTTGGCCTTTCTGATCAGTCGTGAAACTTTGTCACGAGTTATCTGGTGGATCGCGTAGTCACGCTGATCCAATAAACCTCTAGAGGCAGCAGGCAAAGTACCCCCAGTCGGGATAGCAGTCAAGGCGCGCAGCAACGTCACTTCGCAAACAGGATAGTGCTCATTCTGGCTCTCGCCAGTTGTTTCGTCACCTTCTGAAAGGTCGACTCTGGGTCTGGAGTTACGTCATATGATGCTGTGCAACATATTACGAAATTACTAGGCATGGCTTTTGTAAGACAATCCACACCCAGTAAAAACTCGTGCCAACCCAACGGATTGTGACATAAAACAAACGGGGGTGCAATATTTCAGTTTCTTCCAGAGAATTGGTCCAGATGCCATGCCTTAGACTACATAGGTCTACGTTTAAACATGTGTCTTCGGTTTCCCCCATAGTGGGCGCTATCAAATGTTCCTCGGGGCTTCAACAATCAGTCATCCACAAGTGCCCCATTGTCGCAGCTGCCCTTTTCCCCCCAAATGGTCGGCAACTTATGTCCGGCACCAAGCATACCTCGCGCGTCGGCGATGGCAGCACGAATACGCACACCAGAGTCCACACCCCATAGATATGCCAACGTCTCTGCTTGAAGCGTAGACTTACATACTCGTCTGATGACCTTACTTGGCACACATATAAGGCGAACGCTGTCGCTGATCCCCCCGATGACTCCCAGGCCAGCAAGTCCGTTGAACCTGGCCCTCTGAGATCTGAGCGGCTCAACCTGTCGCTTGACTACATCACCTTCACCTGCCAAGCTGGCGCCAGTAACTGTAAGAAGCATCACATCTGAATCCCATAACACAGCACCTCCTTTGAACGTCCAACCCGCGACCTGCGGACTGCGCGGCTTCCTCCAGGACGCGATTGGCCTCATTGAGGTGGGGCACCTTCGCGTCGCGTGACACACTGCAGTCTGCAGGCGGCCCCCGCGACGCAACTGCCCAGGTTCGCACTGTCGCGCGACCCAAGATAGAGCGCCCACAACTGACCTGGGCTGAGATAATTTTCCTCCGTGGAAATACATGGAGACAGGGCTGCCCCTGGGATGGGATGCAGCTTCGAGCTTCTCAATAGCATCATTCGCCGATACACTGACGGTGTAATCTGCGTCATGAAGAACTCCCAACCCGCAGTGGCGGACATGTTCCGACTTGATTTCGCGAGTATCGAACCCTGCTAACACGGAATCAATGCCCAACTGCCTTTCTGCGTCTGCAGCCAAGGAAAGCCATCTACGTGTGTTCCTAACATACAAGTAATTTCATTCTTATCATGAGTCAAACAAACATAAGGCTGACATTGCACGGTTCTCTCTGAGCCCGCGAGCCTCGAACACCTTGCGGATTTCCCGCCATAGACCTCTTCCCGCGCCCCGCGCGCCGCACACAGGCACGCGCGCGATAACAGCTCCACCATCCAGCACTCCCTCGAGTCCGTCGGGGGGTGGCTTGAGCTGCACGAGGCGATCTAATTCCTGCGCCTGGAAGTAGGCAGATGCGATGTCCGCGCACGTCAGCGTCTTCCTTGTTCCTGCGGCACACGACGCACTGAACCTCAGGCCCTCAAGCCCGCACGTTACCGAATCCACACGCATGCCCAGCGATTCCTCTAAGTCTCCTCGCACGACAAGTCTGCTTCTGTACTGCGGCGCAACCGGCGGCCCCCTGGCGCGCGGGGGCGTTCATTCTTATCCATATCAATCCATGACGTTTAAACCATGCGATATCCTTTGCCAAGAAGCTTCTGTACCTCCACAGGGTCTATAAGCAAGGCAGCGCTAAACTTCCGCCATTGGTCCCATTCAACTTGTCTGGCAAGTCTTAATCCACTCTTAACGTCCTCAGATTCACGATGGTACACCAGGTTGTTGGCATGGTTTGTCTGGTTGGTTGCACTCTCATTAAAGAATCAACAAGTGATTCATGTGGCTTCACCGCCATCGAAGCTCGTCTGCTCTCCAGAAGACTCATACCTGGCCCCGTCGCGCCGGCTTTTTGCATGGCCTCGAGCAGCAGGTTCGCTGTGAAGGGACCGGGTTCTGACACAGAATCGGATGGTCTTCCCGTCGCGCCTGACCCATTATCTACTCTCCTGCGCATCACTTCACTACGACTCTGTATACCATGAGGAAGATGATTCAACTGTGATCTCTGCAAAGCCCGGGCCACCTGCGATGGTCGCAACCATGGCGGCGGCGCAGGAGCGATCATCTCGTCTCCATGGTCATCGTCTTCTTCCATTTGGCGAAATGCCCCCTCGATAACCTCAGGATCCTCGGGGAATCCTGGTAGCATGCTACATGTCATTAAAGGTGGTTCTGCCGCCCGATGTTCGGCTGGCCGCGCATCTGAAGAATCTCGACGCTCGCCCACGAACGATTGTTGTTGGCCGTCTGGAGGCGCATGCCTTTCGACTCCTCCGCCGCGACGTCCAGAGAGGCATTGATACGCCAATGCTTCCGCCGCCGTGCACGGTCGAAGCCTATCGATAGCGACAAAAAATCTGCGCCCCTTCGGCGATTACGCATGCGTTTTCACCATCAAAGCCCACGACCCGCGATCCAGCGCCCCACTTGCCGGTGACCTCGCCGTCTGTCGGCCTTTTGAGAGAGCATGCTACGCCACCGAATCAGCATTCACCAGCCAGAGGTGTAGCTTTTCAAAGAGCTGCTCGCGCGGCCCCCCCCCCGACGCCGCGAAAACCGTCTGCTCAGCGTCGCCAACTTCCGAAGATGTCGATATAACCTCGCCAAGGCCAAAGACATTTCTATCACGCACGACCGTCTTGCATATGTCCTCCCAGCGCCCCCCGCGTCTCTCAGCACGGCCGATCTACTCTGGGGATTCGAGTCTGGCATCACGGAGGTCGATCCCTGACTCATACCCTATTGCAAGAATACGCCTCGGTTGTGTAGTCCACGATCCAATACCATTCTCCGCGGTTCGCCTGCCCGCGCACGCCAGCGTCGTTGGAGTGGTGCGAGACATACTCGAGAAGATGGTGTTCCGCCTTCTTGTCTGACAAATACGAGCCGCTGAAACGCGCCCAGCCGGCACGCGGTCTCCGTCGCTGTCTTGTACCTCAGGACAGTCGATGCCAACGTCATGACTGAAGCAGAATCTCTTGCATAGACCTACCTCGTGCGTCTGAGCTAACGGATAATGATGTTCACAAGACTCACATCTGCAATTCTTCGCAGCCTCAATACACTCAGAAGACACTGTGGCAATCCGCAGCAACTGGATCAGACCACGGATCGGCACATGCCCGAATTGCCGATGAAGTCGCCTGATGATCCCCCCGCGGCGGGGGACCTTTACCTTCGCTTCCCTCTGGCCCCCTCGAGCTTCGGTTCTCTTGGAAGGCCCATCTGCTCCACGATGTCTTGTTATTCGTCGCGCGGGCGCTCTGCTGGCGCACTGGCGACGGCGCCATCATCGACGATCGCGCCCGTCTTGCCTCGACCTCTCTCTGCCGCAACTTCGGCGGGAAAGGCTGTGAACACAGGCCTGTCCAATCTGACCTTGTGATCGAGACCTCTGAGAAAACCTAAGGACTTCTGACTCGCGAAGTCCGCATCTGACTCCAGGTAGGAGTTCAGAGCGCCGGTGACCTCGAGGTCTGAGCAAGTTGAGCCATAACCAAGCGAAACTTTTACCGGGCCATTACCTTGAGCCGAATCCGAGAAATACTAACTGATCGCACTACAACTGGATGGCGTGGCCTTGGCGATGACGAGATCAAGTGCGCGCTCGATAATGTCTTTCTCCAGTCCGCCCCCCCACTCCAGGCGCGCCACCGCGTCGCCAGAGACCAGGCAGGCGAACGCGATGCCAATCACGCCGAGCAACACACCCGCCAGGTTGGTGCCCGCCAGTCCGCGGCGCGGATCGGCGTTCCTGATCACCTCCTCGACGATAGCCTTGTCCGCGGCCTCCATGTTGGGGGAAGTCAGCTCTGCAACGCATGCCGAGATCAGCTCATCCTGAACGTCCATTTGCTGGAGCGCCTCGCAGTACTTGCAGCCGGCCCTCGACCCTATCGCCGTCATCTGGCGGTCGCTCAGCGCGAGAGGAGCGCACAAGCATGCCGTCCCATCGGAAGTGCGAATACGCGGCGGCTGCACAGATATGACCTAAATACCACACGCCTCTGCATCGCGAGATGACGCCACGTCAACCCCGTCCTCGACGCTCACCCAGTCCTGCGATTCCTCCTCCCCATGGTGGACGTCTTCCATGCGGGCCAGGCAGGCGGGAACTTGATCTGCGCGCTGCACGGACCTATCTTGGCACTCGCGCGCACCAGTTCGCGGTCGTCGGTTTCCTCGACGCGCCCGCCCGCACCATCACTCGGGAAGTTCTTCAGATCGATGCATGCGATGAAGTAGGGCTTCTTTGACGTACCAACAAGCTTTCCAACTGAGAACTGCCAACATCCAACGGCTCGAAGTCAACGACTGGATCTCCGGTTTTGCGTCGTCCACCTTCTGGTCTCTGTCTTGAAATCCTGCTGCGTCAGACTCGGCACTCTTCTCACAGCGCCCGCCTGCCACGCCAAAATGCGGCGGCGGGGGAGGCGGCAGCGGCGCCGCTTAATGCGGGGCCTCAGGAGGCGGCGGCGGCGGCGGCGCCCGCTTCTCCACCAGATGCGCAGGAGGCATCACCGACGGCACCCTTGGCACGAGCGCAGCGGCTGGGTGCCGATCTGCACTGGAAACGGTTCCGGGCGCGCTCGCCTCGGACCTGCCCTTGGCGGCGGCGCCCAGGTGCGGCCTCTTCTTGGGAGCTGGATCATCCTGCTCCGACTCCGGGCGCTGATCGCGCCCCGGGCGGTTCGGGCCTGCGGCTGCGCCAGAAGCATCCACAAAAGTGGCACCTGGGGGCGACGGGAAACGACCAGAGGCGGCGCACTCCTCGGCCCATCTGACGAACTTCATATAGTCAGCGGGAATGCGGCCATCCTCGTTGCGCACGCGCAGGTAGAACGGTAAATCTCGCGGCCCTGATCCTTGTCCATAACTTTCTAGAAGTCGTCCTCGTTGAACTCGTCGCCTCCGCGACCCTTCCAGATGGCCCTGAGATGACCCCCGATCACCTTCGCGATGCCCCCGTGATCGATCCCATCGCGGATGCCGCGGCGGGGGCGCTTCTCCTTGCGACGAGCCAGATTGGCCCCATCGAGGTTGCGCTTGACCAGCGGAGCAGGCGGCGGCGCGGCATGCTTCACAGGAAGTGGTGATGAGCGAGATCACCTTGTCAGCGACATTGTTCGCTATCCTTGGCCCACTCACTCTCACGCACACAGTCATCGCATCTTCCACTCGCTGCTGAATATGGTTGGGTCCTTCGTCAAGCTAATTTACCTGCCACGTGTTGTTGACACCGCCCCGAAAACAAGGGAAGCCAGGGAGGATGGAGGGAAGGAACAAGGGGTAGGGAAATGACCGAGCACGAAAGAAATTAGCAGCGGAGGGGGTTGGAAGCAGAAAACAAGTGGCAGAACCAGACGGGCGGATCGGGCGGGCGGACCTTAACGAGCGGGCCGCTAGGCGGCGGCTGGGTTGAGCGGGTGGGTCACTGAAGCGTCGGTCCTGTATGAATCGCGAAGACGTCTCGAGCGACAGCGCGATTCCCAAATAAATCATGAGAACATCGACAAGGAGAGCGTGATTCCTAGACGTTGCGGGCGCGGCGCATGAATGAATTGCGAGGAAGTCCCACGCGAGATCCCGACTCCTAGAAAATTTTGAGATAGTCCCGCGCGATAGCGCGATTCTGAATAAATTGTTAAGAAGTGTGAGGCTGGAGACGTTGTTGTGGTAGTTCGGGGACCAACACTGCATTTTGAGACTCAAAACTTTGCTTTATACCAAACAGAGTGCGAGCCCCGGGAGTGGCAATTCAATTGGAAAACACATTCACCAGGGTGGGGGGTCAACAACATCCACGGACTGCGCCCCCGCCCACCCCCCCCCCCGCGCCCCATCCTCGTCGTGATGTTCCTCCTCATCATCCTCTTGCTACTCTTTTTGGAGAGAAGGCACAAGGGCCGTCCTGCGCTGGGTTCGCCCGCAGTTCCTGGACAACGGACCCTGCTGGAGGCAGCCAGCTGCCTGGGCAGGATACCGACAAGGACGCCGCGCCCGCCCCTCCCCAATATACGTCGTCTTTCGCCTGGTCCTGATCCTGATCCTCCTGGAGGTGGACCCGTGGAGGAGATCGCCACTTCGTCTTCTCGTCCCCAACCAGACCCTAAATTCCGCCTGAATGCTCTTGTTCCTCCTCCTCCTCCTTCTCCTCCTCCTCTTCCTCCTCTTCCTCCTCCCCCTCCTCCTCCTCCTCTTTGTATTGTGTTCGACAGGGACGGCGGGGTGTCAGCAAATTCCCTGCTGCGCACAGGGCTATCATCCCTCACAAGAAAAAACTATACAAAATTCATCTCGCGGCTGAATCTGGATCATGCGCGGCCACCCCGCGATCACTGTCAAGTGGTTTTTGACAGGGACGGCCGGAGTGGTGGCGCGTGGCTTGCTGTGCGCAGGCTCACCAGACACAATGATGGGCATTGGTTTTCGACAAGGATGGCGGGGGCCGACATGTTTCCCGATGTGTGCTGTCACGTGCGCAGGCGCACCTGACGCACTCTGCACGTGCCCGCACGTGGCGCACCTGGCGCGGCTGGAATGTGCGGCACACCTAACGCATGCGGAGGCACGTGGCGCATCTGGCGCACCAGGCGTGCCTGGCACGCTCGGGCCCCAGGGGTGCCTGGCGCGCGTGGCGCCGCTGGCACGCGTGGCGCACCTCGCCCAAGCGTCGCGCACCTGGGGTCGGCTTTGGTTCCCAGTAGCTGCCCATCCAAAGATGGCCGCTGAACATGCTCAGGCTCCGGTGCTACTTATGTGTTGGGAGGGCGGGTGGGAGTGAGCTAGACGGCTTGCGGGCGGGTGGGTAGCTTGACCACTCCCTTATACCCCTTCCCCTGGACCTGGACGGAGGGGTTCGCGAGGTGATGGCCCAACATGGCTCAAGACGGTTCCAGCTGCTTTGGGCGACCCCTCACGACCTCCCCGAAAAACCAAAATCCGTCAAAAACCTGAGGAAAATCAATGATGTGTCCATTCTCGCCTTTTCGCTTCCTATGCGCTTTTGAGGCCTCAAGATGGCCCGTAGATGGCCCAAGAGAGCTCCAAGAAGGGCCAAGAGGCCCCCAAGACTGCCCCAAGAGTGCCCAAGATCGCCTCAAGAGGGCCCCAAGAAGCTATTTCGATGGCCCTGGAACGAGGGGGGGGGGGGGGGGCAATCGAGGACCCCCCCTCCTTTTGATCGATGGTCCCCAAGCTGGCCCCAGGAGGCAAGAGAGCCCCAAGAGGGCCCCATGAGGGCCCCAAGGCGCCCCAAAAGAGCCCCAAGAGGACCCACCCGAAGACCCCCCAAAGGGCCCCAAGAGGGCTCCAAGATGCTCCCAAAGAGCTCTGGGTCCTGGGAATGGCCCGAAAGGGCCTTACAAGGCCACTCCTTTTTTCCCTGAGATTTCTCTTGTTCACCCTGGTTGCCTACTTTGTTTCACTATGATTATGTGTCTCGTCGCCCCTTTTCCCGTCAGCTCTCATGGGCAGGGTTCCCGAATGAACTGGTGGGAACTCGCGAAGCGTAAACAAGATCCTGCCCCTGCTTATACTAATGGTTTTGTTCATTCTCTTCCCCCTCGTCCTCCTCCTCGGAATCCTCCTCGGCCTCCTCCTCGGCCTCCTCCTCGGCCTCCTCCTCGGCCTCATCCTCCTCCTCCTCTTCCTCCTCCTCTTCCTCCTCCTCCTCCTTTTCCTCCTCCTCCTCCTCCTCCTCCTCCTCCTCCCTCCTCCTCCTCCTCCTCCTCCTCCTCCTCCTTCCTCCTCCTCCTCCTTCCTCCTTCCCTTCCTCCTCCTCCTCTCCTCCTCCTCCTCCTCCTCCTCCTCCTCCTCTTTTCCTCCCTCCTCCCTCCTCCTGCCTCCTTCCTCCTTCCTCCTTTCTCCTTCCTCCTTCCTCCTTCCTCCTTCCTCATTCCTCCATTCCTCCTTCCTCCTTCCTCCTTCATCCTTCCCCCTTCCTCCTCCTCCTCCCTCCTGGTCCTCCTCGTCCTCCTCCTCCTCCTCCCTCCTCTCCTCCTCCTCCTCCTCCTCCTCCTCCTCCTCCTCCTCCTCCTCCTCCTCCTCCTCCTCCTCCTCCTCCTCCTCCTCCTCCTCCTCCTCCTCCTCCTCCTCCTCCTCCTCCTCCTCCCTCCTCCTCCTCCTCCTCCTCCTCCTCCTCCTCCTCCTCCTCCTCCTCCTCCTCCTCCTCCTCCTCCTCCTCCCTCCTCCTCCTCCTCCTCCTCCTCTCCTCCTCCTCCTCCTCTCCTCTCCTCCTCCTCCTCCTCCTCCTCCTCCTCCCTCCTCCTCCTCCCTCCTCCCTTTCCTCCTCCTCCTCCTCCTCCTCCTCCTCCTCCTCCTCCTCCTCCTCCCCTCCTCCCCCCCTCCTCCTCCTCCTCCTCTCCTCCTCCTCCTCCTCCTCCTCCTCCTCCTCCTCCTCCTCCTCCTCCTCCTCCTTCCTCTCCTCCTCCTCCTCCTCCTCCTCTCCTCCTCCTCCTCCTCCTCCTCCTCCTCCTCCTCCTCTCTCCTCCTCCTCCTCCTCCTCCCTCCTCCTCCTCCTCCTCCTCCTCCTCCTCCTCCTCCTCCTCCTCCTCCTCCTCCTCCTCCTCCTCCTCCTCCTCCTCCTCCTCCTCGGTCGGTCGGTCGGTCGGTCGGTCGGTCGGTCGGAAGGCGGAAAGCCGACGCCACAATGGAGAGATACGGGCGAGAAGACCACTGGGTGAAGAACGGAGCAGCGGCAAAAGCAAGCAGATCAGCAACTGGACCTGAGCAAATGCCAGCGCCAGCAGGCGCGATCCCACACTGGCCGTGGGTTGGCACAAACAAACACAGGGGTATAATCGCCTGAAGTAGATGGGCACTTCAAACAGAAAAAAAAAAAAAAAAAAAAAAAAAAAAAAAAAAAAAAAAAAAAAAAAAAAAAAAAAAAAAAAAAAAAAAAAAAAAAAAAAAAAAAAAAAACGGTACGAAAAGAACAAGCCTTCCCCCAAGGTAGACAAGAGTGCCACTGCCAGAGGCGCACTGAAGCTTCCCATATGGAGCACTTCACACCACGCAACTACTGCCAAGAAGGTGGCGCGCCTGGCGGAGCTTTGGTGGGCTCGGCAATCCTTCATTGCACGGCAATGCACACTCCTACCTAGTTCGTGGTGGTCAGCAACGTTTGCAACTCTGCAACTCAATAAGATAATGATGAAGAGAAACAAGAGAAGCATACCGTCACGTCACATTACACACTCGGGTCCGACTGATCTGTGGGAGTGTGGATCATACAATCCATGGCCATCGTTCCAACCACGTAGGGGTCGAGTGGGGATGTGAACCGCCGTAGTCCTATCGGCACCTCCCAGCCGTCGTCACAACTGCTGGGGTCGATCATGCTCCTGAGCGAACGCTCGTCATTGAGGGCCCATCGGAGCCTGCGAGCAGCTGCAGACGGGTGAGGGGACGGGAAGGGATCACGACTTAACTCGGGATAGCGCACCGAAATCTCCTGGACCAGAGAAGCCGCCAAGAACTGGCACGGCAGGGACGGATATGTCTTGGTGTGTACTGTGCGCCACAAACCACCAACGCCAACCCCCGATAGACCCCTACGCGGCTGGGAGTGGATGCACCTGCCTGCCCCTTCCTTAGCATCCAAGATGGCGGCCATGGTTGGCACGTGGATGGCAAGGAGGGCGGTCGGTTTCAAAACTCTAGCTCCAAACATGCACTGGTGAATGCGGTGAGCCTCGACCCCATGGGGGCCCCAGTAGACGAAGCATTTGGGGGAGATGTCAAGAGCTGGGGGGGGCCTCAGGAACCAGGGGGGCGGTGGAGGAATGCCACATGATGGCTGACACCTCGTGAACCCAAGCCTCGTGAAAGAGCCTGACTGCAGTGCGCAAGAGTACATGGCCCAGCCCCATCTGCTCGCGCTCACGACGGTTGAGATGCCCTAGCCCCCACAAATGGCATGCAGCGCGGAGGGGTCGAGGGGGTCGCCTCCCCCCAGGCGCGTCGGCACGGACGGGCGAGAATCGCGCCGAGGACCGAGTTTCGCAAGGCGGCCCCGCAAGGATGGCCGCCACGCGTCCCGAGCGGAGGAGAGAAATCCAGAGGGCAATCGCGTCAGGGGCCGCGAGATCCCCATGAGTAGGGCGGTTGGCGATATCCACGCTCAGGACCACCACGCTGGCAGGACAACGCCCCGAAAATCCCTCAACATGCCATTGGAAATCATAAAGCTTCCGAAATCCCGAGAACAGGTGAAGGATAAACTTGAGGGGCCTGGCGGGGAGCGGGAGGTGACATAAGGACCCAGGGAGAGGGAGCTCGGGGGGGGGCTCAACAACCATAACTGGACGGGTTTCCTTAAGCTGTCTTCGCGAAACTCTGCGCCAAGGGCCAACAGGAGGGGGGGGGGGGGGGGGGGGGCTCACATTGCCTGGGGGGTATGTCTGCAAAGTTGTCGGGCCCCCCTTTCTGGCGGCCGGCCGCCGAGACGCGCCTTGTCTCGAGCCCGGCGCCCTCGACTTCCTGGTCGGTCGGTTGCGCCACTCCTGACCTGCTCCGAGAAAAGCGGCATGAGGGAGAGTTGCGCAGGTGCTGGGTACGGCGAGGAATGGAGGAGAAAAGTCGTTGAGGCACATTTGACAACAAGATCCCGTCGCAGGTCGGGTTGGCGCCCCTGGCTCCTTGCGCCACTTGCCCACGTGGGCGCGCAGTTGCTGCTCGGACACGGCCCGGCGAGAACAAATGGGGCACGCAAAGAGGGCATCGGGGCAACAGGAAGTGCCCAGGGGGGGTACCCTCTGTGGCCTTGCTCAACGCACGCTCCCATATTAGCCTGTGCTGGACGTCTTGCTCGCACGGCTTGGCGCGGAGGATGGCAGCAACAAAGAATAGAGCGATGCGCACAAGGGTGGCCGAGCACAAAGCGGACCAAACCAGCCGCAGACAGATCGCCGGGCCTACGGGTCGGTTCAATATGAAACCACAGCCACTCAGCATCCCCCTTCAAGAACTGAGCCCATCCCTTAGCAATCCCATGTAAAATCAACCAAAACCCGAACAAGGGGAGGGGCATGAGCAAGCATGCGAGCAAGGTAGCGCAAGCGAGATATACACATAACAACCGGGTGGGGGAGCCGCTGGGCGCCATACAAAACCTGAGCCGCAAGGTCATGCTCACTTGCATTGTTAGTAGAAGCCAAGTTGAGTGCTGTCCTATACACTGCGGCGCGCATTGTAGCCACCATGCGCCCCTGAGCCAAAGTGAGAGCCGGCCAAACATTAGCAGCGTAGTATAGAACGGAAGAGGCTAGTGCCTCTGCATACAATATCTTGGCTCTGGTGGAAAGAGCAGCTCGCGGGGCAACTGTTGCACCAAAGGGGCGAAAGTGCCCCTCTGGCTTTGGAAACACGAGTGGAACCCTCACAGGCCATGGAATTTGATGCCGAAACTTGAACTCCCAAGATCTTGTGAACCTGGACCACAGGATAAGAAAACGACCACTTATCAGATGGCACAGCCTGGACGACATGGGTAGAAAAACCTGATACACTCCTGGGCCCCTTGCCCCTCAAAAAGTACAGGATCTTGGTTGTTTGAACTGTTGGACCTCAGTCCATGCGCGACGCATGCAACATATACTGCTTCAGAGAGAGAGCAAGAGCTAAACGAGGCATGTCACGCGCGGCTCGCACAACGAGGGAAACAGTTATGTCATCCACAAAAGAAAATTCAGCTTGAGCTCCCTCCCAGTCTGCCACAGACGCACAAATCAGTTCAGGCGCATGAAACGCATGCCTCACTTCTGACTCTAGCTGTGCTACCGACTGCCGAATCTTGAGCAACACAGAACGAGAGACAATGTTGAAGAAATCAATGGCCAGGATTGTTCTTGGTCGGGTGCCTCCCGCAGGCGCGACATAATTGTCTGCGTTCCTGACCTGCCAACACGTGCCCCTCTGAGAGTCTCTGATCAAGGCAACTACGTGGACACATGTTAGGTTGGCCTCCAGGGGCTTCCGAGACTCAAGAATGGCTTTGGCCCCCTCCATGAGGGCCTCGGGTATAGCCACCTGCTCAAGAGCATATGCTAGCTGATCCTCCTCCCCAGAAAGAGAAAGAGCAAACTGTTTAATGACACTATAAAACGCGTCAACAAGGTCCAGGGGAAGACACAAAAGCGAAACACACTTAGTCTCGCATGCCACATTGAGTAGGTGGATACCACGGAGAGGCATCTCGGGGCCCTTGCAGGCCACACCCCCCCACATTGTTCAGCAAGCATGCACATGCCAAAGAAGTCGAAAGCCAAATTGCGTAAATGCCTATGGTATGACTTGCATATGGTACTGGCCATGGTTATGTTGCGCTGGGCACGTGCAAGCTGGGGCGGTCCAGACCCTTTGTAAAAGAACGTGACCTCGCCCAGCTTGAAAACCAAAGGCTCTCGGACACTCAACGCAATCTTGTACAGCGACGGGCACAGAGCTCGTGCAATCTCGCGTGGGGCAGCCTTCACAAGGGCAGAGGGAAATTCATCGGGCCCTGAGGATTTGCCTGCTTTTATGCCACGCAGGATGTACTCAATATCAAGCACTGTAAGGAGAATGGTAGGTCCACGATCGATGTTGACCCGCATCAGCTGGGGCATATCATTGAAGGCTTGGACATTGCCCTGCAAGTCAAGCGTCCTTCCAAACTCGACCGCACGAAAGTGCTCTTGCATATGGTTACTCACCTCCTTCTGAGTAGTTAAGATTCTAGGACAAGGCTCGCTGCCTGAAGCCCCCGCAGCTCTGATCTCGACAGGCGATGGGGGGGGGCACCATGCGGGGGAGAACATCGGGAACCCGAGAGGCACCTCCCTTCCTACCCCCCGCTGCAAGCAAGGACTTGACCTTGTCCCATTGATGCTTAGGCAACTTGGCATCCATGGATACAGTGATATAGTTAGCTGTCTCTTCCAGCTGCCAGGTCCGATCGCAATCAAAGAGATTGGAAGGAGTGGGCTTGCTGGTGAGGCGAAAATTATAAGCCTGTCCCAAAACTCATACATGTCAATAAGGTTGCGTCGAAACCTGCGCGCCGCTGACCTGACGGGCTGGACAGTTCGCCTGAGCTCGTCGGTGAATCTGTTGTCAAAGGAATCGTTCGAATCACCATGCTCTGCTCTCCTGGCAAAGTTGAGCATGGACAAGGCGGCAAGACGAGGGGACGCCGCCGAGGTGACGCTCTCGCTAGAGAGGGCCGCCCCTTGGGAAGGGGAATCAGAAGAGACATCCTCGGTTCCAGGGTGCACATGCGGTGGCACAAACAAGTGCCTCAGTGCACGCGTGGCCGCCCTCCTCCACATGATCAAATCTAATGCAAGAGAGGAAACATATTCTTTCCTGGGCGCTTTCACTGGGTCCGAAAAAGTCTGCCTGGCCAACTGTATAGCCTGCTCTGAAAACTCGCGCAGATGATCGCCAATGTCCAGGCCCCAGGGAAACCAACAAAGCAGGGCAAGGTCCCGCCCATAGCTGGCAGAAGCAGGCTCGTCTTTAAGCATCCTGGGGCCCAACCTTGGGCACCGCGCTAGTTCCTGAACTTGAGGAGTACAGCCCCAAGAAAATTCAGCCTGCAGCGGGTGATGGCCTTTAATGGCCATCAAGTTGTCGAAAGAATAGAGAGCTGCAACACTGTCAGCTTGCCAGAAGGTGGCAGCATCTGTCATGATGAAGTCGGTGCGGCGCTTCCCTCCACTGGGCTCAGTGCAGGCATGTCCGCTCTCAGGATCCTGAAGGAACGCGTTCAGAAGTTTCAAAGATGATCCAGAAGCGACCTCATGGAACCGCTCTCCCTGGGCATCCTGGTCCTGAGCAAAACCCTGCGAGCCGATCGCCTCGGACGTGACAGAGCCTACTTTAGCATTCGCGCCAATCAAGACAATCTGCGGGGCCCAACGGCGCAATAGCTCTTCAAAATGGGGCCAAAACGCAACTCTCTCTAGGGGGGGGGGGGGGCTTCTTAGAGCGGGGGGCGTGCGCAACAACAACCGCCATCTGAATCCCACGAGCACAGACGTTGGCCACGATGACTCGCGCATCAGAAAACAGAACCTTCACATGGCCAGGGAGAAACTTGAGCTCTGTCTGTCCCAACGTAGCGTAGGGGGTCTTACGATTAATCCAAAGCTCAACTCCTAACCCCTGAGCCCCCGTGCAAGAGCCTGCACCCGACGAGTGAATGATGAAATCATCGGCACACCTGACACCCCTCGGGCCCCTGGCCTCCTGAATGCCCAAAATATGAGCGCCAAGAGCCCCAAACTGAAGACGGAGCGCCTTATTTCTGGCCCTGCGGGCCTTGCCAACCTTACCCCACGCTTGCTTGGTGGAAGTGGAGCGGACGTTGTACTGATTAACCTGAACCTTACCTGTGCGCCCCCAGACTTGATCATTCTCGTCTGCGCGAGGTGAGCTATGTGACCTTCCGCAGCCCTGCAGGAAGGCAGAGGCGTGCTGACCACAGATCCCCACTCAGGGAACGAGCCGGACCCACTCCCACTCGCGCTCAATGTGGTAGGAGGCAGCCTCGATCAGCCCCAGAGGGACACGCGACGGGGGAAGCTTACCAAGCAACACATGGCGGGCAATATGGTCAACCAAGGCATTCCAAGGGTGACCAGAATGTCCCTTGACGTGGGAAATACTTACAGGCCTAACAACGGACAATGTGAGCCAAATGGAACAAGTGAGGCGAGCAATGGCGTCATCCCGCGGAGGGCTGGCTAAGCCTTGAAGTGCACGGACTGCGTTCATCGAATCCGACTCTAGATGGATGGGATATGCACCTGGCAAAGAGAGCAAGAAAAACACAGCCCACATCACAGCCACAAACTCGCTGTCCGCGCTGGTCAGCGGGTGGTTCGGCATAGCCCTGCAGGTTTGCACAACTCTGCCTGCGTGCCTCCCCCCATAAGAGAATCCTTGCTCGTCGCGATACAATAGAACAAAAGCCCACGCCGCGATATCATCATCAGCGCCCATGACGGACGCGTCCGCGAACACATGAAGGAACGAAGGGGAGCAGGGACGTTGCGGGCACAGTTCCAATGCTAAGCTGGCTTCTTCAGGTAGGCCTGTCAACTGCGAGATATCATGATCTGGGGGTGGCATAGGGTGGGCCCGAGCGCAGTGTGCAACCGAGTCCCGATCGGGAAACCTCACCCTGGTGCAAGGTCCCTGGGCAGGCAGGAAAACCTCAGGTCCCCTGGAAACCAGGCCTACAAGTTGCTGTTGCCACGCGCCACTTCCAGGCGAATCTCCGCATAGCGACATGACTAGTGACAAGTCTGCACAGCAAACGAAAACATAAGAGAAAACAAACTTAGAGCTTAGGTAGGAGTTGCAGAGTTGCAAGGCCACTGTGAGAATGGAGAGATGGGCAGGAGTTTGCGCCAGCGCCATATGACCAAAAAGACCTAACTTGGAAAATTGATCGGGGTGAACCCGATAAGGTGCACACGCGGTCACACCGCAGAACTCGTGAGCATAGTCGGGGTTGCTCGTCTGGCTAGCCAACATGGCCCATGACGCACATTCGCAAAAGTGTATTAAGCAGCGGGCCCACGGCCGATGCTGGTGATCACGTGGCGCAGCCTGGGCCCCAGAGGTCTCCTCACAAGGTGTGCGCTTCATCCCCCCCAATGCCCATACACCCCATCAAATCTTCCCCAATGCACACACAGCAAACAGCGGAGGCAGGGACCCACTCACACAACGCCTCAACGTCGCTGGAGCTATACTTGGTTAAGAGGTGAGAGAGGCACGAGGTATTCAAGGAGGAGGAGGGAAGGCAAGACCATCCCAATTGCTCAAAAAAAGCGAAGCTTTGGCCCCCTAAAACGGACATATGGTTGAGGGCCTGAGTCGCCTTGATTCCTAGCTTCTGCTATCAGATCCCGAGGGGAGCGGCAGGAAAGCAAATTACATAAGCTCGAGCTAAAGTTATAGAGTGCCCACAGCGAAAATAATTTCCCATCTTCGACTAGAGAGTGCCAGAGGCTCTCAAGGTGGTTACCCGACATTGGAGCTCTCGGCGCGGTTCCCTGTGAATGAAAAGACGAATGCCTCCCTCTGTCCACAAACCTCTCCGCCCGTCCCCCCCCCCCCCCCCCCATGAGTCGAGAGGCAATGCGCAAGCGGCTGAATGCAAAGTGGGCACGTGCGGCTCGCAAAGCACTGAGCGCATGCGTGCGTTCTTTTCTTCCAGACGAGTTGAGCCGATCAGGTTGACCTGGAGCGGCGGCGCGCGCATGCGAGTCATTCGGACAACTCGAGGACAGAACAATGCAATCGCAACAGGAACAAACAGGCTTGGCAAAATCGGGAAAATCCGGAGCAAAATCAATGCAAAAATCGCGCGCCCCGTCCAAATAGGAGCCAGAGTGGGGGGGGAAGCAACTGCACACGAGAGGTAACATACCGCTACGATACCTGTGAACTCTCTGAGGCACATACTTGAGGATACTCATGGGGGGAGAGACTCTTGGAGTCTTGAATTCGGCCGTACAGGTGCCTGCCCCTATCGGGCTTCAGCCCCTGCGCTTGGAGCTTGCGCGGGGGGCTCGGCACGCCGTCGTCTGCACCTGCGGCGCATGCGGCCTCGACCTGAGCAACTGCTGCCTCGATCTGGCTGGCTGACATCTGCGATTGCTGAACACTCCGAGGAGAGGCAGCTACTTCTATCACTGGCGGTGAAGTGCACGAATTTATCGGCGGCTGCAAAAGGGGATCCTCCTGGGAGGCTGCTCCCTGAAGAACGGGCTGAGTCGGCGATATCGGATCCAGACTCTCCAGTGCAGCAACCTGCTCTGCTTCGTCTGGTACTGGCTTCACCTCTGCTGCTCACTGGGCCTCGCGCTGGCTGGCTGAAATCGGCGTAGCATGTGGCCCATATGTAATTGGCGTAGGCTGAGCGGGCGGCGGCGTGTGCGAGCGAGTCGCCCCACCAGGCTTCTCGACGCGGGAATCGGGCGAGCTGGGGTGGCGGCCGCGAGCTGGCGGCGCGACTTCGACACTGGTCAAACCCATGCTGGCAAAGGTTGCGGCCATCTCCTTCGCCGCGGCTGCGGGCGCACCCCCCGTGGCCGGCAACGTACCCGTCGGACCAGGCGCGGGTGCAACTGGCGTCGGCGTAGCCGCTGGCGTAGGCGTTGTCGGCTGTCCCCTGAGCTTGGCCCCTTCCACTGCGACAGGCATCGGTGGAGCCACCTCCGACGCCTGCGCTGGAAACCCCACGTCTGGCGCAGGCGGGACGCCGCTAAGCTTGAGCATGCACTGGCCCATGCTGAGGATCGGCGTCGCGACGCTGCAGAGCATTCAGAATTAGGCCCTGTATCACGTTAGTGAGTTGGCTTATCTGTCCATCAATCCTGGCGAGATCAGCACCTGGAGCAGGTTGCATCGGCGACGGCGGCGGTGGCATGGTCATGCCTTGACCATGGTTCTGCTGCCCCTCGGCTGGCATGGCTGCGGGCGGCTGGGGCGGGGGCTGCATGGCAGGCGGCGCGCCGAAGGGCACCCACGAGCCTGCCTCGGGCGCAGCCGGCGGGGGCGCAGCGACAAACTGCGGCGCCGCAATGCCTGGCCCCTGCCACTCGCCAGCAGCTCCATCCTCCTGCATATCGTCGTCGTCGGTCTCGTAGTACTCCAGTGCCTTGACCTCGTTGATGTGCTGGTTGACCATGTCGAGTGCGTATCCCAATTGTTGTTCTTCATCTACGATGAGAGCCAAGCGCTCACGCAACGATCCGAGTTTGTCAACAATATTTTCCTTTCTGCCTTTGAGCTGTCCAAGCTGGGTCGATGCTTTGGCTGCGAGCTGGATCATGTACTTGCAGATGCTGATCTCATTGAGCAGCTGGCCAGTAGGCCTGTTGGCGGCTTTGGCCGCGATGGCTACTCCAGCTAAGGCATCTACCTGCTGATATATGCGTTTCTTGAAAGCGCGCGCTGCCTCGTGGTCGGCTGGGGCTGGAGGCCCCTCGAACACGGCGGCGGCTGGACCAGCATTGACCAGCTCGGCACGCGTAATCGGCATGATGCGGGAAATGAAAAATCTTGAGCGACTTCGGCCTTTGGGCATCCTCATCCTTACCCTTGCCCTTGCCCGTTTTGCCCTTATCTGGCCGCCCTCGCGATGCACTACGGGGCCTAACGAGGGCCCAGTCATGAGCCGGGCCGCGGCTGTAGTTATTGTCGCAATGCATGTCACACAAGCACTTCCAATGATAACCCTTGACAACTCTCTTGCAACGTACACAGTTCCATGTCCTTCCAGGGCAGGGCCCCTCAGAGCGACGAGGGCGCCCCATCTGTCGAGAGCGGCGTCCTCGTAGCAGTCGGCTTGCCTGGGCTAGTCGCAGCAGTACTCTGGCTCCCGCGCGAGCTGCTCTCTTGCGTCTGTGCCACGAGGGCCCAGGCAACTGGCGACGACCCGTCGTGGGAAAGGAGTTAATGCATGGGAACTAAGTGCGATATGCGCACATAGAAACACGCGGAGAACACGCTTAAGTTCCAGGCTGCTCCACCTGGCCACACCCAGATGTACAGAGGTATCGGGTATTCGCCATGCCTTGGAGCCCAGATCCTCTCCTCCTCCTCCTCCCCCCCCTCCTCCCCCCTCCCCCCCCCCCCCCCCCCCCCCTCCTCCTCGCCCTCCTGCGCGCAGCGCCTTCGCCGCCCACGCCGGGTCGGAGTCCGCGGCCTGGGCGCGCGCGCGCTTGCACATCGCTAGAAAAAACGGCGGTCGGTTTGCGCAGCGCGCGCCCTCACCCGCGCCCAGGCGTCTGCGCGCGCATTACCTGGCCGAGGCCAGCAGGGGCGAAGCGGACGCGAAGCTCGGCGGGGCAGAGCGCGACTCGCGGGCGGCTCTGCAACGCCTTGCGCATTGCTTTCGTTCGCGACTGCATGCGCGCGAGATGTCGGCCGCGGCGGCGCCAGCCGCGCCGCCGCCCGTATCCGGCGCGCGGAGGCGGGCGGCACCCGGGGTGGCATGTGCCCACGGCAAGTCCCGCAAGGCGCGCGCTGCGGGCACTCGGCAGCAAGCGCGCCGGCCGCGCCCGGCAGGCGATGCCCGCGCCGCCCGCGCCACCGGGGACGCGGCGCGTGAGCGATTGTCTCGACGTCGCAGCGACAGCACGCGGCGCGACGCGCGCGTCGCAGCTGGCGGCGCAAGAGCGTTGGACGGCAACCCCGCTTTCCGGGGCACTTGCACCCCCGCGCTAAAGGGATCGGTCTCTCAGGGCCACCAGCGCCGCGGAGACGCGGCACCCGGGGGCGGGCCCCGCCGCGCAGCGGGTCGCACGGCACGCGAACGCGCTCCTCGAAGCGACCCGCATCCTCCAGAAAGCCGCGGACGGTCACTCGCCCACTGGAAGGCGGACATCGACGCTGCCTTCCGTCGCGCGCCCACTCGCGCAGAGCACCGCCTTTTCGCTCGGGTTGTTTTCAGCGCCGCGGGAAAAGTCCGGGCGGCCCAGCACGCGGCTGCCCCATTCGGGGCCACGTCATCGGCACACAGCTGGGCGCGAGCGGGCGCCCTCATCGCGGAAGCGGCGCGCGCGCCCCCGCGGATCGCCGCGCCGGGCACGCGGACGATGACTTCAGGCCGGATCGCCCCGAAGTGGCGGAGCCAGCGGCAGCACAGCTGGCAGAGCTAATTCAGCCGATGCTCGGCCCGGGCGCGGCGGCGCCGGACAGGGTCGCCCGAGTGCCCCCGCTGGCCATCCTCGGCCTCGAAATCGAAGCGGGGCGCCTGGGGCGCGACGCGTCGGAGGTCGTCTTCGCGCATCGCCAGGCGCTGCCGCGCGGGTCCTGCACGCGCCCCGCCCCCGCCAAGATCGCCAGGCGGCAGCGCGTCGTCGGCGAGGCGCTCACGACGCGCCCCCTCGCGCCAAGCGGATCGCGCGCCCCCCCGAGATTTCCTCCGCCCCTCGAGATCGTCGCAGAGGCGCGCCGTCGAAGCTGGCCGGGGGATTGGCCCGGGCAGCGTCACACCTTCGCCGCCGCCCGGGGCGCGCCCCGCTCAGGCGCGGCGCCGAGCCCGCGTGTCCAAAAAGAGTCGGGGCGCCGCGCCCCGCGCTCGCAGGCCGACGCACGCCCGGTCGCATCGTAGGGCAGCGAGGGGCGAAGGCACGTGAGCCGCCGGTGCTAGCCCTGGAGCGGCGGCGCGAGGTCTTGGCCATGGACCTGCGCCAGGCGTGGTCGCGGGCCAACGAGGCGCGACCCCGCGCGACCCCATTCGCGGACGCGTCGGGCCGGCCACCTTGCGCGGCCGCGGTGCTCGTCGCTGCCTCGGGCATCCAAATCACCTCCACGCGCGCGCCGGCGCCCTTGGTGGCGGCATTCGAGCGCCGCCGGCACAGCCAAAGTCAGGGGTTGGGGCTCCTGTCCACTGCGCTGGGCACGCGCACCTTTGCAGGCGCTGCATTCGCGCGCGTCTGCCGACCCCTGGCCGCGCAGGCCCCCGGCGCTGGTCGCTCCAGGAAACTGCAGGGCCGCGATTTGCACGTCTACAGCGACACTGCCGGCGCGAAGGCACGCCTCCGGAGGTTCAGGGCGCGCCGCCCCCCCCACCCACCGCGCGCGCCCCGCGGGCGCACCGGACGCCGCGGGCACGGCAGCTGGAGGGCGCGCGCCCGCCCGCAGCCGGTCGCCAGCGGCGCGCGCGGCGCCCGGCGCCCCGGGTTTACACGAGCCACCACAGGCGCGCGTCTCTGGCCCCACGCACACGCAAATTCCCCGCGCACCTTGGCTCGCGAGGCGCAAACTTCCAGCGCCCTCGACCGCCCGGCTGCGCCGATCGCACTGCCCGCGGCGCGCGGGCCCCAGGCGGCGCTCGCCGAAGCGGCCGCGCGCTTCCGCGGCCCCGCAGACGCGGCCCCGCAGACGCGGCCCGCCGGCGAGAAGTCGAACGCGCTCGCGCCATGCTGCAGCCACGCGCGCGGTCGCTCCCAAGCATGAGAAGCGGCCTCAAGTGTTGGGAAGCCGACTGCGTCGGGGTGCTGCAATACCCGCGCACGCAGCTTCCGCCAGCAAGCGCGGACCTGGTCGAGCGGGGCGCCCTCTTTCGCTGCAGGGCGACGAACGCGAACTATTGTGGCCACGTCAGAGTCGGGCGTCTCCTGGCAGGGGTCGGCGTCGCAGTATTCGACGGCCCCGAGGTCAGGCGCGCCGCGCGCCGCCGTCCGAGCGCAGGGCGATTGCACTCCGCGCCCGCGCTTACCAACCAGAAAGAGCGCAGTCGCAGCGCTGGTCGACTTGGGCGCGCACCGCCCCGAGTGGCTCCGCGCCTCGACGCTCTGCCTCTTCGCCCACTCGCTCCTGTTGAGAGTACCCAGCGAGGCGCTGCCAGCCGCGCGCGCGGCCGACGTCTGCGACGCGCCGCCCCCCCAAGCTGCGCTCGCGCCGGGCGCATCGGAGCTTGCGCTGCAGCTGCGACAGAAGTAAACCGGGCGCGGGGCAGTCGCTTGTCGCAGAGGCGCTGCGCTGGCGCGCATTGCGCCGCGTCGCGCGCCCCGCGCGCACCCCCGGCCCCGGGCTGGCGCGGCGCGAGCCGGGTCGCGCGGTGTTCGAATGCATCTCGGCGGCGGCCGCGCCGCGGACCCTGCGCGAGGTGCTCGCAGCCCTCGGCGCCCAAGGGGCGGGCCCGTTCTGGTTGCATCCGCGGGAGCCGCGCGGAGGACTTCCAGCAGGCAGGCGCGACGCTCGCCGGGATTCTCGCGGCCGGCGAGCGGCGGCCCTGGAGAGGGGCGCGGCCGCGGAGGCGGGGCCACACGTCCTTCGCCCGCGCCGCGGCGCTCCGCGCGCGCCACGGGCGCGCGCTCGAGCCTGATCCCGACGCGGGCGCCTGCTAGGTGCCGGTGGTCAGCACCGACGCGGTGCGCTCCTGAACGCGGGCGCGCACTCGCGACGGCGCACGTGATCTGCCCCCGCGCGTTTGATAGCAGGCGCGCGCGCGCTGCTGGCCCGCGTCGCCTGCGCGCCGCCCAGCACATGGGTCTCTGCGCGCAGGCGCGGCGCGAGGCTGCCCACGCAGCGGCGCGTCGGGCCCGGGCCCGTCGCAGCCGCCCAGGCGGGGCCAGCGTCGCCCAGCGCTGCGCCCACCGACGGCGGCAGCAGGCGGGGTCGTGGCCTTGCACGCGCGGCGCGACTTGTGGCACGCGCACAGCGGTGCAGCGCGCTCGAAGACGCGGAAGCACACCGCTGTGGCGGGCACAAATCGGCCACGGTTGCGCGTAGGTCGCGCGCGCGCGCCAGGGCGACGCGACCGTGGCCTCGCTGCGCAAGCGCGGGTCATCGCGCCGTCGCGCGCCAGGGATGGGCCGCCGCGGGGGGGCGTCGACGCTGCCACCCGCGGCGCGTGCTTTTCGCAGGTGTCACATCATCCGAGCACGGGGCGCCGCGGGGAGAGACGGCGCTGCCCACCGCGGCGCGTGCGCTTCGCATGCAATTGCCATATTGGAAAAGGCGCCGCGCGCGCGCGGCGGGCGGCACGCTGGCGTACGTTTTTTCTCCTGCCCTCCACCCTGTCTGCAGCGCGCAGGCGTGGCGCGAGGCTGCCCAAGCGGCGGCGCGTCGGGCCTGGACCCGTCGCAGCCGCCATGGCGGGGCCAGCCTCGCTGCCGACGGCGGCAGCAGGAGGGGTCGAGGCCTTGCACGCGTGGCTCGATGTGTGGATTCCCTTCAGTTTGTGCCGAACCCCGTCTATTTCCTTGTTGAACAGGTCGGGTTTGGATTCCTCGGTTTAACACGTCCGCAAACGGTGCGCACACAGCTTCATGAGCCTGCCACTTGGTTCTAGAGACGTCAGCGGCACTCGCCAATGGGCCAGCGCACTCTGGATGCCGAGCGGCGGTGTCTGCACCACGACGCCGCTACGGCACGCAGCGATACAGTTCGCCCACTCCTGGCCTGCCTGCGCCTTCACCTCGGAGCAAAGAGGCCAGCAATTGCGCATCTTGTTTCCGTGGATCCGCGCCCTTGAATGCAACCACCTCTTCGCCAATGTGGACCCTCCAGTGTGACGCGGCGGGAATGAGATGATCCCCTTTGCCAATGCCGTGTGCCACCCCGTCTACTAGGGCTCTCTGCATTACACAACAATGATGGACCAGCTGCTCGCCCGCTGGGACCCATCCACATTGGTAGAATGTGGTTGGGACGTTTGGTGTCTCCACACACGACCAGCTGCCGATGTTGTTTGCCTTCTTGATGTCGCGTCCGTCGTGAACATGATAGCGTGCTGCCAGCTGCATGTGGAGGTTGGGCTCTGGCCCCATCTGCCGAAATCGATCCAGCAGGCCACGCATTCCTTCCCGGGCACTCTACTAAAATACGGGTTCGCGTACATCCGCAAGTTCCCGCCCAGGTCAGGATGAGCAACAGCGGGGAAGGAAAAGGGAAGGCCGGGGGTGCCGTCCGTCTCCGCCATGGCGAGTTCCTGGAGTGCGACTGGGAAATCCTCCAGGTCGTGGCCGCGTCCGCATTCGGCCAGACTTCTGTCGAGAACCATTACGTCGTGATGACAAGGGTCAGCGCCTCTGTCCAGGAAGCGATAGTCTCTGATGTGCTGTAGCCATAAGTCATCCAGCACACAGTGTCGTTGCCAGTCATGTCTGGCCTTCATGATAAACTAGCCACCTCACGCACTCACCCAGAGTGCGCTGCATGGGATCGAAGTGTGTTCCCGCCAGTCGTCGGTTCGTAGGCACCCGCTCCGATGCATACGTGCCGCAGCTCAAATAGACACACACACACACACACCCATACGCCGCGCACACACACACACACACACACACACACACACACACACACACACACACACACACACACACCACACACAAACCGCGCACTCTCTCCTGTTTCTCTCTCTCTCTCTCTCCTCTCTCTCTCACAGACACACACACAACACACACACAACAACACGCGCGGCACACACACACACACACACACAAACACACACACACACACACACACGCGCGCGCGCACGACAACGCACGCACAGCAACGCACGCAACCACGCACGCACGCACGCACGCAAGCACGCACGCACGCAACACACACACACACACACACACACACACACACACACACACACACACACGCACACACACACAACAACACACGCACACACACACAGCACGCACACACACAACACACATACACACACACACACACACACACACGCACACACGCACACACGCACACACACAACACACACACACGCACACACACACACACACACACACACACACACCACACACACACACACAGCACACACACACGCACAACGCACATCCACACACACACGCACACACACACACACACACACACGCGCACTCTCTCTCTCTCTCTCTCTCTCTCACACACACGCACACGGGCGAGGAAGAGGGGGAACCCCTGCCGCCCCGCGCATTGGGACGTCAGCCGCAGCAACAACGGCCCCGATAAGCGTGCCAGCTGCCACTGCTCAGCCTTTTCCCACTCCACCTCGCCGCGTCTCCTCTGCCCTCCTCCTCGCTGCCGCTGACGCGGAAGGATGGTGGTGGCTCGCGCGGGCCTCACTTTCTGACGCCCATGGCGGGGGCGTTGGACAGCGATGTCCAGGGTAGTATCCTGCTGGGTGCCGCAGGTGCACCGGCGGCGGGAGCTAGCGCGGGCCTCATCCCGAAGCGCCTTTGGCGGGGCGCCAGATGACGATGAGCTCCTCCGACATGTGCACGGTGTCCCCGTTGACGCCGTCGACGGCGATGATCCTGTCGCTGTGGCCGACTGCCGCGTCAGGGAACATGCTGTTTCCAGCGCTCGAAGAGGCCGCCTGCGTCGGCATGGACGAGCGAGCGGGGGCCTTCCCACTCGCTGTCGTTAGCCCAGAGCTGCACTTTCCTCCCGGCGGCCTGGTCGAGGTAAATCGTGATGATACCTCGGATGATGTTATGGACGGTACTCTGGACGGCGAGAGTACGTCAATGCGCGGCTCGAGGAGTTCAAAGCGGAGCTATCGCTGGACTCTCCCCCCTCACCCCTCCCACCTCCCCGCCGTTACCCCCCATCAACTACCTCCTCCCCCTCCACCCCCCCTCACACTCGTCGACCTCCTCCTCCCCCTCCCACCGCTACCACACTGAACTGAGCAACGGTTCCCCCTCCCCGCCGTCCTCCTCCCTTCCCCCCTCACTCCTCGCCACCCTGGCCACCATCCCCTCCACCTCCTCCCGCCCTCCCACCCTCCCGTCGCCAATTCCCCCCCCCCCCCCCAGCCCCGCCCTGCAATAGCGCCGCCGTCGTCGTCGTCGTCGTCGTTTTCGTCGTTGGCGGCGGCGGCGGCGTACGAGGCGGCGTCGGCGTCGGCGTCAGCGTCGGCGTCGGCGTCGTCGTCGTTGGCGGCGTCAGGCGTGGGCGTCGACATCGGCGTCGGCGTCGGCGCCAGCGTCGGCGTGGGCGTCGGCGTCGGCGTCGGCGTCGTCGACGGCGTCGACGGCGTCGTCGTCGTCGCCGCGTCGTCGTCGTCGTCGTCCGTCATCGTGGTCGTCGTCTTCGTCGTCGTCCTCGTTTTCGTCAACGTCGTCGTCGTCGTCGCCGTCGGCGTCGTCGTCGTAAACGTCGTCGTCGTCGACGTCGGCATCGGCGTCGTCGTCGTCGTGACTGCCGCCACCGCCTGGCCTCGACCCGCCGCCACGAGCGCCGTGAGCCCGAGCGAGGCCAGGCCCAGGGCGGCGGGGCCGGGGACCTGCACGGGGAGCGGGCGGGGCGGGGCGGATGGCTAGAGCACCCAAGAGGCCTCCAAAAAAGCTCCCACGAGGCCAATGACGGCCCGAAAGGCCCCCGCGACGGCCCCCGGACTGCCTTGAAACGCTCCAAAAGACCGAAGGCGGGCAGAACAGGCGGCCAGAAGAATTGGGGGCGGGGACTGTCTCACACTCCTCCTCCGCCTACGCCTCCACCTCACTCCGCGTCTTCCTCCGCGTCATCCTCCTCCGCCTCATCCTTCTCCGCCTCCTCCTCCTCCTCCTCCTCCTCCTCCTCCTCCTCCTCCTCCTCCTCCTCCACCTCCTCCTCCTGCTCCTCCCTCCTCCTCCATCCTCCTCCTCCTCCTCCTCCTCCTCCTCCCTCCTCCTCCTCCTCCTCCTCCTC
>CAUYUJ010020088.1:0-37500 GCA_963575745.1 Prorocentrum cordatum | reverse complement strand
TAAGGGAACGTCACAGGGGGAACCGCGGGGCGGATCCTGGGGGAACCGCCCGGGGCGGGGAACACTGCCCGGCCCTTTAGGCAATAAAGTAAGAACCCTTTCTAGGCAGAGCCTAGGTAGGGAGAAAAAAAAGTGGCTGCGCCTCGGCGCCAGCAGCCAGAAAACCTCTGTCTCTCAGACCTGCCAATCCAAAAACTGTTTGTCAAACCCATCGGTCCAACATACGTCGGTCAAACTTGTCTGTCCGACGATAGCTCCATTGAGGGATAAGTGGGAGATGGACAAAGAACACGAGAAAGGATAAAATGCAAAACGAATTTGCCGCGGCAGGGATCAGTCGCCGCGGCGCCTGTCCTGCGCGAAATCTCGGGCCGCCTCCCAGGCTCGACTGAAGCCCTGGGACCTGACTCATCACTCCAATGTCGCAGAAGATACGCTTCTGCTTCTTGACCTTCTTCCTGAGCTCGCTCTCGGTACTGGTGCCCGTAGTCTGCGCCTTGTCGCCTCACGCCGCAGTTGCCTCCATCGTCGCCATCATCGGGGCAGTGTCGTCCGTTGTCTGCGCCCTGTCACGGCACCCGTCGCATGCAATACCAGACACCATCATGACGCATCCAATAATGTTCATCATCCACTTCAGCAGTGTCATGAGGGGCATACTGATCACGATGATTCGAGTGTCCTGCCATATGAAACTCACCCATCCACCATCTTCGGTCGCGCGGTAGTCCAGGCCATGGACTCTGGCTACCGTGCTCAGGAAGGCTGATTCTGCAACTGCCTTCCCAATCGTCTTTTCGGGATGGTGTACTTTTTCTCCTCGGTCTGCCTGTCGTTGGCGCTCCTCTTCTTGGCCACATGGAACTTGTCGTCATATACCAAAGTGATAGTGCCAGATCTGAATCGGTCTGCCAGTAACTGTCGAGCCGCCAACTTCGCGAAACCACCTGCAAACTAGCGCACTGAGCCTCGATGCCGGCCCGCTCGTCGTCGAAGTTGTGCGCGCGGGGCTTCCGGGTCGCGTCGCAGGAGGGCCTTCGCTTTCACCGCGAGCGCGCTCTTGCCAAGCACCTGGGCCTTGGACCCCGGATCGGGTCGAGCATCAAACTGTAATGTACCCTCACAGTTTCCAGGGCAACAACTCCACCTGCCGCGGCATGGGCCATATTCGACATAGAAGACCTTCTCGCTCTCGATAGCTTCCACGATCGCCAGTCCACCACGACGTACTTGACGGTCTTGCCATGCAGAACGTCTTCGCGGGTGGCCACGGCCAGGCAGCCACCCTGCGAGCCGCCGCCCTTTCACGCAGCCCGCGCTGCAACCGCCGTGCACACGGATACCACGTCGCCAGGGTCATCGCATATCTCGCAAGAGACCTGGCACACGTCGCTGGTTAGCTCGGCGAACCTCAGCGTCTTGCTGGCCTCGATCAGACCTTGCACGGTAGCACTGTCGTTGATCGCTCCTGGGCCCATGCTGGCGCTGCACTGAAGGCGGAGTGCTGCCCGGTTGCTAGGCGACGCCAGGCTCCCCATCGAGCCTCGTAGCTGTCGTCGTTCACCCTCGGTGATGGCCAGCTTGCGGTCGTTCGTCACGTTCTTGCGTGGGCTTCGCAGCTCATCCGGCAATCTCCATCAGGTCGTTGGCCATGCTGGTTGCATCAGAAATCAATCGACGTATCTCCTGCCAGATTCAACGCGCCACTCCCCGTATCCTTCCATGGCCTGAAATTGAATACTTCCTTTAGATCCTTGATTCCAGTCATCATTTTTTTGGAACAAAAAAACGCGCGCCTGGCCCACTGCTTCCGCCGCCCAGCACGTCGCCCACGCGCAGTCCGATCGCTCCGTCGAGCATCTTCTCCCGAGTGTCTTCTTGGACGCGGTAGCTGAGAAACGAGCAGGGGCCCAGCGGGCGAATCGCCAAGCCGCAGTCGAGCACGCGGCTAGCGGCCCCCTCCCACCGGAGCCTCGGTGCATCACTAAAGCCGCACATGTTTTTGAGCAACCTCACCCTTTTTCCCTACCTAGGCTCTGCCTAGAAGGGTTCTTACTCGCTTGGCTTAAAGGGGCTGGGCAGTGCAAACCGCCCCGGGCGGTTCCCCCAGCCCCCTGCGAGCCCGGAAAAAGCAACAGCAAAAATAAAAGCAAACGCGCGGTTCCCCCAGTTGCGCCCCCTGGGCGCCGAGCAAAAGCAAAAGCAAAGGCAAAAGTGAAGGCAAGAGCGAAGGCAAGAGCGAAGGCAATGCGAAATCATAGCATAGCATAGCATAGCAAATCTTCAGCATAGCAGAGCATAGCATAGCATAGCAAAACATATCATAGCATCGCATAGCATAGCATAGCGCAACATAGCATAGCGCAGCATCGCATAGCATAGCATAGCATAGCATAGTCTTGCCTAGCCTAGCTTAGCCCAGCAAAGCATTGCGCAGCATAGCATAGCATAGCATAGCACAGCAAAGCATAGCATAGCATAGCATAGCATAGCGCAGCACAGCATCCACTATTGCTGCTCTATATATATATATGTGTGTGTGTACTTATGTGTGCGTGCGCCCGTATGTTCCATGCATGTTGTCCGTCTGTGGGCCATCTCAAGCCCTTAGTGGGGCAGCTCGTGCCCGAGGAATCACGAAGGTTTCGCACATCGCACCGGCCGGGAGACATGAAACCCGACGTATTATCGCATGTCCTAAACGTCTTTCTATATATGCGTATATATATGTATATATACACAACACCCATGTGGAAAGCTGCATGTGTGTGCGTGTGTGTGCATGTATGTGTTCAGCACCGCGTCGTAATGCCTTTCATCATCGTTGCCGTTCAGCCTCAATTGAATCAGATGTAGCTGTAGGTGTAGATGTAGATGTAGGTCTAGATGTAGATGTCGGTGTCCATGTAGATGTAGGTGTATATATAGATGTAGATGTAAAGAACTCCCCAGCGCCCCACCCTCATCTCCGTGCCTGCTTGCTTTTGCTGCTGTCTTGGCGACTTGCTGCCTGCTTCTGCCGCTGCTTCACTTACGGCGTGACGTCGGCGGTTCTGGCGCTACTACTACTACTACTACTACTACTACTACTACTACTACTACTACTGCTGCTGATACTACTGCTACTACTACTACTACTATGACTACCGCTACTGCTACAACTACGACGATGAGGAGAAGGAGGACGGCGTTTACCGATCCCACTAACGTTGCTTTCCTAGAGGCTCCAACTCCTAGGTAGGGTCGCACTGCGATAATTCCTGGCATCGGCACGCACCCGAGCACAAGTCTGCCAATAGTAGTACAGATATTCCACGATCTGAGGGCTTGCCCTGCAGAAGCGCGGCGCTGACATCTGCGGCGAAGACCGCCCAGTCGGACATGCGGCTGAGCATCGCGATGAGGGCCCTGCTCAGTCGTGTCAATATAAATTAGGAAATGGCCAAAACACCTGCCATCGCGTCTGGGTCGCGAAACCTAGGATGGCAAGTCGAGCCTTAGCCCCGTTGCTGCCGCCCGCCTTCTTGGACCACTTCAATAGGAATCGCGCCCTGAACACCTCGCTAAGATCCGCAACCTCGTTCACGTCCTGCTCCCAAACCTGGTTCTCGAAGAAACTCCGCAGCTCCTTCCGCTTCGCCTCCGCAAATTTGGCCTTCTCCTCCGCCGTCACGCGGCCCTCGGTGAGCTCGCTGGACGCGTAGCACAACTCGTGATCCAGGTAGAGCCCCCCCGGCCTCGCTGTCGAAACTCCTTCGGCATCGCATCCGAATCCAGAACACTCACGCCCCCCCGCTGCCTCCAGTCGGTCGCACCCCGCGCCGCACGATCTGCGGCAAACGTCCTAATACGCCCCATCTCAGCTGCGTCGAGACTGCGTCGAGCCACGCGGAGCTGCGCTGCGGCGTCCATGGTCGGGTCGCTGACTGGCGATGGCGCCGGCGCCGTCGTCTCCTGCTGCAGGTCCTCGCCGTCGCCCGCCGGGATCGCCGCTGCCTCCGCTGGAGCAGCTGGCGGCCCAGACGCCGGTCGGCTCGGTGACCTTGGCTCAGCTTGTGGTTCCGAATTCTGGGTTCCTGCGGCACTTGTCGCAACCGATCTGCCGCGGTCTGCTCGGGCGTCGGCGCCGCCTCACCCGCGCCTCCCAGGCCTGGCTCAGGCTCGTCGGTGGCGCCCACGGGCTGCGCGAACTGGCCCTCCGCTGGGCCTGGCAGCTGCACGATGCCTCCATGTCGGGCCATGTCCTGCAGCATGGGTCCGCCGTAGATGATCCGGTCGTTTGGCCCGGCCGATGGTCTCCACGCGTGGCCGGCCCTGGTCGGGACTGCACCGCAACAGACTTCCGCCATGCGTGACCCATTACACCTCGGGCTGGCCGTGCTCGCCGGCCCCGCGCAGGGCCAGTAACTGGGACCCCCCTGCGGGGCCTCTGGAGTCGGCAAGCTCCTCGGTCGCGCCAGCAGTAGCACAGCTCGCCCACGCTGACGGAGTCGCGGGCGCCGCGCCTCTTGCGCGGGCAAGCCCTGCGCAAGCGCTCCGCCAGGTCCGCCTTGATGAACGCCGTCGCCGCTGCCGTTCTGCGCCGCATCGCCCGCAGGAAATCCCCCGCCTCGAGGTCGGCCTCAGAAGCGGGCGCGTGCAAGGTGTCGGCGGACAGGGGACCTTTGGGCTCAGGGTCGTAGCCCAAGACCCACTGCGCTGGGCGGTAGCCCATGCGGCGCATCACCCGGTTGATCTGGTTGGGCACGTCGCCAAGCGCTGTCTTCACGTTCTCGGCGCTGCGATCGAGGTCGGCCCCCTGAAACCACAGCTCGAGCGTCTCTCGGAGTACCTGGCGCGCTCGCTCGATGGTTCCAAGTACGCGGTGAGCCTCGCCACTGGGCGCTGCGCTGGCTGGCCCAGTCGAGCACCTCCTGGCTGCACGCTGCTCCGCGCTCGCCCATGGCGAGCGCCTCGGGCGCGCCGCAGAGCCTGGCCCAAGCCTTCTCGATGGAAGAGATGGCCTCGCTGGTCGCCTCACGAGCCACGACGCGGCCATTCTGGAATCGGCAGGCCCCGCCCATCGCGCGCGCAATCTTTGCCGATCCTGAGCGCAGCTTGAACTCGAAATTATCCCGGCATAGCAACCTAACAGCGATGTGTAAAAGCATAGCTGGAAACATTGCCTGTGGTATTCATGTAAGAGTGCTGTTATAGAATTCTGGTGTTCTCGCAGTCGCATTCGGATTCGCAGTGGCAGTCGCAGTGGCAACATCAGCGGCAGTCACAGTGGCACTGCCAGTAGTTGCAGTAGCAATAGCTACACTCGCAGCAGCAACAGCAGCAGCAGCAGTAATAGTAACAGTAGTAGTAGTAGCAGTAGAAATAGTAGTGGTGGTAGTAGTGGTAACAGTGAAGTAGTAGTTGTAGTGTGTGGAGTGAACGAGTAGGAGTGATGGGAGCAGTGATAGTAGCAGTGGTAGTAGGTCTTCCGCTTCCGATTGAGCGCCTCGGTCTCCGTCTGCTGATCAGCACAGCCCAGGGCCCGCAGTTCATGCAAAATGTCTTTGGGGATGCGGTCGCGATGGTCCGAGAAACGTTTGGCCAACTTGTTTTCGGCCCGTTCTTGTTCGGACGTTCCTTTATTTCGCTTCGGTATCCGGCCGAACTGCTTCACGTGCTCGACGAGCGTTTGCAGAGGACCGCTCAATGCAGCACGCTGAGGAGCAGCGCTGTTCCCTGCCGCAGGCCACCGCTGTTCAATGCAGCAGGGTCAGGAGCACCGCCGCCACACCGAGAACTATCAGCATGTCCTGGCATTAAGGTGCGCAGTAGGCGCTGCGCAGTTCCTTTGAAAAAAATCTTCGAAAGCAGGGCTGTAGCCAAGAAGGTTACAGGGACGATGATGATGATGAAGATGATGCGTCTTGGAAGTCTGGGAAGTGGAAGAGCACGAAGTGGCGTACAGTTGGCTCCGGGCATTCAGAATGTGGCCCGGGAGTGGAGTTCTGGGAAGTGGAAGAACACGAAATGGCCTACAGTTGGCTCCGGGCATTCAAAATGTGGCCTGGGAATGGTGTTCTGGGAAGTCCAAGAGCACGAATGGCCTATAGTTGGCTCCGGGCATCCAAAATGTAGCCCGGGAACGGAGTTCTGGGAAGTCGAAGAACACGAAATGGCCTACAGTTGGCTCCGGGCATCCAAAATGTGGCCCGGGAACGGAGTTCTGGGAAGTCGACGAGCACGAAGTGGCCTACAGTTGGCTCCGGGCATTCAAAATGTGGCCCGGGAATGGAGTTCTGGGAGGTCGAAGAGCACGAAGTGTGCGACTGTTTGCTTAAAACGAGCCCGGCCCTCGCCTGTCCGGCTCCCGCCCAGACCCCCCCAGGGAGTCATCAGATGCTCTCTTTTGACCCCTTTAGAAACCTATCAGTCTTCGCTGTTAGGTAATTATCCCGGCAAAGCAACCTGACAGCGATGTGTAGGAGCATATCTGGAAGCATTCCCCTTAAGATTCAAATGAGAACCCAGTTGTAGAATTCTGCTGTTCTCGCAGTCGTAGTCGCACTCGCGATGACAGTCGCAGCGGCAACGGCAGTCGCAGTCACAGCCTCAGCCTCAGCCTGCCTCAGCCTCAGCCTCAGCCTGCCTCAGCCTCAGCCTGCCTCAGCCTCAGCCTCAGCCTGCTTCAGCCTCAGCCTCAGTCTGCCTTCAGCCTCGGCCTCAGCCTCAGCCTGCCTCAGCCTCAGCCTGCATCAGCCTCAGCCTCAGCCTCAGCCTGCCTCAGCATCAGCCTGCCTCAGCCTCAGCCTCAGCCTGCCTCAGCCTCAGCCTGCTTCAGCCTCAGCCTCAGTCTGCCTTCAGCCTCGGCCTCAGCCTCAGCCTGCCTCAGCCTCAGCCTGCATCAGCCTCAGCCTCAGCCTCAGCCTGCCTCAGCATCAGCCTGCCTCAGCCTCAGCCTCAGCCTGCCTCAGCCTCAGCCTCAGCCTGCTTCAGCCTCAGCCTCAGTCTGCCTTCAGCCTCGGCCTCAGCCTCAGCCTGCCTCAGCCTCAGCCTGCATCAGCCTCAGCCTCAGCCTCAGCCTGCCTCAGCCTCAGCCTCAGCCTGCTTCAGCCTCAGCCTCAGCCTCCTTTCAGCCTCGGCCTCAGCCTCAGCCTGCCTCCTCAGCCTGCATCAGCCTCAGCCTCAGCCTCAGCCTGCCTCAGCCTCAGCCTGCAGCCTCAGCCTCAGTCTGCCTTCAGCCTCAGCCTCAGCCTCAGCCTGCCTCAGCCTCAGCCTGCATCAGCCTCAGCCTCAGCCTCAGCCTGCCTCAGCATCAGCCTGCCTCAGCCTCAGCCTCAGCCTGCCTCAGCCTCAGCCTCAGCCTGCTTCAGCCTCAGCCTCAGTCTGCCTTCAGCCTCGGCCTCAGCCTCAGCCTGCCTCAGCCTCAGCCTGCATCAGCCTCAGCCTGCAGCATCAGCCTGCCTCAGCCAGCCTCAGCCTGCCTCAGCCTCAGCCTCAGCCTCAGCCTCAGCCTCAAGCCTCAGGCTTCAGCCTCAGCCTGCCTCAGCCTCAGCCTCAGCCTCAGCCTCAGCCTGCATCAGCCTCAGCCTCAGCCTCAGCCTCAGCCTCAGCCTCAGCCTCAGCCTCAGCCTCAGCCTGCTTCAGCCTCAGCCTCAGTCTGCCTTCAGCCTCGGCCTCAGCCTCAGCCTGCCTCAGCCTCAGCCTCAGCCTCAGCCTCAGCCTCAGCCTCAGCCTCAGGCCTCAGCCTGCCTCAGCCTCAAGCCTCAGCCTCAGCCTCAGCCTGCCTCAGCCAGCCTGCCTCAGCATTCAAAATGTGGCCCGGGAATTGAATTCTGAAGGAAGTGGAGAACCTGGGATTCAAAATACAGAACACGAAGTGGCCTACAGTTGGCTCCGGGCATTCAAAATCATGCCCGGAATGGAGTTCTGGGAAGTCGAAGAGCACGAAGTGGCCTACAGTTGGCTCCGGGCATTCAAAATGTGGCCCGGGAATGGAGTTCTGGGAACTCGAAGAGCACGAAGTGGCCTACAGTTGGCTCCGGGCATCCAAAATGTGGCCCGGGAATGGAGCTCTGGGAAATCGAAGAGCACGAAGTGGCCTACAGTTGGCTCCGGGCATCCAAAATGTGGCATGGGAATGGAGTTCTGGGAGGTCGAAGAGCACGAAGTGTGTGACTGTTTGCTGAAAACAAGCCCGGTCCTCGCCTGTCCGGCTCCCGCCCAGACCCCCCTGGGGAGTCATCAGATGCTCTCTTTTGACCCCATTGGAAACCTATCAGTCTTCGCTGTTAGGTAAATTATCCCGACAAAGCAACCTAACAGCGATGTGTAGGAGCATATCTGGAAGCATTCCCCTTAAGATTCAGATGAGAATCCTGTTGTAGAATTCTGCTGTTCTCGCAGTCGTAGTCGCATTCGCGATGGCAGTCGCAGCGGCAACGGCAGTCGCAGTCACAGCCTCAGCCTCAGCCTGCCTCAGCCTCAGCCTCAGCCTGCCTCAGCCTCAGCCTGCCTCAGCCTCAGCCTCAGCCTGCTTCAGCCTCAGCCTCAGTCTGCCTTCAGCCTCGGCCTCAGCCTCAGCCTGCCTCAGCCTCAGCCTGCATCAGCCTCAGCCTCAGCCTCAGCCTGCCTCAGCATCAGCCTGCCTCAGCCTCAGCCTCAGCCTGCCTCTGCCTCAGCCTCAGCCTGCTTCAGCCTCAGCCTCAGTTTGCCTTCAGCCTCGGCCTCATCCTCAGCGTGCCCTAGCCTCAGCCTGCATCAGCCTCAGCCTCAGCCTCATCCTGCCTCAGCATCAGCCTCAGCCTCAGCCTGCAGCCTCAGCCTCAGCCTCAGCCTGCTTCAGCCTCAGCCTCAGTCTGCCTTCAGCCTCGGCCTCAGCCTCAGCCTCAGCCTGCCTCAGCCTCAGCATCAGCCTGCCTCAGCATTCAAAATGTGTCCCGGGAATAGAGTTCTGGGAACTCGAAGAACACGAAGTGGCCTACAGTTGGCTCCGGGCATTCAAAATCATGCCCAGGAATGGAGTTCTGGGAACTCGAAGATCACGGAGTGGCCTACAATTGGCTCCGGGCATTCAAAATGTGGCCCGGGAGTGGAGTTCTGGGAACTGGAAAAACACGGAATGGCCTACAGTTGTTCTGGGAAGTCCAAGAGCACGAAGTGGCCTACAGTTGGCTCCGGGCATTCAGAATGTGGCCTGGGAATGGAGTTCTCTTCTGGGAAGTCCAAGAGCACGAAGTGGCCTACAGTTGGCTCCGGGCATTCAAAATCATGCCCAGGAATGGAGTTCTGGGAACTCGAAGACCACGAAGTAGCCTACAGTTGTCTCCGGGCATTCAAAATGTGGCCCGGGAACGGAGTTCTGGGAACTCGAAGACCACGAAGTGGCCTACAGCTGGCCCCGGGCATTCAAAATGTGGCCCGGGAATGGTGTTCTGGGAAGTCCAAGAGCACGAAGTGTGTGATTGTTTGCTTAAAACGAGCTCGCTTCTCGACGCTCGGCGCAGACCGAGCAGGCGTAAAGCCCGGCACGCTGGATGGCCTCCTCGCGCGCACCCGCCGCCGTCAGCATTCCCACGAAGGCCTCCGCGCCGGGGCGGCCGAGGTTCTTCTGGGGCCGCCCCGCATACCTGAACACGTTGTGGCCAAACTCGCTCTTGATGAACTGGTTGGCGTAGATGTCCCTCACGTTCTCGTCGTCGAGGTTCACCGCGGCGTGGTAGACGCGCTCCGTGAGGTCCTCGTCGTCTTCGAGTTCCAGAACTGGAAAAGGCTGCGTCGCGCGCATTCGCCTTGCTCAGCAGGTCGCCCAGAATCTCGGCCAGCTCGACGCAGTCGCTATCCGAAAACTTGGCCCCGTGCACGTCGGCGCCCAGCATCCTGCCCTTGAGCTGCACTCGGTCGCGAACGACACGCTGGTAGTCCCGCAGACCATCGGCAAGATGTCGACTCGCAGCTCTGACTCCGGTTCTCTTGCGAGCGGGCCGTACGCGCGCGATTCTCTGCGGCTTTGCAACTGACCTCCTGCGTCATTGACCACGGCCTGCACTCTGGACTCATCGAAACGTCGTCTGGCTCCTCCTGCTCAAGCATCCAGAGGATCTTCTTCTGCGCATCGATGTCACAGAAATCCCATCCGTCGCGCAGTCCGAACGTTCTGGCCTGGATATCTCGACGGCGCAAATCTGCTGCCAGCTCCGATTGGCCGCCGTAGACCCCCCAGACTTTCCGCTTGCCACGCTGCATGTCACGCGCCCGGCCCAAGTCGCTGCCCAGTCCCCTGTAAGCAAATTCGCACTGCTTCTTGGCACCGTCGAAGCTGCACGTTGCCGAGGGCTCTGGCTAGGCTGGCGCCCTCGCCCTTGCACTCGGCCTTGCCAATCTCGACCACGGCGCCAACGCAGCCAAGAGAGACTCCTCGCGCGGCAGCACGTCTTCACCGCGAAACTCGCAGGGACTGATCGGGTGCGGCACGCGAACATGACCAAGCGCATTCTGCGGCGGGAGCGCCTGGTCGGTTCGGTCCGTCATGCACGTACAGTAGCTCTCCAGCATTTCCACGACCTAGCGTCCTCTCTGTTGCTGCTGGCACAATAGAAACAATTGGCCGTCGCCACCCCAGCATGCCCCCTTGTCCTTGTAGTCCGTGACCACGCCGAGCTCCCATGATCGGCCCGCCGAACACGGAGGGCGCGAGGCCAGAGATGACGCGCGCACCTCGATGAACCTGCCCCCTGGGAAGGAGGGCGCCACTGCACGCACCGTCGACTCGCCAGTGGCATCGCCGCCACATCTGGAACTCGCACTAGCACAAGGGAGGCACATCGCATTCTTCACCGGGAAACCCTTCGCGACCAGCCTCTGACAGCACGCTCTGAGAATCTCGTCTCCAACGATCACGCTTGTGGCTCCGCTGTCGTGTTTAGCCTCGGTCGGGCCCTGGTCGTCTGCGCTGTTGATCTGCTCGGGCCCCATGCCAGCGGCCACCCACGCGTCTGCGGCGCCTTCGGACAGGCGACCTCGCTTCCTGCACGAGGGCAGTTTCGAGGGAAGTGCCCTCGCTCACCGCACCTCGAGCATATCGTCTCTTCGGTGGCCTTCGGCGGTCCGCTCCCTGGAAATCCTAATCGCGGCCCCCTCTGGAGGTCCGTCTTGTCCTCGCCTTCACGCGCCCCGCCTTTGCTTGGCATGCCTCTTCCGCGCGAGCGGTCGCCGCCTCTTAGAATGGTCGGCGCGGCGCTCCTCGCCGGTAGCGCAGGCGGCTGGACCACGGCCATCACTGGGCAGAAGGCTCCGGCCAACCTCACGCCGTGCATCATCTGGCTGGCGTCCGCGCATGTAGCCATGATATCGTCGCACTCGCCCACGCTGCCGGCCGCTCGGCTGGGCTTGGGGGCGCATGCCGCGTCGCTGTAGCAACAAGCTTCGCTGTCGAAGCCGCTGGCACCTCCGAGCTTCATCAGTTGGTCTCCGCTGCCGTCGTCGCAACTGCAATAGTCGCCCCCCCCCCCCCCCCGTAGCACGCGCCCCCCCAGCGGTCGCTCTCGTCACCCCTTGCCCGGGAGTCCCGCTGCAGCTCCGCGACTTCCGCGACTTGGCGGCATTGAGTCCATGCCGAACATCGTCTTCAGCTGGCCCTAGACTCCGTCGAGTGCGACGCGGTCGCCAATCTGGTTCATGCTGAGCTGCTTCCCTCCCTCGCCCAGTCCAGCGCGGCGAAGGTGAAATCAAACCAGCACGGGGTCGGGGAGCGCAATGTTGCGCGCCCTGGCATTCCCCTCCGCCATGCGGAATCTCGCCAAGTAGCCCATACGGGCCCCCTTCGGCTTCCGAGCCAAGCGGAAGATGAAGCGCTCGAAATCCGCGGGCAGCTCCGCCACTTCATCATACTTGCACGCGCGACCTAGAGCCTCGAGCATCTTCACCCAGCCCCTGTCCGCCTCGATCTCCGCTATATCCACGTCCTCCACGACATCCCATGCTCGGCCCCAGAACCCTTGCATGAGCTCGATACCCACAAACTTCTCCACTGGATTGCCTCGGGCTCGCGCTGCGTAGATCTCGACCTTCCAAGGAGCCATCGAACTCGGGTGCCCGCCCAGCATTCTGAAACCTGTCACCCTCGTCTTTGCTCTTTGACCATGTGCCACCTGCTAGCGGTCCCATGTCGTCGGTGCACGCGAGCCGTAGCTCCGTTACCAATGTCAATCAATCGATGCGCTCGGAGTCTCCGTGCCAGCTTGAAACTGATTGCGGTACTCTGCCCAATCATCGTTCGACCCCCCCCCCCCCCCCCCCCCCGAACTATCGCCCTGCGGGCCCGGGGGGAGAAAGCGCCCCTTTCTGCCAAGTGCGAGAAGCCTCTCGAACTGCATCGAGCCAGCACAACGCCCGAAACACAACTACTTAGCTGCCGCCCGCCACTGCACGCGCTCGCCAGCAGAAACGGGCGAGGGGAAGGGACAAGATATACAAAATACTGGTATCTGTTTCCAAGACACACCGCACGGAGTACAACTCACACTTCCCTCCCTCCGCCCTCGCCCCACCCCTGCCTCGTCCTCTTTTTCCCCCTCCATTCATTTTCCATATAAATCACTCCCCCCTGTCGCACCCCGAGGTCGGTCGAAAGGGCGGAGCAAGCGTTCCCCCTGAGACCCCCCCACCATTCATGGCCCTAGAGCTTAGAAGTTGTCGGCGGCTTTGCGGATGGCAGGCGGGCGGATTCCACGCGGCCCTCGCCCGAACGCCGCGCAAATTCGCTCCGAAAATTTGCGAGGCGCTTCGCGGATTGAGGGCGGGCGGATTCCAAAATGCGGCGACCGCCCTGCGCCGCGCACACTCGTCTTAGAAATTCGCAAGAACTGCGCCGAATGAGGGCGGTTCCTTCTCCAAATTCGACCCTCGCCTTAGCGCCGCGCACATTACTTCTAAAAAGTTGCAAGAGCACCACCGATCCCCAGGGCTAACGCACCGGAAGCGGACTGCGGGAGCGAGTCGCGATGGTCAGAGCGCAACAGTTAGCATTGATTCGTGGCATTCAATCCGAGACATGGCTTCCTCGCCAGGTTCAGGATCGTCAAGACTCAACAATCGGGCTGATTACCAGCGTCGAAATTTTGAAAATAGCGTTTCGGAACGTTTCGGAACTTCGCACGGATGTCTCCCAATGGGGCACTTCCCTCAGATGCAATGCATCAGTGTGCGCGGCCTTTGGGGGGGCATGTATTTCAACATCGCTGATGGGTTTTAGGTTTACACTTGCCCCCCTCCTTCCCCTCATACTCCCACTCCGCCCCCTCAGGGCATGTCGGCAGCGCGGGCCGCGCGCGTCGCCTGAGGCTTCCACGCACTTCATGATCCTGAAGCTTGAAGTCTGAAACACATTCAAGGATGATGGGCGGTCGTCCTGCAACTTCGCAGCAGATTCAACGATGGAGCACGGGCGGTTCTGGAAATGTGGTTTTCGCTTGAGCCCTGCGCGCATTTATCTTGGAAGTTCTCGACAAATCCAAAGATAGAGGGCGCGGCTCTTCCCTTAGCGCCGCGAACATTCGTTTTCACATGTAGCAACAGGCTCAAGGGTGGAAGGCGGCTCTTGTTCAAAATGGGGGTCGCTTGTGCGCCGCACACATTCGCCTTGAAAAAACCAAGTGAAACAGCCTCAATGGGGGAGGGCGGCCCCTTTTCGAATCTCGCCTTAGCGCCGCGCGCATTTGCTTCAACGAGTTGCAACACCTTCCATAGATGGAGGGCGACTCTGTTTCAGAATGGGGCTCGCCTTAGCGCCGCGCATCTCCGTTCCAGAATCTCGCAGCGCCCATTAGGACCGAGCACACGTCGTCTCCTAAATGGAACTCTCGCCCCGGCGCTGCGCACACCCGCACTTTAACGCAAGAATTAAGACAGCACTGGGCACTGCCATTTCTCAAATTAGATCATCGCCCAAGACGCCGTTAAGATGACAGATCCGACACTTCACAACACTTCAACGCATGTACCACTGCATTGGCCCAGGGCTGCCCGTTCTGAACATGGAGCCATCGAGCGAGATTTCCTCGAATATAATAAACAGAAGCGCAAACACGTGCAACAGTTACACTGATGAGGGGAGGCCCTTCTTCGAAAACGGGGAAGGAGCGCATTTTGCGGTCGCTTGGGGGGGAGGGGGGAACCGGACCCCCCATCCTCCTGGCTGAAGGAGGGGGGGGTCGAACCCCCCCTCCCGTAACGGAAGGGGGGGGGGTTCGAACCCCCCCCCCTCCCGCACTTTTCCTCTCTCCCTTTCCTCGGGGCGGCGCCTGCGTCGGCTGCAACTGGCGGCGGCGGAGGGGGCGACGACTTCCGTTTCTGGGCCGGCGCAGGCGCTTGCGGCGGGGGGGGGGGGCGGCGGGGAGCGTCGGCGAAGACGACGGCGACGACGACGACGACGACGACGACGACGCTCCGCCACCGTGCCTTGGTTTTGGGTCAGAGTCCTAATGGATGCCTCTTGGGGTCTCGTCGGAAGGCTCTCGGGGGCCTCTAAAGGGCATTAGTGAAGCCTCATGGGCGCCTCTTGGGCGCCTTTGGGGGCCATTTTGAGGTGGTGGTGGTGGTGGGCCGTGGTGGTGGTGGTGCTGGTGGTGGTGGTGGTGGTGGTGGTGCTGGTGGTGGTGGTGGTGGTGGTTGTGGCGGTGGTGGTGGTGGGGTGGTGGTGTGGTGGCGGTGGTGGTTGGTGGTGGTGGCGGTGGTGGTTCTTGTGGTGATTTCGGTTTTGGTGGCAGGTTGCGGCGGAGGTGGTGATGGTGGCGGTGGTGGCGGTGGTGGCGGTGGCGCGGTGGTTTCTGGTGGTGGCGCTGGTGGTAGTTGCGGTGGTGGCGGGGTAAGGTGGAGGTGGTGGTGGCGGTGGTGGTGTGATGGTTTGTCGTGGTGGTTGTGGCGGTGGTAGTGGTCGTTGTGGTGGTGGGTTGTGGTGTTGATGGCGGTGGTGGTGGTGGTGGTTATGGAGGTGGTTTCTTGTGGCGGTGGTGGTTATGGTGGTGTGTGGTGCTGGTGGTGGCGGTGGTGGCGGTGGTGGTGGTGGTGGTGGCGTGGCGGTGGTTGTGGTTGTGGTGGTGGTGGTGTGGTGGTTTGCTGTGGTGGTGGCGGTTGTAGTGGTGGTTGGTGGTTCTTGTGGTAGTTGTGGCAGTGGTGGCGGTGGTTTGGCGGTGGTGGTGGTGCTGCTGTGGTTTGTGGAGGCGGTGGTGGTGGTGGCGGCGGTGGTGGTGGTGATTGTGGCGTGGTGGTTTGTGGTGGTGTTGGTGGCGGTGGTGGTGGTGGCGGTGGTTTGTGGGGGTGGTGCGGGTGGTGGTGGCGGCGGTGGCGGCGGCGGCGGTGGTGGTGGTGTTGCGGTTTGTGGTGGTGGTGGTGTGGTGGGTTGTGGTGGTGGTGGTGGTTGTGGCGGTTGTGGCGTGGTGGTTTGGTAGATTGTGGTAGTGGTGGTAGTGGTGACGGGTTGTTGTGGTGGTGGTGGTGAATTGTTGTGGTGGTGGTGGTGGTAGCTGTGGTGGTGGTGGTTGCGTGGTGGTTTGGTGGTGGTGGTGGTGGGTTGAGGTGGTGGTGGTGGTGGTTTTGGTGGTGGCGGCGGTGGCGGTGGTGGCGTGGTGGTTTGTGGTGGTGGTGGTGGGCTGTGGTGTTGGTGGTGGTGGTGCTGCTGCTGCTGCTGGTAGCGGTGCTGGTGCTGGTGGGTGGTAGGTGGTGGGTGGTGGTGGTGGTAGCGGTGATGGTTGTGGTGGTGATGTGGTCGTTTTCTGTGGTGGTGGCAGTGGTGGTAATGTTGCTGGTAATGGTGTGGTGGTTTTTGGTGGTGATGGCGGCGGTGGTTGTTGTAGGTTGTGGTGGGTTGTGGTGGGTTGTGGTGGTGCTGGTAGTGGTGGCGTTTTTGGTTGTGGTTGCGTAGTGGCTTGTGGTGATGGTGGTGGTTGTGGTGGTGGTGGGTTGCGGTGGTTGTGGTCCTGGTGGTGGTGGTGGTTGTGGTGGTGTTGTGGTTTGTAGTGGTGGTGGTGGTGGCGTGACCTTCCGCTCTTCCCGCCACCTTGTTTTGGCTTTGGGTCAGACAGGGGCAAGGCTCGGCACAGGGCAATGAGGGGTGGGAGCCCTCATGGGCCCCAGATTCCCAGGGGGCACATCAGCGCCCGGGATCGGACCCCACCCCCACACGAGGGCCCAGGAAATTGTCTGGGCGAAAACCCCAACCATATGCAGTCGTGGGTACCGCAATTGTGAATATCTTCTGCGGTGAAGCTTCCTATGGGGCCACGAAGCGCTGCACTGGGGAGGGGAAACACATGCGGGCAGTAGCACTGGTGCCGTCGGTGGAGCTCCCTATGGGGCCACGAAACGCTGTACAGGGCGGGTGAAAACGCCAAATTGGACGCGTGGAACGCATGCGGACGGTCCCACGGGGGGCTTCGGTGAGGCTCTCTATGGGGCCACGAAGCGCTGCACTGGGTGGAGGGGAACGCATGCGGGCGGCAGCACTGGCGCCGTCGGTGGAGCTCCCTATGGGGCCACGAAACGCTGTACTGGGTGAGTAAACATGCAAGAATGGGTGTGTGGGACGCACGCGGGCGGTCCCACTGGGGGCTTCGGTGGAGCTCCCTATGGGGCCACGAAACGCTGCACTGGGAAATGAAAATGCCAAATTCGGCTTCCGGGACACATGCAGACGGTAGCACTGGTGCCGCTATGGAGCAACGAAACGCTGCACTGGGTGGGCGCAAAATACCACACTAGGCGTGTGGGACGCACGCGGGCGGTCCCACTGGTGCCTTCGGTGGAGCTCCCGATGGGGCCACGAAACGCTGTACTGGGTGGGTGAAAATGCAAAATTGAATGTGCGTGGGACGCATGCGAGCGGCCCCACTGGGTGCCTTCGGTGGAGCTCACTCTGGGGCAACGAAACACTATACAGCGCGGGTGAAAATGCCGAATTTGATGTTTCGGGACGCACACGTACGGAGGCACTGGGGCCTTCGGTGGAGCTCCTTCTGGGGCCACGAAACGCTGTACTGGGTAGGTGAAAATGCCACATCGGATGTTTCGGGGCGCATGCGGACGGTCCCAGCCACGAAACGCTGCACTGGGTAGGTGCAAATGCCAAATTGGGTTTCCGGGACGCATGCGCGTTGGCGCTGGAGGGGGAAGGAAGGGCACTTTTGGGTACAGCACAAGAGTGGAAGGATGCGCATGGAGAATCACTGGGCGCCGTCGGCGCCCCTAAGCCAATGAGGCTGCAGGGAGGCTAGTACGGAGGGGCAACGACGGAGGGGGCACAAAGGAGACGGGGGACAGCGGCCCAAACTCTAGCGTGCTAGACTCCCCCTGGCCCCTGTCCGCCCACACCACGGCCCCGGCCTCGTAGCCGAGGAAGACGGGTCCTGCCGCCGCGCCAGCCTTGCCCTCTCCGGGGGCTGACGGTGCGGGCGGGCCCCTCCGCTCCTTCCTCCTCGCCTCCTCCCTTTCCTCCTTCTGCGTCGCCGCGCTCAGGGCGTCTCCTGTCTCTTCTTCTTTCTTTCCTTCTCCGCCCTCCTCCTCTTCCTCCTCCGCCTCCTCGATGCTTCTTCCTCCTCCTCCCTCTCCTCCTCGCTCCTGCTTCATCGCTTGAGGGGAACCCCTATCACCCTCATCACGCTGAATTGCCTCGTCCAGAAGGGCCCTGCGGGAGGCCCCTCGAGATCGGGACTTCAATGAGAGGTTTAGCGCCCTTTCATTGAGGTGTCCACCCTCATCAACTAAACACAAAGTTCCACGACACAAAAGGTCGTGAAGGGCCAGGTTGCCCTTTCCTGGGTCCGCGTGGGTGAGAGGATCGGCCGGCATACGGCCGTGGGGAAGCCACCTCACGGAGGAACCTATACTCGCCATGCTGTCTCTTACAACCGCCAACTCCACGGAATTCCGCCGGTCCGCACGCGATCCAGCGGTGTTGCGGGAAAGGGTATCGAACACGCTCTTAGCGTCGACCACCGAGAGCGCCTCGGCTTTCTCTCCCAGAGAACATTCTCGAGACATCACGACCGAAAAAGGGGCGGCCACTTCGTACCAGTCCGGGCGCGGCACGTCCCCGTGCACAGCGTCGCGCCAAAGCACCTGAAGCCACTGGGCTTCAGCCACAGCGCTGCTCAATGACAGCGTCTCTGCTGCAACGGTGGAGGCCACCGCGCGCTTCAGGCGTTGAGACCTCCACGAGAGAAGGGAAACCCGGGCTCGCACATTGTTCCGGATCCCGGAATCGGCCGCCAGGACCAGCCAGGCCCCCTGGGCCCCACCCCGTTTGGCACTCCCCGGGCCACCCGCGTCTGACGCGGTCACGAACAAAAGAGATTGGGGATCCAGAGCCCAGATGGTGAGTCGTTGTGAGGCAGTCGCCTTCAGGTAACGACATATTTTCACAAGCATTAAACCATCCGCCACCGTGGGATGAGGCATAGACGACGCTAGCAGAGAGGCTCCGCCCGCGACGTCCGGTCGGGACTCCCTGGCCACCCACTGAACCTGGGCGATCACGGCTCTAAACGATCGCACCTCCTCGGGGGACAAGGGGGCCTCAACATTCGCTTTACGATTCTTGTCCAGGTGAAGGACACCCAGTTGCTCTCGAATGTATTTCTCCTGGTCAATGGAGATGCGATCGCCGTGCTGTTGGAAATGCCTCCCCCCGTAGTCTGCCTCTGACTCCTGCCACTTGCCAAAGTGAAATCTCGACGTCAAGCTCTTCCTGAGGCCAGGAACGAACTCCTTAGTTCCAGCAACGATAAGATCGTCAACTTCGATCAGGATCAACCCCTCTAAAGCGCCCCAGCGATCGCGCTTAAGCCATAAACAAGGCTCAAGCATGGATTTTTGGAATCCCAGGGTCCCCAGATAATCGGTCAACGTCCTGTGCCAGAGCAAGGGAGCATCGTTTAACCCGTAAACGGGCGCGACCAGCTCGATGAGCTGGTCCGACGACAGGGGCAAGCCCTGACAAGGCTCCACGAAAATCGCGCCATTGGGTCGCTTAAGTCTCTCGCTCTGGCAGAAGGCGTTCTTAGCGTCAGCAATATTCAGCGTCCAATGGTGAGACGCTATGATCTGCAGCGCGACAAGCACGCTCTCCGTCTGGGGAGTCGGAGCGTAAACTCTCAGTGACTCCCCGTCCGGGTCCTGGTGACCATGCACACACCACCTAGATTTGGCAATCGGCTTCTCCCCCACCCCCTCCACTGGTTTCTTCCTTCGGACCATCCTGGAACTCAAGATTCGGTCCGGATGCCTCCTGCGAACGGCCCGAGACTCCTCCCGAGAGAGAACCTTAACCGCTCCCGTGGACAACATGGCTTGCCATTCTTTCAGATCGGCCTGCTCGAAGTCTCGACGCTCCTCAGCCGTCAAGTCTTTCCAGCGGACCTCGGCACCGCGGGGGTTCGGAGGCTTGGAGAGATCGGCCGAGGCGCCGACTGCAAAGGTCACAGCGTCCTCGTCCTCAGCCGGACCGTTCAGATGCAAAAAGGTTGAGAGATCGAGGCCTCCGGCCGTCGCCCCCCACTCGCGAAGCTCATCGACCAACCTTCTGTCCTGTTCGCCATCCGCTTCGTTCCAGAAATCCGGGCCCACAGCGAGGCCCTCCGACTCGATCCCGAAGCCGCTTGGGTCCCCGGGTCCGGCACGGTCGGGAGATCGACTTCGAACACGCGGGGCAGCGGGCCCTGAATCAAGAACAGCTTCCGCGCCATGCGGGGGCACAGCGCTCTGGGCTCGCCTCGCTCGAGGGACAGACACGTCCCTCCCTGAACCTATGGGCCTCGTCGGCCTGAACTCGGCCCCCTCAGGCCCACCTCGACCCCCTACGGGGTGCCCGGCGCACCGTCCCAGATCCGGAGGCGCCCGCCACGGCGCGGGAGCGTCCAGAGCCTGACGCAGGTCCGGCGGGAGCTCGCTCGAAGGCGGCTCGCGCTCCTGGACGGCTCGGAGGACCGCTCCCGGGGCCGGCGACGCCTCCTCGATCGGGGTAAGCCTGGGCCGTTGGAGGGGCGGCTCTCCTCGCTCCCGGGGCCCGTCAAGGTCCGTTTCAGGCCGGCGGGAAGCCGCTCCGGGCCCCCTCGGGGCCGGGCCTTCAGCTTCCAAGGCGGGTCCGGCGGACGCGGACGACCCGACCGACAACATCCGGGACATCGCGGGGCCCGAGGGGAGCCCGGTGGCCTCGGCGCTTCCTACGCTCGGGGCCGGCACAGCCGACAGAGGAGCCTCGGCTATACGGGCCTCCGACAGGACACGCGACTCGGGGTTCGGCGGAGCAGCGGCGGAAGCCTCGGGAGCGTCCCACGCCTCAGGAGGAGGAGGGCCCTCGGCCGCCACGTCAACTGCCCCTGAACGCCGGGCGGGATTCTTAATCTGCTCGCGCAGCTGATCAAAACTGGAGCTCTCAAGAAGCTCGGCCCCCAAAGTCTCGCTGCGCGTGGCAGGCCTCACTTGCTCCGCCGAGCACTTGAGCAGCCTCGCTCGCATGGCCACCCACACGGTCCCTCCGGGGCCTCCCGACTGGTAAACGACCACACCTGGGCCCGTCCAGCGGTCCCTCTGCAGGGAGTGGGAGCGATTCGAGGACGTGATACGCCGAAAAACATAAACCCACTGCCCGGGAAAGAAGGACCTGTCCACGTGCTTCCTGGCCAGCGACGCCTCAGCAGGTCTCGAGCGAGCATCGAGAGCGGCAAGCGATCTGCGAGCAGCCTCTCGAATGCGATGCTGTCGGGCAAAAGCGGCCGCGGCCGAGTCCCCGTCGGCTGCTCCGGGCTGCACGTCCTCGGAACCTACGAGGTCGAGCCCGTCATCGGACAGGAGGCTTCTAGGAAAGCGAGGATTCTCTCCGAAAACCAGCTGCGATGGCGAAAACCCCCCACGATGGAAACTCCTGTTCTTGGCGGCCACCACCTCACAGAGCAAGAGGTCTGTCTCCTCTCGAGTGGTGGGGCTGCAGCCTTGGGCCGCCTTGGACAACGCTTCCTTCACGATCCCTCCGTGTCTTTCGCACTTACCGTTCTGATGGGGGGAATTCGCCGGCACCACGTGAACAAAAATGCCGAGGTGCTCCGCACCTCGAGCGAAGACGGATTCGAATTCGCCTCCCCCATCACACATCACCATCTCCGGGGCTCCGAAGGGTCTCACCCAGTACCTGAGAAACGCCCCCCAAACCGACCTCGACGTGTCGTCGCTAAGAAGAACGCACTGCTGAAACGAAGTCCCGTGATCGATCACGTTCATCACCGGGGTGCTAACTCCGTCGATATCGAGGTAAAACAAATCTATCGCGACCATCTTGTTAAAGGCGTAGGCATGGGGCAAGTGGGCCTTACGCCTCCACCCCGGACGAGCGTGGGACTCGCACTGGTCACACCTAAAACCGTCCCTCACCCACCTCAGCACATCGACTCTAGCCCCCGCAATCCTCAAGGCTCTCAGGAAGTCTTCCCTCCGAGGGTGTCCCAAGTTGACATGGAGGCGCTCCACCTCACGCTTAAGGTCGGGGTCGAGCTCATGCTCGGAGCCTCGAGAAGCCAGTCCGGCTCTAGCTCTAGGGGGAGGGGGTCGAGTTTCCTGCTCGTCACCGCTGTCTTCCTCCTCCGCCGCTTCCGCGGGGCCTTCAGCCTCATCCACCGGAAAGTTGGCGAGCTCGTCGCCCGACGTTTCGGGAGACTCTACCCCCGTGGCGGCACAGAAAGGTGAGCCTGAAGTGTGGTGGCGCCACACTGCCAGCTCGATGCCCGTCGCCATGGCGGTCACCAGCGCCTCGGGATAGATCTCAGACCGTCTCGTCCTGGCGGAGCCGACCAGAGAGAGACGAGGATGCTTGCCCGAACACTGACGATCGCAAGAGATAAGAAAGTCGGGACTGTTGCTCATGATCGTGGTGCGCTTCCTAGACACGAGTGGCGACCCCGGGGACACTCTCAGACCAAATTCGCACTGATCAAACGAGACGGTATCGACTCCAGGCCAGCTCATGGCCGCTCTGACGGCCTCGAGGTCCCAGGAACTCGCCGTGCAAGGATGCTCCATCGCGAAGAATCGGCCCCGGGACGACTGATATTCGGCAACTCGCATGCACAAGTGAACGTACCTAAGTCCTCGCTCTTCCTCCTCCTGCTGCCGCTGAGGATCCATCCGTCCCCAGTTGGGGACCCGGGCCTGTGAAAAGGCCTTGCACACGGGTGACATCGACACAAACATCGGGGATTCCGACTCGAGCACGGCCCAAAGCTTGGCCTCCCCCGCGGCGGTCCCCAGATCCACCCCCGTAACCACGTCCATGGCGTCCGAGACGCGATATCCCCGGCGCTTGAGCTCAGCGGTGACTCGAGGTCGGGAAAATATCTCTAAGACCAGCGCCCCGCCGCGCTTGTCCTCGAGCCTCTTGAGCTCCCGCTTTCTGAGGCCCCGGGCCGTCTTGAGGCCCCGACCGTCTAAGGCTCGCGCGGTAGCGTCCCGAACTCGACGAGGGATCGTGGCCCTGGGGAGGGAGACAGCTAGCTCGCCATCTAGGGCGGCGGCCGCGAAGCGGTCCTCCTCGATGATCATCAGGCTCCTGCTTTCCTGTCCTCCTAGTTCCTCTGGCTGCTGCTTCCTCTTTTCCTCTAGCTCTGAGGGATACTTCTGGCACCAGAACGTCACGCTGCAAGAGCCTCGGCGGTCGGCTCCCACCTTTTGAGTAAGTTCGCTCACTCCTACGGCCCCCCAGAGTCCTGAAACGGAAACTTCCCCGGATCGATCCCGAATCTCCAGCCATCTAGCTCCCTCGGGCACGAGCGTCCCTGGAGGGCTTCCCCCGCAGGAGTAGAGCGCGAGGCCAGTAAAGAACCGATTGCTTGCAGCACGATCGAGAGGCACACGTTGCCAGCCTTTCGCCAGCGCGACCTCGTCTCGAGAAACCTCCCTTCCCTGGTCGAAGTCCCAGATACCGAGAACCCTTCTCGAGTCCCTCCTGAAACCGGACCTGGATCCCTGACGATTAAAGTAGACGTCGAGGTCGCGGGCAAAGACGTGCTCAGGCGACGCCTCGCCGGGGCCCAGGCGGGACCTCAGCTCGTCGCTCAGAAGACTGGGCTCCACGTCGCTCAGGCGCAGGATGGAAGCGAGCTGGCGCCCTCCTTCTCCGCCTTCTCGGCCCTCTCGGCGGCGCGGATCAACTGCACCAGGCGCATCATGTCTTTGTCCTCGAGGCTGAACTTGGAGGGGGCCTCGGACATCTTCAGCTGCATCTCGCGAATGTACTGGGTCTGCGTCTGCACCATCTGCGCCATCTGGGTGAAGCACGCCTCGTTCCCCTTCTTCTGAGACTCCATCACCGTCGTCATGTCGTACAGCGCCTGCTGCATCTCTGACACGGTCATCGTGCGCATGTGCGGGGGCGGGTTGTGGCGCTTCGGGAGCGGCGCGCCGGCAGGCGGCGCCTTCTGTGGGACGTAGCCCTCGCCTGTCTTGACCAGCAGCGGGCCCGCCTCCGGCACCGCCTGGGGCCTGAGCTTGGCGGGAGGTCCCTTCGGCCTCGGCTGCGGGATCGGGTGCGTCCACGGGTCCATACTGTCGTGCTCCTTGACCAGCTCCTCCAGCTGCTCCTGGGCGAGCTTCTTGGCGGTCCTGTTCAGCGCGATGCGCTGCCTCTCCAAGGCCCGGCGAGCCGCAATCTCGCCCTTTTCCTCCTCGGTCTTCTTGCGGTAGCTCAGGCGCGAGTTGCACTGCATGCAGTCCGTCCACCAGGCGTGTTGGTTCCCCGTGGAGACTCGCGCCCACGACGGATGCACGCAGTCCTCCTTGGGCATCTTCTCCTGGATCGTCGGGCACTCCGTCATCGCGTCCATCATGCCGATGCACGTCCTGCTCAGCCAGAGGGCCCTCAGCGCGAAGCGCCTCCAGCGCGCGTGAACCGGCTCCATCGGGTACTGGCCCTCGTTGAACCAGACCTGCTCCTGCGCCGTCAGCGCCTCTGCCTCCATCACCTCGTTGAGGCGAGCAATCTCCTCCTCTGTCAAGTCCGGTCCCACGGCCTCCCACGACGAGTCTAGCATGTCTGGGCCGATCTCCTCCACGCCCTCCGTCACAACCATCTGGGCCCGGCGGCGAAGTCCGGCCAGCGCTGCGCGGCCCGACTTGGGCCTCTCCTTGGCCTTCGCCGCCTTGAGCGTCTTCGGGTCCTTCCCCATCCTCGCTGGCTTCTGGTGTGGTCAGCGGCCTCCGGTCGGATCTCGAGGCTCGAGCCGGGAGGAGCTGCAGGCTAGAGCTGGGCCGCTGACCCCCATCCCCCGACACCGAGCTGACGACAAGAGAAGTGGGAGAGGAGTGGGACCTGCTGCCTACTCCGCTGCTAATGCTGCTATCCTCACGCGTGCTGCCGTGACGAGCGCTCAAACTAGAGGGCGGCCGAGCGGGCGGGCTCGGGTCCTGGCGCATGCAGAAGTCGCTGATCGAGAACTTGCCGATCAGCCCCGCGCCCAGCGCGAACTTCTCGGCGTCGCGATGGACGAGATCGACGGACCTGTGTCCTGCAGGGTGGACTGTCAGCGGCCGGTCCACTCTCTCGCCGTCCTCCTCGACACTCATCACGTTGGCCTTCAGGTCGATGATCGCACCCAGCATCTCCAAGAGCCTTGCCGGCAAGAGCGGCGGGCAGGCCTGAGGTAGGACTAGGAACTCGACGATCCCGCACCCCGCTATGGTCACCGGGACCCATGCCTTGCCAATCGGCGAGGTCTTGCCCCCGATCCCGGAGGCCGTGAGCCCTCGCACCGGCGCCAGGTCGACCTTCACCTTGTAGCCGCGCGACCGCAGGGCGCTCACGAGAACCTCCAGGTCCGGCTTGCCGATCAGAGCCTGCGCCGCCGCGGTGTCCACCAGCGCGGCCGCGCCCGGCGTGTCCTTCATGCTCAGGAAGCTGAGGGACTCCGGGACCGTCACGTTCTCCCTGAGGAACCGGTCCCAGTACTCCCGGAGGGTGCGATCCTCGATGACGCCATCGGCTCCGCCCGCGAAGTTCGCCATGGACCCACCGTTCTTGTCGTTCTCGAACAGGAACGTCGTGGCCGAGAAGGCGGTGCCTGAAGAGCGAGGCTTGTCCTTCTCAGCCGCCATCCTGTCACTCTTGGAGCGGTAGGCGTTCTTGCAGGCGTCCGCCCAGCGGCCTCTCTCGCCGCAATTGGCGCAGCGAGACCTGCGCTTCACGTCCGAGCCCATGATGCGCTTGAAGCCCGGCCGCGCCCGCTTCCGGTCGAAGAAGTCGCGGTCCACTTTCTTGGCCATCTTGAGCTTACGCGACTCTTTCCACGTCCGTCGTTTCTCCTTCCCGAAACGCTCCTCCACTATCGCCGCCATCACGTCCACTACTTCATTCTCGTCGAGGTCCTGGCTCTCGAGCGCCGTCAGGAAGGCCTCCGCCTCGTCCTCGGGCATCTCGAGCTCCTCCCCGAAGTCCTCGCCCTCGAAGAACGCGTCCTCCCCAGGCTCGACTTCAGCAGAAAAGCCCTTGTACATACCTGGGGACGGAGCTGGCAGTACCTTCTTTTCCGTCACGTCCAGCTTCAGCAAGGCCTGCCTGATGGCGGCGAAGTCCGTCGCGCCGAGGGCTATGGTCCTCAGGTTTATCTTGTTCTGTAGGGTCAGCGCCGCGCCCTCCTCGAGGTACCTCGCCTTGATGCTATCTGGTAGCACAAGCCCATGAACTTCAGCTTCGGCAACTTGGGCGTCTCTTCGAAGTACGTAGTCGGTCAATGTTTCTCCTTTCCGAATCATGTGGTCGAAAAGCGCCAGGTTTTGTGCACTCCGCTCTCGGTCACCTGGGCGCTCTCCGTTCAGTATGGCCAGGTGCGAGAGCAACTTCGCTATTCCGTCGGCCACGTCTAGAGTCGAGCGCACGGCCTTGAACCTGGCCTGCAGCTCGACGGGGTACGTTTCCACGACCTTCGCCGCCTGTTGGAAGTCCTGGTAGCCGGTCCGCTGGGACCACGCGTTCAGGTTGTGGCGGTACAGGTCCAGGTGATCGAAGCCTAACCACGCAGGCGGGGGCCCAAAATCTCGGCTGCGATTGGATGACGGACTCCACCCCATGTGGGACCAGCCGTCACCGTACCAATCTTGCCACCCACTCATCTGGGCGCCTGCTCTCCATTCATCTCGCCACTGGTCTGGATCCTGCGTGTTGGTGCCGGCCTCCGCGGTCCTCGTCGAGTAGGCATTCTGAGCCGCCCAGCTGCTTCGCCAGTGCTGACTCGAAGTTCCCCACGATGGGCCGTTCGACCAGGTCCACGAGCCGTCAGCTCCTGTCGCTGCACCGGCTCGCCAGGGGTCGTCGTCCCCTGTCCACGGATCCGTTCCTGCGTCTCGCGTCCGAGGGAGCTCCCCCGGAGGCACAATACTTTCGGCGCCTGCGATTTCCTCGCGTCGTTCTCCCTCTCCACCTCTCTGCTGCCCTGGCTGTTCCCCTTCACGAACCATCGCTCCGCTTACCAACTGTTGGCGCTGGAGGGGGAAGGAAGGGCACTTTTGGGTACAGCACAAGAGTGGAAGGATGCGCATGGAGAATCACTGGGCGCCGTCGGCGCCCCTAAGCCAATGAGGCTGCAGGGAGGCTAGTACGGAGGGACAACGACGGAGGGGGCACAAAGGAGACGGGGGACATGCGGTCCCACTGGGGGCTTCGGTGGAGCCCCCGATGGGGCCACGAAGCGCTGTACTAGGCGGGTGAAAATGCCAAATTGGGTTTCCGGGACGCATGCGGACGGCCCTACTGGGGGCTTCGGTAGAGCTCCCGATGGGGCCACGAAACGCTGTACTAGGTGGGTGAAAATACCAAATTGGGCTTCCGGGACGCATGCGGACGGTCCCACTGGGTGCTTCGGTGGAGCTCCATATGGGGCCACAAAACGCTGTATTGGGTGTGCAGGACGCATGCGGACGGTCCCACTGGGGCCGTCGGTGGGGTTCCCTATGGGGCCACGAAACGCTGCACTGCTTGGTGAAAATGCCACATTGGGCTTCCGGGACGCACGCGGACGGTCACATTGGGGGTTTCGGCGTAGCTCCCTATGGGGCCACGTAACGCTGTACTGGGTGGGCGGGACGCATGCGGACGGTAGCACTGGGACCTTCGGTGGGGCTCCCTATGGGGCCACGAAACGCTGCACTGGGCGGGGGGACGCATGCGGACGGTAGCACTGAGACCTTCGGTGGAGCTCCCTATGGGGTCACGAAACGCTGTACTGAGTGGGGGGGACGCATGCGGACGGTAGCACTGGGACCTTCGGTGGGGCTCCATATGGGGCCACGAAACGTGTAAGGGGTGTGCTGAAACGGGTGATGATAATGAGGGTGATGATGATGATGATGATGATGATGATGATGATGATGATGATGATGATGATGATGATGATGATGATGATGATGATGATGATGATGATGATGATGATGATGATGATGATGATGATGATGATGATGATGACGATGATGATGGATGATGATGATGATGATGATGATGATGATGATGATGATGATGATGATGATGATGATGATGATGATGATGATGATGATGATGATGATGATGATGATGATGATGATGATGATGATGATGATGATGATGATGATGGTAGTGGAGGAGGGAAAGAGGGGAGGAGGAGAAGGAGGAGGAGAACGCGGGGACCGTTATATCAAAACGAGAACCCAACACCACAGGATGGTTGGGAAGAACATGTACACGTGCAGCGTAGCTTCACACGTACCTCCCTCTGGGAGAGCTTTTTTCTCACGCCAGCTCCTGAGTAAGCCCTGAAGGAATAAGACAAGTGTCAAACGGGAAAACCCTAACGGGCAAGTCGGGGGAGAGGACCCTAACGGGCGGGACGGGAAGGCGCACTCTAGCAGGTGGGGCGAGCGGGCGCGCCCTGACGAGGCGGACGCGCGGGCGGAGCATTACAGCGGGTGGGCGGGCTTCCAGGCCAGCGAACGAGCGGACCATACAGGGCTGGTCGGGCTAATGGGACACTACAGCGAACCGGTCGAGGTTGGGCGGGCAACCCTGACGGACAGGACAGGCGGGCGGACCCTGACGAGCGGGCAGGCGAGGAAGCTCCAGGTGAGAATGCGACTCTATATTTGCGAGCGCACGGTGCGTTAGTACGCTGTCACGAACTCCGAAACAAGAAAAATCTTGACCGGTTTCCAACAATGCGCCAGACGGAAGCACGATGTCTAAGTACACTTCAATGTATCGGGCGAGAGCGCGATTACTGAGAAGCGAGAGCGCGGTACCTGAGTACATGGCGAGGACGTCCAAGTCGAGAGTGCGACTATTGAGTAAGAGCAAAAGCGCGATTCCTGGATAAAGTGTGAAGGAGAGTAAGGCGGAAGACGTTCCTGTTGTGGTCCAGGGGCAAGGGACGCAGCTTGACCCTGAACACTGCCCTGACCCAACAGCAAGGTGGGAGAGCCGAAGGGGGGACGTCAGCTGAAAAAACGTGGCCACGAATGAGTGCAATCAACAACAATAAATCGCCAACCATACGTCCTCAAGTGTGAGAACCATCATCAACATTATCATCATCATCATCATCATCATCATCATCATCATCATCATCATCATCATCATCATCATCAGCATCATCATCCTAATCATCGTCATCGTCATCGTCATCGTCATCATCATCATCATCATCGTCATCATCATCATCATCATCATCGTCATCATCATCATCATCATCATCAACATCGTCATCGTCATCGTCATCGTCATCGTCATCATCATCATCATCATCATCATCATCATCATCATCATCATACCCACCACCACCACCACCACCACCACCACCACCACCACCACCATTGTCGTCGTCGTCATCGTCACTATCATCCTCATCCTCATCCCTCCTCCCTGCTACCGCTTCTTGTCCTCCGCTTCTCCCTCCCGCGCCGCGGCGGGGGCGCAGGGGAGCCCGCCTGGCTTCCCGCAGCGAGACCACAGCGCCCGCGCGCCTGCGCCGCAGGGCAAGGGCCTTAGGGCCTTCCCGCTCCCACAGAAGGGGGGGGAAGCGGAGGCGGAGGAGGAACTCCTGCTTTCCCGAAGAGCTCCTAAATCGTCAACCTCCTCCTCCTCCTCCTCCTTCTCCTCCTCCTCCTTTTCCTCCTCCTCCTTCTCCTCCTCCTCCTCGTCCTGCTCCTCTTCACCACTACCATCCTCCTCCTCCTCCTCCTCCTCCTCCTCCTCCTCCTCCTCCTCTTCACCACTACCATCCTCCTCCTCCTCCTCCTCCTCCTCCTCCTCCTCCAGCCTCCCGCCTCCGCCTCCTCCTCCCCTCCTCCTCACCTTCCCTCCTCCTCCTCCTCCAATCTCCTCCCCCTCCCCAATCCCCCTCATCCTCATCCTCCTCATCCTTATCCTCATCCTTATCGCTTATCCTTATCCTCATCCTCATCCGTCATCCTCATCCTCATCCCATCCTCATCCTCATCCCATCCTCACCCCTATCCTCATCCTCATCCTCATACCTCATCCGCATCCTCATCCTCATCTCATCCTCATCCTCATCCTCATCCTCATCCTCATCTCATCCTCACCTCATCCTCATCCTCATCACTCATCCTCATCCTCATCATCATCATCATCATCAGCATCATCATCATCATCATCATCACATCAGCATCATCATCATCACCATCATCATCAGCATCACATCAGCCAGCAGCAGCAGCCTCCTCATCAGCCTCATACCCCATCAGCAGCATCATCATCATCATCATCATCATCATCATCAGTCATCATCCATCATCATCATCATCATCGTCATCATCGCACATCATCATCGTCTCATCATCATCAGCATCATCATCATCATCATCATCACAGTATCATCATCCTCATCATCATCAGCATCAGCATCATCATATCATCATCATCATCATCACATCATCATCATCATCATCGACATCCCTCCTCCCAGCATCACTCATCATCAGCAGCAGCATCGTCATCATTAAAAAAAAGAAAAGAGCTCATCACCACCACCACATCATCGCATCATCATCATCATCAGCAGCAGTCATATTCACATCATCAGCATCATCACATCAGCATCGCATCATCACACCAACATCATCACAATCATCAGCATCATCATCACTCATCACATCATCATCATCATCATCATCATCATCATCATCATCATCATCATCATCATCGACATCCTCATCATCAGCATCATCATCATCATCATCAGCAGCAGCAGCAGCATCGTCATCATCATCAGCATCATCATCATCATCAGTATCACCATCCTCATCATCATCATCAGCATCAGCATCATCATCATCATCATCATCATCATCATCATCATCATCATCATCGACATCCTCATCATCAGCATCATCATCATCAGCAGCAGCAGCATCGTCATCATCATCATCACCACCACCACCACCATCATCGTCATCATCATCATCATCATCAGCAGCATCATCATTCTCATCATCAGCAGCATCAACATCAGCATCAGCATCAGCAGCACCATCATCATCAGCATCAGCATCATCATCGTCATCAGCATCAGCATCATCATCATCGTCGTCGTCGTCGTCGTCGTCATCACCATCAGCATCAGCATCATCATCATCAGCAGCAGCATCATCATCATCAGCATCATACTTATCATCATCATCAGCATCATCATCATCATAAACGTCAGCATCATCATCAGCAGCAGCAGCATAATCAGCATCGACAACATCAGCGTCATCATCATCAACAACAACATCAGCGTCAGCATCAGCATCATCATCAGCATCATCAGCATGCTCAGCATCATCATCACCATCAACAACACCAAAGCAGCATCATCATCGAAATTAGCATCATCATCATCATCATCATCATCATCATCCTCTTCATCCTCATCATCATCATCATCATCATCATCGTCCTCATCCTCATCCTCATCCTCGTCCTGACCCCGACCTTCATCCTCGTCCGAATCCGCATCCTCATCCTCATCATCATCCTCATCCTCCTCATCCTCATCATCATCACCATCATCATCGTCGTTAGCAGCCTCATCACCATCATCACCCTCGATATTCGCCTCACCCCCTCCTCCTCCAACTCTTCCTCCTCCTCCTCCTCCTCCTCCTCCTCCTACTCCTGGTGGTCATCATCAGCATCAGCATCAGCATTATCATCAGCATCAGCATCATCAGCATCATCAGCATTAGCATCATCATCATCATCATCATCATCATTACCATTAGCATCCTCGTCATCAACATCACCATTACCATGACTCACCATCATCATAAAAAACCTCATCGTCACCATCGGCTTCGTCATCGCCACCGTCATCATCAGCATCATCATCATCATCATCATCATCATCATCATCATCATCATCATCAGTATCATCATCATCATCATTATCAGCACCATCAGCACCATCATCATCATCATCATCATCATCAGCATCATCATCATCATCACAATCACCATCACCATCACCATCACCATCACCATCACCATCAACATCATCATCAGAATCAGTATCATCATCATCATAATCATCATCATCATCATCATCATCATCGTCATCATCATAATCAGCATCAGCATCAGCATCATCATCATCATCAGCATCATAATCATCATAATCATCATAATCATCATCAGCATTAGCATCATCATCAGCAGCAGCAACAGTTGCATCATCGTCATTACCATAATCATCACCGCCACCATCATCATCATCGTCATCATCAGCATCATCATCATAATCCTCATCAGTATCATCATCATCATCATCAACATCATCATCGTCATTACCACCAACACCACCACCATCATCAGCAGCATCATCATCGCCATCATCGTAATCATCATCAGCAGAAGCAGAAGCAGCAGCATATTCATCATCAGCAACGGCATCGGCATCGGGATCGGCATCATCGTCGTCATTATGACCAGGAAGCATTATCATCATCATCATCATCATCATCAGCTTCATCAGTATCAACGTCGTCATTGCCATCTCTGTCGTCACCGTCGTCATCCTCATCGTAACCATCATCAGAATAATCCCTCGTTCATCCTGGTCACCCTTATTATCAACATCGTCGTCGTCGCCGTCATCATCGTCGTCGTAATCATCATCAGCATCATCATCATCAGCATCATCAGCATCATTATCATCATCGTCATCATCATCATCGTCATCGTCACCAACTACACCATCACCATCGCTTCTCTCTCACATTCCTCCTCCTCCTGCTCTTCCTTCTCCTTCTACTCCTCCTCGTCCTCCTCGTCAGCCCTCTCCTCGTCACCCTCCTTCTCCGCATGGACGTCATCCACGTCCTCGCCCTTCGCCTACGGACCGCTTCGCACGAAACTTTTCGCCAGCGGACCGAATCGCTGGTAGGCCGTTTCGCCAAGCGCCGCTTGGCCAGCGGGCATCGTCCCGCTCCCGCGCCTCGCCTACCGTCCTCGTCCTCCTCCCGCGTGGTGATGTCTGTCCTTGTCCTCGCCTCTCGTCCGTGCGTCTCGTACGCGTCCTCGCCCCTCGTCCCTCGTCCCTCGACCCCTTCGTGATGAAGGATGAAGAAGAACAGGAGACTGGAGAACAGGAGGACACGGAGGAGGATGCCTTGTTGTTGTAAGAGGGTACTGCGAGGACCGGAAGAAGACGAAAAGGAGAAAGGGGCAGAGGTGCACGAGATGGTGACGGGAGGAGCACGAGAAAGAAAGCGCGGAGGACGAAGACGAGAAAAAGGAACAACACCAACTTCGTTAGCTGAAAAAATTAGCCTGACGAAGGACCCAACCATATGCAGGTGTGAGTACCGCAATTGTGATTCACTTTTTCGGTGGTGATCCCTACGAGGCAACGAACCGTGCTAGGGGTGTGCCGAAATGAATGGCGTGGTACACAACTCGAACGAAAACATACAACACAATACGGACTGCGCCACGGGGACCTTCGGTGGGGCCCCATATGGGGCCACACGCTGTACTGGGTGAGGGAGACGCATGCGGACTGCACCTCGGGGACCTTCGGTGGAATTCCCTATGGGGCCACGAAACGTGTGAGGGGTGTGCCGAAATGAATGGCGGGGACGCATCCGGACTCTGCCATTGGGACCTTCGGCGGAGCTCCTATGGGGCCACGAAACGTGTGAGGGGTGTGCAGACATGAATGGCGGGGACGCATGCGAACTGTGCCACTGTGACCTTCGGCGGAGCTCCAATGGGGCCACGAAACGTGTGAGGGGTGTGCCGAAATAAATGGCGGAGACGCATGCGAACTGTGCCACTGGGACCTTCGGCGGAGCTCCGATGGGGCCACGAGCCGTGTGAGGGGTGTGCCGAAATGAATAGCGGGGACGCATGCGAACTGTGCCACTGGGAACTTCGGCGGGGCTCCTATGGGACCACGAAACGTGTAAGGGGCGTGCCGAAATGAGCGGCGGGGACGCATGCGAACTGTGCCACTGGGACCTTCGGCGGATCTCCTATGGGGCCACGAAACGTGTGAGGGGTGTGCCGACATCAATGGCGGGGACGCATGCGAACTGTGCCACTGGGACCTTCGGCGGAGCTCCTATGGGGCCACGAAACGTGCGAGGGGTGTGCCGACATGAGTGGCGGGGACGCGTGCGAACTGCACCATTGGGACCTTCGGCGGAGCTCCTATGGGGCCACGAAACGCGTGAGGGGTGTGCCGAAAGGAGTGGCGGGGGCGCATGCGAACTGTGCCATTGAAACCTTCGGCGGGGTTCCGATGGGGCCGCGAAACGTGTGATGGGTGTGCCGACATGAGTGGCGGGGACGCATGCGAATTGTGACATTGCGACATTCGGCGGAGCTCCTATGGGGCCATGAAACGTGTGAGGGGTGTGCCGACATGAACGGCAGGGACGCATGCGAACTGCGCCACTGGGACCTTCGGCGGAGCCCCTATGGGGCCACGAAACGCGTGAGAGGTGTGCCGAAATGAGTGGCGGGGACGCATGCGAACTGTGCCACTGGGACCTTCGGCGGAGCCCCTTATCGGGCCACGAAACGTGTGAGGGGTGTGCCGACATGAATGGCGGGGACGCATGCGAACTATGCCACCGAGACCATCGACGGCACTCCGATGGGGCCACGAACCGTGTGAGGGGCGTGCCGAAATGAATGGCGGGGACGCATGCGAACTGTGCCGCCGAGACCTTCGGCGAAGCTCCTATGGGGCCACGAAACGTGTGAGGGGTGTGCCGAAATGAATGGCGGGGACGCGTGCGAACTGTCACGGGGGCCTTCGGCGGAGCTCCTATGGGGCCACGAAACACGCGCAAGGGGTGTGCCGAAATGAATAGCGGGGACGCATGCGAACTGTGCCACTGGGACCTTCGGCTGAGCTCTTATGGGGCCACGAAACGTGTGAGGGGTGTGCCGAAATGGATGGCGGTGACGCATCCGAACTGTGCCACTGGGACCTTCGGCGGAGCTCCAATGGGGCCACGAAACGTGTGAGGGGTGTGCCGGAATAAATGGCGGAGACGCATGCGAACTCTACCACTGCGACCTTCGGCGAAGCTCCTATGGGGCCACGAAACGTGTGAGGGGCGTGCCGAAATGAATGGCGGGGACGCGTGCGAACTGTGTCACGGGGGCCTTCGGCGGAGCTCCTATGGGGCCATGAAACGTGTGAGGGGTGTGCCGACATGAACGGCGGGGACGCATGCGAACTGCGCCACTGGGACCTTCGGCGGAGCTCCTATGGGGCCACGAAACGCGCGAGGGAATGAATGGCGGGGACGCATGCGAACTGTGCCACTGGGACCTTCGGCGGAGCTGAGTGGGGGGGGCGCATGTGGGCGGTGGCACTGGGGCCCTCGGTGGAGCTCCCTATGGAGACCCGAAACGCTGTACTGAGTGGGGGGGGCGCACGTGGACGCTGGCACTGGGGCCTTCGGTGGAGCTCCCATTGGGGGGGACGCATGCGGACGGTAGGAAGGAGGGAGAGGCGGAGGAGAAGAGGAACGCGGGGACCGTCTCTTCAAAACGAGGACCCAACACCACAGGATGGTTGGGAATCATCAGCCTGGCGAAGGACCCAACCATGTGCAGGTGTGAGTACCACAATTGTGATTCACTTTTCGGTGGTGATCCCTATGAGGCAACGAACCGTGCTTAAGGGTGTGCCCACATGATTGGCGCAGTACACAACGCGAACGAAAACAAACCACGCAATGCGGACTGCGCCACGGGGACCTTCGGTGGGGCTCCATGTGGGGCCACGAAACGCTGTGCTGGGCAAGGGAGACGCATGCGGACTGCGCCACGGGGACCTTCGGTGGAGTTCCCTATGGGGCCACGAAACGCGCGGGGGGGTGCGCCGACATGAGTGGCGGGGTACTCAACGCGAACGGAAACGATTGATCTGAGTACGTAGGGAGACTGAGCGCGGGTGTATCTGAGCGCGAGTGCGTCTGACTGTGAATGAATCTGCGCGCGAGCGATTCTACGTGCATGAATGCGAGTATGACAAAGCATATGAATGTCAATAGTTTGAGAACGACTGCCTCTGAGTACTCGCGACGCTGGGCGTGGCCGCCGCAAGGAGCTCCCCCGGGACCCCCCGACGGCATCGCCCGCGCGCCGCGATGCCAATGTCGGCACGCCCCCCCGCGAGGATCGCGCCCGCTTCCCCCCCTTCTTTTGCTCCCTCTTCGCCCGCGCACTCAAAAGTCCAAGGCTGCGGGCGCAGCGCAGCGCGGAGTCCCCGCGACGCGCGCAGGTCGCCCTGGAGGGGTCTCAGCGACGCGCGCGGGTGGTCTTCTGCGCGGAGCAAAAAGAGCTGCTGGCCTGCTGATAGCGGGCGAGGCTCATGCCGCCGGGCAGAGCGACGACGGGCGAGCGAAGCGCTGGGCAGAGCGCAGCACGGAGCCCCCGCAACGCGCGCTGGTCGCCCCAGAGGGGTCCCAGCGAAGCGCGCGGGTCGCCCGCTGCGCGGAGCAAAGAGAGCTAGCTGGCCGGCTGATAGCGGGCAAGGCTCTTGCCGCTGGGCAGAGCGACGACGGGCGGGCGAGGCGCTGGGCAGAACGCAGCACGGAGTTCCTGCGACGCGCGCCGGTCGCCCCGAGAAGGCCCCAGCGACGCGCGCGGGTCGTCCGCGGCGCGAGGCCAAACAATTAGTCAGACCGTCGAGAGACGGCGAGGCTCGGGCGGGCCGCTCCTCAGATCAAGCCTCGCGAGTAAACTCGGTGGAGCACAGCTCCCTGGCGAGGGCCGTCGCCCCCCTCCTGCGCCGCTTCGCGCGCGCAGCAAACTGCTCCAGCTGCTTCCGCAAGCCCTACAGCGGCCCTGCCAGGAAAAAAACGATGCGCGGCGCCCGCATGAGCAGGAGGTCCTCGTGGCGCGTGGCGCGCGAGAGCAGCGCGTAGAGCTCCAGCCACCAGTCGTCGTCCTCCTTCTTGCCGTTCCCCACTTCGTGGCGGCCGCAATCAAAGATCACGCCTGGGCGATGTCGGCCGAGGGGGCAGCGCGCTGGAAAGGCGACGGCCCACGGCGAGAGTCCACGGGACCGAGAGAAGGGCTGGAGACGCACGCGGACTGCGCCACGAGGACATTCGGTGGAGTTCCCTATGGGGCCACGAACCGTGTGAGGGGGTGCCGAAATGAACGGCGGGGACGCATTCGGACCGTGCCACTGGGACCTTCGGCGGAGCTCCTATGGGGCCACGAAACGTGTGAGGGGTGTGCCGAAATGAATGGCGGGGACGCATGCGGACTGTGCCACGGGGACCTTCGGCGGAGCTCCTATGGGGCCACGAAACGTGTGAGGGGTGTGCCAAACTCAGTGGCGGGGACGCATGCGGACTGTGCTGTGCCACTGGGACCTTCGGCGGAGCTAGAAATATAATTGCGGCTGCTGCTGCTGCTGCTGCTGCTGCTGCTGCTGCTGCTGCTGCTGCTGCTGCTGCTGCTGCTGCTGCTGCTGCTGCTGCTGCTGCTGCTGCTGCTGCTCTCTGGGAGTGTGGGGGGGCCCTCTTATCCTGGAAGGTTGGAGGTCATTTTGGGCTCCCTGTAACCGATCGGGGCCTCTTGGGGGTCTCTCGGATGCCTCTTGGGGCCCTTTTGGGACCCTCTTGGAGCCCTCTTAGGGCTCTTTTGGGGCTCTCTTGGGAACCCTGGAGCGCCTCTTGGTGCCATCTTCGAGGCGATCGATCAAAGAAGGGAGGGTCCCGATCGAGGTACCCCCCCTCGGGGGCCACGATCCTCGTGAGGGGTGTCAAAAATTGGCCCTCCCAGGGGCCGATCTTGGACGCTCCAACGACTCGCGACCCCTCCCGTCCAGGTCCAGGGGAGGGGGTAAACCCCTCCCCGAGGGGGAAAAAAAGGTTTTTGGAAGAGGAAAGAAAATCCTCGTTAGACCACCTGCGCCCAGAGGGCTGGTGGAATTCCAACATCGTTGATGACTCTTGGGTTTACACTGGTCCTCCTCCTCCTCCTCCTCC
>CAUYUJ010020087.1:137440-164515 GCA_963575745.1 Prorocentrum cordatum | reverse complement strand
CGGCCTGGTGCCTGGCACCGCCGAATGATTTTTTAAGCGGGAGGGGGGAGGAAGGGGTGTCCCCTGTGTTCTCCCCCTTCCTTCGACGATGTACTTGTTCAGGCCCAGCGACAGTGGATCGCGCGCCGCCCCCATCGCACGTCTATGTTTGTGCAGTTGGTTCTTCCTCCAATCAGGGGTGTCAGTGGCACGCGCGTGTTTTTTAGCGCTGAGCGTGTTACTCGTTCGACTCTCCAACAAACGTGTTGTATGACACCGCTGCGGCAGACGACCATACATTGCCGTACGCGGTTAAGCTGGGTGCCAACGATGAGGGACAGCGTCTATATCTATATCTTTACATTTGTATGTAGATTTGTTCAGATATACAAATGTCGATATATCACATACGTGTGTACATGTTGGGAGAGCGAATACAACACAATACTGCATATCTCTGTACAGATAGATATGCCCATGTATGTATATATATGTATGTATATATACATTTCGAGATGTAAAGGTGTGTAGGTAGACATACATTATCAAAACTGTGACTGCACTTAGGGATTTTGATGTTCCTTCTCCGACTCTGGGCCCTTGCGCGGCCCCGGCGGCCCCGTTCCCGTCCGTAGCCGCCACCCCGTTGCCCCCACACCCTTGCATTGCAGTCGCATTGCTGTGCATCGCCATCGAATTGTGCTGCTTTGCGTTGCTTTGCATTGCTTTGCGGGCGCATTGCATGGCAATCGCATTGCCATCGCATTGCTCTGCATTGCTTTGCATCGTCTTGGACCGCAAGGATTGCACCACATGGGTTGCACCACCTAGATCGCACTTCGTTGATTGCACAGCTGAGGTTGCACAGCATAGATTGGAATCACTGTTAGAGGTCCTCGCTGGTTAACATATAGAGGTATACACGTACGTAGCATGGCAACCCTTCTGCGATGGGAAACTTCTTCGACGGTGCCACGCTGGTGGCGTCGTCCAACTGGCGCGGCATTGATATTCAGCTTGTGCCCTCCGAGCGCAGGGCCATCCGGAGCCAGCCCCTCGGACGTCCAGCCGGCTACGCCTAAAAGAGTGGCCCTTCGCCGGCATGATTTTTGGCGCGCGGCTCTTGTTCGGTCTTGAGGTTTCTCACTTGCGGCGAACGTGTGGATTCCGGGTCGCGATCCAGCAGATACGCGGTCGCACGGATACGTTGCGCGCGGGGCGTCCGCGAGAGGACGTTTCATCTCCGCGGGTTCGCGGCCCAGGGGCCCGGCCCGCGAGACCATGGATAAGGATATGTTTTTCGCCAAGGGGGTTCTACATGTTTTCGACGTTTTCTGAAGCTCTCGTCGCTTCGCGGCGTGTTTTCTGGCTGCAGGGAACCCTCGTGCACCCCCCCTCCGCCGAAAGCGTGGAGTCTCTGGAGCCCGATTTGCTTCACGTCGACGTCGCCGATGCATCGCCCACGTCGACGATGCGTCGTCGATGAATGCCGATGCATCGCCGATGTATCGGCGATGCGGCGCGATCCTCCGACCCCATCTACTCGGGCCCCATCTGGGAGGCCTCTAGAGAAGTCCTGCCTTCTTCCCCCTCGAGGAAACAACAACTGCACAAACCCCAGACCCCCCTTTCGAGTCGTGGCAAGGAACCACAACGGAAGGTCTTCAGCGTTGTTCGTCCTTCGGGGGCATGAGAAAAATCATGACATCGGGGGCCTGGGAAGAAGGACAGCACAACCCACCCTCACCCTAAGCCAGGACCCCTCCATCGCGTCCTGGTGATTCAGGGGGGATCTGGCTTGGGGGTGGGGCTGGTAATCAGAGGAGCTCCTCTTGGGAGCCAAGACATCACCTTCACTCCTAGTCAGGATCCCTGGACCCCAGGTCGGGAGAGGGGGTCCTGGCTGGGGGTGGGGGTGGGGTGTGCCACCTCCATAAACATTGGCTTTCGCACCTCCGCGCGGCTTTCTTGGATTGGCGTCGGGGGCCCCCCCAGCGGCGCCGCCCTGGCGCCGCCCTGGCGCGCCCCGCGCGCCAGGGAGGGGCTTCCGGCGCCGATCCAGGAAGTCCGTGCGGAGCTCCGAGCGCTTCTGGGGGTTCAGGGCTCTGCTCGTTCCCTCCCCGGTGTTTCAGTGTGTGCGCGCCGTCGGATCTGGGGGGAGGCCGGGCCGCGCCGCTCCGATACGCCCCGCCCTCTGCCCCGCTCCGCCCCGGCCCCGGCGCGGGCCGCCGACGAGGACCGGCTCCACGCGCTCTTCCTGGACGCGCCCGACGGCGCCGGGGAGCTGCGAGTGGCGCTGGGGCGGGTGGTAGGCCGGCGGCCCGCAATTCGGGGGCCACCCCGAGCGAAAAGTGAACCCCACCTTCCCCCTCAGAAATCGTGGGGGGTAGGGTTCGCATGTGGCCCCCTACGCATCCCCCAGGACCTCATCCAATGTGATGTCTGTCTGTCCAGGTGCTGTTTTTTTTGTTGTTCCTTTGCGTCGGCCTCGTGGCTCTGGGACCGTCCTCGGGCACGGCGTCGTTGTGCCAGGAGGCATGCCGTGCAGCCGTGCACTCCGAGAAAGAGTCCGTTCGCTCCTCCTCCTCCTCCTCCTCCTCCTCCTCCTCCTCCTCCTCCTCCTCCTCCTGCTCCTGCTCCTCCTCCTCCTGCTCCTGCTCCTGCTCCTGCTCCTCCTTTCTGTGGCGACCTGCCAGGGGAAATCTGTGATCTCGCTGGAGCCCCGAGCTTTCCTATTGAGTCGCTTCGCTCACTCCGCCGGCCCATCCTGTATCAATAGTGTTATATGTGGGCATGCTCATGGCGAGCGAGAAGGAGGAGGAGGAGGAGGAGGAGGAGGAGGAGGAGGAGGAGGAGGAGGAATAGAGGAGGATGAGGAGGAGGCCTCTCGATTGTTTCTTGGGGCATTTGGGGGCCAAGCGTCTTGGGGTCTCTTGGAAGGAGGCCTCTCGGGGGCGTCTTGGCGGTATTTCTAAGACCTCCTGGGGCCTCATGGGGGCCTCTTGGGGCCTATCGGGGGCCTTTTGGGGGCCTTTTGGGGACCTTTTGGGGGCCTCTTGGGGTCTCCTGGGGATTTCTCGGAGCCTAGAGCGCGAAATGTCTGTTCCTGTCCCCAGTCGGGGCCCGCTCTTGGATCCGTCTTGGGGGCTTTAGCGCTCTCTTGGAGCCTTTGGGGCCGTTTCGAGGCACAATTGGAGGCCTCTTGGGCCGTGTTTCGGCGATCTTGGGTTCCTTTTGGGCCGTCTTGGAGCGCGGGTAAGCCGAAAAGGCGAGAATGCCAAAATCTTCCAACAACCCACGGAAATCACCAATTGTTGCGTCTTGGGGGCCTCTTGGGAGGTGTCTCGAAGGCATCTTGGGGCGTCTTGGGGGCATTGTGGACCGTCTTGAGGCATCTTGGGACGCTTTGGAGCGCTCTTGGCCCGGGGCTGTGGGGCCACACCCTGTGGTCATCGGGGGCATAGGGTTACCTTTGGGGCCGTCAAAGGCGGGTCCCTGGGGAAACGTTCCCCCATGGGCGTCGGGCCGCGGCTTGAGGACCTCACATCCTCGGACGCCTGGGAGGCCCGCTCCTCGCAGGAGTGGCCTCGGGTGCCGTGGCCTTCCGGGGCGGCGGCGGGGGAGGGAGATGCGCGGGGAGGAACGCCTGCTCTGACGGTCCTGGGGCCCAGCGGGGGGCCCCAGACGACGACGACGGTCGACGCCGACGACGACGACGATGACGACGATGACGACGACGACGACGACGACGACGACGACGACGACGACGCCGACGACGACGTCGACGTCGACGACGGCGACGACGACGACGGTCGACGGTTGACGACGACGACGACGACGACGGCGACGACGGAGACGACGACGGGTATCGTCGACGACGTCGGCTTTCCAGGAGAGGCCGAAAGCTGCCAGCAGCCCCTCCCCAGGGCGCGCCTCTGGATCGCGGCGCGAGCACGTGGGGGCTCCCCCTGGGCGCCCCGCGGGCGGTCCGGGGGGGCCTCCTCCTCCTCCTCCTCCTCCTCCTCCTCCTCCTCCTCCTCCTCCTCCTCCTCCTCCTGGGGAAAGAGGGGCACGGGCGCGGAGAAGCGCCGATGGTGATGAGGATTTGGGGGCACGGGAGGGGCGGAGGGGAGGACGAGCCTCCAAATGGTCGCAGGCGAGAACAAGTATATCCGCCGATGGCGATGAGGATCTTGGGGCACGGGAGAGGCGGAGGGGAGGAGGAGCCTCCAAGTGGTCGTAGGGGCGAACATGTATCCGCCGATGGCGATGAGGATCTGGGGGCATGTGAGAGGCGGAGGGGAGGAGGAGCATCCACGTAGTCGCAGGGGAGAACTAACATGGATCCGCCGATGGCGATGAGGATCTGGGGGCACGGGAGAAGTGGAGGGGAGGACGAGCATCCACGTGGTCGTAGGGGAGAACACAGATCCGCCGATGGCCATGAGGATCTAGGGGCATGGGAGAAGTCGAGGGGAGGAGGAGCATCCAAGTGGTGCAGGTGAGTACAAGTAACCGCCAATGGTCAGGAGAATCTGAGAACACACGTGAAAATATTGAGGGGAGGACGAGCATCCAAGTGGTTGCAGGGGGACACGAAAATGCCCCGAGTGGCTCAGGAGAGTCAGCCATCCGGGCCAAGTGGTCTCCGCCCACCTGAGCAGAGCCATCTAACCTCCACAAGCCACTTGCTTGGTGCATCCGTATCCCACTTACAGGACAAGGTTAGGCCAGGTATAACCCACTGTGGCAGCCACTGATACCCCCCCCCTCCTCCCCTTTGCAGCCCCCGCGCCGATCCCAGTACAGTCAAAAACCCCAATACGGACGCGCGACTTTTCTCAGGATACCCTTGCGTCCTTGCTCTTCCTTGCTCTTGCGTCCTTGGGGTTTTCGTCGTCCGCCGCCCCAAAATCCCAACTTCGGCTTTCAAGGGTCTTGCGTCCTTACCGCGCGTCGCTATTAGGGTTTTTGACTGTACTCGAGCAGGCCGCGCACCCGAGGGCACTCCTCGCCCCCCACCCCCTGGGGGGGCCGCTCCCGCGCGCGGCCGCCGCAGGGCGCAGCTCGGGGCGCGAGGTGGCGCTGCCGGTCGCCGGCGAGGCGCTGCTGGACGGGCAGGACCAGCGGCGCGCGCAGTCGAAGAGGAAGCGCGAGGAGGAGGAGAAGGGGGAGGAGGAGGAGGAGGAGGAGGAGGAGGGGGAGGAGGAGGAGGAGGAGGAGGAGGAGGAGGGGGAGAGGGAGGAGGAGTTGGAGGAGGAGGAGGAAGCAGCAGGAGGAGGGGAAGGAGGAGGGGGGAGGAGGCGGAGGAGGAGGAGGAGGAGGAGGAGGAGGAGGAGGAGGAGGAGGGCGGGGGAGGAGGAGGATGAGGGAGGGGGGGTGGGGAGGAGGAGGAGGAGAGGGGAGAAGGAGGAGGAGGGAGGAGGAGGAGGAGGAGGTGGAGGAGGGGAGGAGCGGCGTCCAAGCGTCAGCCTTCAGAGTTCCGCGCGGATGTCCTGGATCGGCGCCACGCCTGCCCTATGGCCTGCCCCTGGCGCGCTCCGCGGGCCTGCATGTCCTGCCAGCACCCCTCCTGTCGGAGCTCGATCGCCTGTGCACCGCGGGACCCTCTTCCGCGCGTTGCGGGGATGCGCGGAGCCGTTCTCCACGCCGATCCAAGAAGTCCGCGCTGGCCTCGGAAAGTTTATGCTCACGAGAGGGGGGCGTCCAGCCTGCCATGCTTCGGCACGGCCCCTCGGCCCGCGGAGCGGAGCGGCACGCCGTCCGCTCGCGGGGCACAGCGCGCCGCCGATCCTAGACATCCGCGCGGAGCTCCGAGAACCTACGCCTCTGCAGTTGGTCGCCCGTCTCCCTGCAGCGGGCCCCTCGGCCGCCCCGTGCAGGCCACCCCCCTGGCGTGCGCCGCCGTGCCCAAGAGCTTCCAAGGATGTGTTTTTTTTGGGCAGCCCGTGTGCCCACGTGGCCTGCCGCTGCAGCCCGGTGCAAGCCTGACCGCGACGGGTCCGCTCCGAAGGTGCCGACCACAACAGATTTTGTCAGCCGGGCCGGCGGCCCCACCGGCCCTCGCCGCCCCGGGTTCTTTTTGGGCGGCCCGGGGTCCGAGGACGGGCCCCGGAGGGCCGACATCCAGGCAAGACCGCCGGCTGAAAAGTTACAATATTTCTGAAAAAGGGCAAGGAGGGCCGAATTCTAAGAATGTTCGCCAGCATGGATCCCACAAAGTGGTTTGATACTGTTTTGGTGGAGGTGAATGATCGGTTGAATAGGCTAAGCGGTGTTGTGTAAATTGTACGGTGTGAGCCATGCGGTGCAAGGTTTTGTGTGGTAAGCAATGTGTCCTAAATTGTGTTTAGTCAGGTGTGTCGTTTGAACTGGATGGCGTTGGGCTGTGCTGTTTAGGCTATGTCGCGCAAGCCATGCTGTGTAAGATGTGTGGTGTGAACTAGTTGGCACGGGCTAAGTTGTGCAAGCTATGTGGTGTGAGTTGGGTGGTGAGAGCCATGTTGTGACACGTGTTGGCGCAAGCTTTGTTTGCAAGCTGTGGTGTGTGATCCATATACGCTGCAAGCTGTGTGGTGCACACTGTGTGGTCTAGGCTGTGCTGTGCAAGCCAGGTGGTGCAAGGGCACGGGGCCCCACTGTAGGCGCCAACGCGGGGGCACACATCGGAACCTCGGGACACAAGCCCCAACAACGGCGCGCGCGAAGCCGCTCACGGGTGGGCCTCCGGGCGAAGCCTCAGGACAAAAAACACCCAAGCGCGGGGCGCCCGCGAGGCGCGCACGGGTCCCCACCAACCACCGGGCACCGGCCGAAAACCCAGGAAGCCCGTCCACTTAATCCTCCGGCGCAACAGAAATACTAACACGCCCCAAAGTCACACAGTGTTCAGGGGAGACAAGAAAGGCTGGCTGCAGAGCATCATATATCGCCAGGAAACCCGTCCAATCCCTTCGGTGCGACAGATACTCTAACACGCCCCAAAGTCACACAGTGTTCAGGGGAGAAAGAAAACAGGCTGGCTGCAGAGTATCCTATATCGCTGGAGGGCTGGGGCGCAGGACCACGAGTTCGCGCCCGCGCTCTCCACCGAGGCCAGCGGCGCGCTGCAGGCCGCGCTGGACGCGGCGCTGGCGCGGTGGCAGGCGGAGGACGCGGCCCGGCGGCGCTGGGCCGCGGTGGCGGTCGAGGAGCGCACGCGCAGGCTCAGGAGGGGAAAAAAAACACAGACACAATGAATCGTCGATTCCCCAGAAAATATGGGAAAATATAGGAATTGAGAGGAAGACGAAAACCCAGAACATATGGGGAAATATGGGGATTATTTGTGTGTATTTATTTGTGTGTCCCAGGGCCCCTTCAGAGGCACGCGGAGGTCGGCGAGTCCCTGACGGTGTACCAGCCCGAGGGCAGCTGGCACTACCAGGCCGGGCCCGGAAGGTATCCAAAAAAGAGCCCCTCGCGTGAGCACGGCGGCTGCTGTTGGACGGGTCTGGGCTTCGCGGGGCCTGGATAGAATATTGAGCCTCTTCCCAGCTTCCTCCCCCCGCCTTTCTCGTGCCTCGCTTTCCTCCCTGCCTCATCCTCGCCTTCCTCCCCTCCCTCCTTCCTCCTCCTCGATCCCATCCTCGCTCCCATGTGCCCCCGCCCCCCCGCCCCCCCCCCCCCCCCCCCAGGAGGCGTAGATGTTTTTCGCCCGGGTTGGTTTTCGCCCGGTGCCTTTCGCCCGGTTCGTTTCGCCCGGGTTTGCTTTCGCCCGGTTGGCTTTCGCCCAGGTTGGTTTTCGCCCGGGTTGGCTTTCGCCCGGGTTGGCTTTCGCCCGGGTTGGCTTTCGCCCGGTTGGCTTTCGCCCGGGTTGGCTTTCGCCCGGGTTGGCTTTCGCCCGGTTGGCTTTCGCCCGGTTGGCTTTCGCCCGGGTTGGCTTTCGCCCGGTTGGCTTTCGCCCGGGTTGGCTTTCGACCGGGCTCGTTTTCGCCTGGGTTCAGCTTTGCCCTCCTCTTCCTCGTCTCCTCTTCCCTCTCCTCTTCTTCCATGCTGCTTATGCTGCTCTTACCGAACCCGACCCGACCCGACCCGCCCCGCCCGTTAGGGTCCGCCCGGCCCGACCCGACCCGCCCGTCAGGGTTCACGCGTGCTCACTCGAGCGCGCCCCACACCTCAGCGTCCCGCCCGCCCGACCCGACCCACCCGTTAGAGTCCGCCCGGCCCGAACCCGCCCCGCCCGTTAGGGTCCGCCCGACCCGACCCGACCCGCCCGTTGGGGTTCACGCGTGCTCGCTCGTGCGCGCCCCACACTTTAGTGCCCCGCCCGCTTCACCCGACCCGCCCATTAGGGTCCGCCCGACCCGACCCGACCCGCTTCGCCCGCCAGGGTCCGCCTGCCCCACCCGACCCGCCCGTCAGGGTTCACGCGTGCTCCCTCGAGTGCGCCTCCACACTTTAGTGTCCCGCCTGCCCGACCCGACCTGCCCGTTAGGGTCCGCCCGGCCCGAACCCGCCCCGCCCGTTAGGGTCCGCCCGACCCGACCCGACCCGCCCGTCAGGGTTCACGCGTGCTCACTCGAGCGCGCCCCACACTTTAGTGCCCCGCCCGCTTCACCCGACCCGCCCGCTAGGGTCCGCCCGACCCGAACCACGGCCCCGCCCGTTAGGGTCCGCCCGACCCGGGGACCCGGACCCGCCCGTTGGTGTTCACGCGTGGGCTCGCTATCCATTTTTTCTTTTTTTTTTTCTTCGAGCGGCCCCCCTTTTAGTGTCCGCCCGCCCGACCCGACCCGCCCGTTAGGGTCCGCCCGGCCGGACCCGGCCCGCCCGTTAGGGTCCGCCCGACACGACCCGACCCGCCCGTTAGGGTTCACGCGTGCTCACTCGTGCGCGCCCCACACTTTAGTGCCCCGCCCGCTTCACCCGACCCGCCCGTTAGGGTCCGCCCCGACCGAACCCGTCCCCCGCCGCCGTTTAGGGTCCGCCCGTCCGCCCCGACCCGCCGTTAGGGTTCAGCGTGTCACTCGAGCGCGCCCCACACTTTAGTGTCCCGCCCGCCCGACCCGACCCGCCCGTTAGGGTCTGCCCGACCCGACCCGAACCGCTTCGCCCGCCAGGGTCGCCCGACCCGACCCGACCCGCCCGTCAGGGTTCACGCGTGCTCACTCGAGTGCGCCTCCACACTTTAGTGTCCCGCCTGCCCGACCCGACCCGCCCGTTAGGGTCCGCCCGGCCCGACCCGCACCGCCCGTTCCGCCCGACCCGGGCCCGTTGGGGTTCACGCGTGCTCGCTCGAGCGCGCCCCACACTTTAGTGTCCCGCCCGCCCGACCCGACCCGCCCGCTAGGGTCCGCCCGACCCGGCGCGACCCGCCCCGCCCGTTAGGATCCGCTCGCCCGACCCGGCCCGCGTGTGAGGGTCCGCTCGACCCTTCCCGCCCGTTAGGGTCCGCCCACCCGATCGGGCCTGCACGCTGGGGCTCACGCGTGCCCACTTGAGCGCGCCCCGCATTTTATAGCGTCCCGTTCTGACGCATCTCAGACCCTCCTTGACATCCAGGACCTCCTTGACCCCCCCCCCCCCACGTCTCTGCGACCCTTTCGCCTACTCAAGCGGCGCGCCTCAAAGGCTCCCGGGGGTCAGCACGGCGGCGGCGACGGCCACGCCAGCGAAGGCGGCGCCTGCTATTGCCCCTGAGCCTGCCCCGCCTGCTCCCCGCCCGGCCCCGGCGAAAGCCAACCCGGCGAAAGCCAACCCCGGCGAAAGCCAACCCCGGCGAAAGCCAACCCGGCGAAAGCCAACCCCGGCGAAAGCCAACCCGGCGAAAGCCAACCCCGGCGAAAGCCAGCCCCGGCGAAAGCCAACCCCCGGCGAAAGCCAACCCCGGCGAAAGCCAACCCCGGCGAAAGCCAACCCCCCCTGTGGTCCATCACGTACAAAAAACTGTCCGTTACGGACAGTTTTTGTACGTGATATTTTACGTACAGTTATGGGTTCCAAGATGTACGTTGAAGTTGTGGCTGTTGGAGCGCGCAGACGCTTTATGAGTGTATCGTTCGGGTTTTCCGCGCTCAGTGCCGTTGAGCACTCGCCCCAGGCGTTACCCAACAAATGGTTTGAGCCAAAATGGCGACGGAGGAAGAGGATAAGGAAGAGGAGGCAGCGGCGGCGGAGGAGGAGGAGGAGGAGGAGGAGGAGGAAGGAGGAGGAGGGGGAGGGGGAGGAATGCCCCCCCCGCTCCTCCTCCTCCCCCTGCCCCGCGGCCGCGGGTGGCGCCTTGACCTTGACGTCCAAGCGGGCGGCCGCGCGCTCGCCGCTCGCCCGCTCCTCTTCCTCTTCTCCCTCCTTTTATCCGCAACATGTTCCATTGTTGTTTCTCATCCTCAAAGCCCCTCTCCTCCTCCCCCTCCTCCCCTCATCCGCTTCCCTTTCCTCCTCATCCTCCTCCTGCTCCTCCTCCCCCTGGCCACCCCTCCCTCCTCCCCCTCTTCCTTCTCCTCCGCCTCCCCCTCCTCATCCTTCCCCGCCCCCCTCCCCCCTCCCCCCCTCCTCTTCCCCCATCCTCCTCCTCCCCGTCCTCCTCCTCCTCCGCCTGTTCCCCCTGTTCGCCCAGCCCCTCCTCCACCTGCTCCTCCTGCTTATGCTGCTCCTCCTGCTCCTTCGGCCCCTCTTGGTCCTTTCTCGGATTTCGGCTCGATCGATTGCCCTGGTTTCTCTGATTTCGTTTTCACTGGTTGTCTTGCTTCATCGGATCTCGACGTCGCTGGTTTTCCTGGTTCCTCGGATCTCGACTTTGCTGGTTCCCCTGGTTCCTCGATCTCGACTCTGCTGGTTTTCCTGTTCCTCGGATCTCGACTTTGCTGGTTTCCTATTTCCTCGGATCTCGACTTTGCTGATTTGCACGGTTACTCGGAAGGGGGAGGAGGCTGATGGGGGAGGAAGAGACGGTGGGGATCTGTTTACATGTGTGCTAATTTGTCCGACACCTCTTCCCACGCAAATAGCAAATTGTTGTTATGCGTGTTTTGCGTGATGTTTGTGGGGTTACTTTTTACACAAGGAAAGGCATCGACAGTAACACGCACTCCTCGAACGTCACCTGGGACTGCTCGCGACATGCACCTTTCAAAACTCTATTGAGCCCCTCGTCTGTCCAATTTGCGTAGAACCGTGGGTTCCCCAAGAACGCAGCCCGCTGAAGCATGTGCCACAGGATGTGGCGCTTTGGCGTAAGCAATCGCTCACAATGACGGGTGAGAGAACAAAACCGTTTCCAGTGTTCCAAGCACTCATCTATGTCGGAGTCACAGAATTTCCAGCCGATATTATCCATGCGGTAGCACAGTTTGATCATGCATTCCGCGGCCTCGAAAAGTCGAACCGATTCGCGCTGCAAGCGGCCTTGAATCTTCCAACGACGGTTGAACATGTGGACTAGAAATAACAGGAAGCCCCATGTTTCAGCGCCTTTCGTCCTCAACTTCCTGTCTGAATTTGTGCCAAACAACTTGGCACTCATGGCGTGGATTTCCGTCAGAGTCGAATTCAAACCTGTTTCTTTCCATTCGGTGTAGAACCCATGAAGTTCGTGCTTCATAGCAATGGCAGCGACCTCGAGATTGTGCTCCACTGTCCCTGCCGTGCCCCACAGGCCAGCGTCAATCGTTGCCCACGCGAGCTCCCTACACAGATCCTTCATGCAGCCGAGGTATAGCGCGTGAAGCGAATCGATGCAAGTATGCGTGCACGGGTCGACGCCAAATTCGATATCATATATTGGGTTTCTATGCCGAGCAATTGTTTCAGCAGACGGTCTCCAAATAAGAATTGGGCATGGAAACTGCGTGATTCTGAATATTGCTGACACATCTGGCATCCACTTTGTTGGCTCCACCCTGTCCCCCTGCTGGAGACCGAGGGCGGGCAAAGCAACCTTAAGGGCTAGACCCTTTGACGAACTGCTTCCAGATCTTTTGTCGTAGAACAACACGTCGCACAGGGCCTTGTGTGTGTCATGCGACAGAACAACAACATGCTCGCACATCTGACAGGCCCAATCGTAATCACCGACAACGTTCTCTCTGAAAGGAGACCCAGTTAAACTCCAGCCAACATCGAGATACAAGTTGTCGCCAAACCCATTGCATTGGAAGCACGGCCTCAAACTGTCGCCCCATGAGGGCCACCCAAACGTCGTTGATAATTCAGCCCAGTCGGCCTTGTTATAGATGAGCACACCTCTTGCGCGCATCAATTTGCCAGCCAACATCTTCCTGTATGAATCGTCATCTTGAAATTCCGATCCGTCGTGGCGCTCAAGTGGGAAGGACCCTTTACACAAGCTGCGTAGGCTCCATGCTATGAAAGAAAAAATATTGAAATATGTGCACCAGCCCCTGCAGCCGCAATGACACGCAAGCTTCTTGCGTACTAACGCGAATAACACTCGAGATTGCGTGACCATGTTCACTAACCAAAAACCGACTGCTGTGTCGGTTTGGCTGTACGGGACACCATCAGTGAACAACCCCAGCGGTATGATTGGCGAGTCTGGCCCCAGATGTTCTTGGACAACTGGGTTCTCGAAGAAACACGGTGGCATTTCCATCGAGTCGATCGCATCTTGAACGTCAGCAATGATACTTGGGTCATCTTCCAAACTCTCTGCAACCAGCTCGTGTGGCACCATGCAAGTGAATGTGTGTTCATCGCGCCCCAGCCTGGCCTTGGAGTAAGACGGGGCGGTGAATCTGTAAAGCTTTTTTGTTCTGTCTGGAGCATATGCTGGCAGCTTTCGTTTGACAAGCCTGGAAAAATGCCCAGACGGGGCGTGTGGGTCCACGCTGTATGCGTCGGCATCCGCAATGCCAGCGCGCGATGCGTAGTACATGACCGTGCAGAATTTCTTTGCATTGATAGACCGACTGAGGAGCAGACAAATCATATAATCAATGAACTCTTGGCCTGGTGTCGCGCGAGCACCCTCGGCGTCCGACTGCGAAAACTCGCCGTCTGACGCGCCATCGATGTCACCGTGAGCCAACAATTCAGAATCAACCGATGCTTCTTCCCACGGCGAATCCGAATCAACCGATGCATCTTCCCACGCATGGGCCGCGGGTTCTGGAGCAACTGTCGGCGTGGCCCAGCTTCGCGGCATGAACTAGCGATGGTCGGGCCAGGGGTCTGAAGCAACGCGCCCTGCAGAGATCTATTAAGCCAAAACGGCTGCGGAAAAGGAGCGGGGAGGGAGGAGGAGGAGGGGGCAGATGGGGAGGAGGGAGGCGCGAGCAGCACAGCAGCAGCATCAGCAGGGGGGCCCGAGGCTCTTCTATATGGACTGCGGTAGGCAGAGCGACGAGCAGCCACGAATTTTGCGCACGTCGAAAGCGACGAGGACGGGGGAGAGATTTCCCGTGGCCGTAAGGGTCCTTAGAGCCAGGAAGAGGAAGAGGAAAGAGGGGGGTAGGATAGCACAACCGAGCACGGGCATTCCAGGGGGTCGGAGGGCGACTGGGCATTCCAGGGAGCCGTCGGGGCCGGGGCAAAATCTGGGTATGTCGGGAATGTTTTTTCTCCGGAGTAGGGGGACCTTTAATCCTCACCCCCTAGCGCGTGCCCCTGTAGATTCATGTCGACACTAGGTCGCGTCTCTCCCCCTCCTCCTCCTCCGCTTCCTCCTCCTCCTCCTCCTCCTCCGCCTTCTCCTCCCCCATCCTCCTCCCCCTCCTCCTCCCCCTTCTCCTCCTCCTCCTCCTCCTCCGCCTCCTCCTCCTTCTCCTCCTCCCTCCCCCTCCTCCTCCTCCCCCATTCCCCTCGGTAACAAGGGTTCTTCTTTTGAAGGCTCACATGGCATCTAGCATGCGACTCCAAGCGCTCGGCAATCAACCGCGGCCATTGCCATCTGCAGCTCCCCCTAGCTAACGCTCTGCAGAAAATCACAGAATCCCAGAAACCGCCACTCAATTCGAGGGCCCGCGACGATTCAACAGTTTTTCAATAGTTTTTCAATAGTTTTTCAATAGTTGAATTGGGTGGCGATTCAATTGTTTTTTTGAGGATGTCTCAAGCGAAACCGTTGATTCAATAGTTAATTCAATAGTTGATTCAATAGTTGTTTCAATAGTTGTTTCAATAGTTCGGGAACTCCAAATTTCGGGCTCGGGAACCAAATTCGCACCTCGCGGGCGCGAAAATCGACTCAGAGCTTGCGGTTTTCCTGATGGGCTGGTCGGATTTCACCCAAGCGTGCGTCGACCCGAAGCATGTTTCACACTCCAGGGAGCACCGCAACCGTTGCTGAAGCGAGGCAGTCAGAATTTCAGCGCTTTCTTTGCCTCGCCGAGCCTCTCCACGATGCTCTGCAACTCGGCAACTTTGCTCTGCAAGTCCTTGAAGGACTGCATCTCGACGACGAGCCTCGCAGTCGTGTGGTTCGCCTTGAACTTCTTCTGGTCTTTCTCCAGGACGAACTCTCTCCCGACGGGGCTCAGGGATGCCTTCAGGTCGTCGATCTTCTCCTTCAGCATGTCCTGCTTGTCGCCGCGCGCGAACTTCCAGTCAGCAGTCTCGTCGTTGATCTGCGAGAGGATGTCGATCGCAGTGTGCGTGACGGAAACGAAGTCGTGCTTCACCTTGCCAGCCTCCTTGAAGAGCTTCTCGATCTCCTTCTTCTTCTGTTTCGTATCGGCATCGTCGATGGGCGGCTCCTTCGGCGGGTTCTTGATCGCATCCTTCGGGCCCTTCGGGTCCTTCGGGAGCCTCGGGTGCTTCTGGTCCGTCTGCGGGCCCTTCGGCCCCTCGGGAGTGCCAGTTGGAAGGTCACCGACGGCTGCGTGGGAAGACACGCTCTGCACCAGCTCCGACCAGCTCTGCTCGAACGTCTCCTTCCAGCTCTCCTCGACGATCGCGAAGATAGTCATGTCCGACTGGCTGTGCTTCTTCACGAACGGGTGGCCCATGGCCAAGCACTTGAGGGCCGCGGTAGAAGCTCCTTTGCGGGCAGCCTGGCATTTCCAACCGCCGAACTCCTCTACCATCTTGCCGAACGTCATGTACTTGTACTCTGCCTTTGTGGACTCCTTCAGCGTAGTCGCGTGGGTCTTCTTCTTCACGAGCGCCCCTACGGTGTCGAGGGCCCATTTCATCCTGTACTCTTGCTGCCCGTTCCTGTCTTTCTTGTCGTAGAGCTCCTTCTCCTTCTTGTCTTGCGCAAGCTCGTCGCGGAACCGATTGCCATAACTGCTGCGGGTGTTGAAGGCGCCCGTCTGGATGACTTCTTGCAACGACGTGAGCAGCTTCTCGTCCTTCGAGGCCAGCTTGGATTCGGCGTGGGCTCGCTTCGCCGACTCAATCAAGCACTCGGCGCGAGCTTCATGATTGAGCATGTGGCCCATCACCCTGTCGAACTTCGCCATGTTCTCCTCCGTCAGCTGCGCCCCCACCTCGCTCTCCAGGAACTCATCGGCACGGCCCGCCTCGACGCCTTGGACGATCACATCCTTCATCGAAGCGGCAGGGGCCTGATCGTCTCTGGCCTCGAGGATATTGCTCTGACCATTGGTCGTGCTGAGGGCTGGCGCAGGCTGCATCGGCACGTCTGCTAAGGCCTCCGAGAGTACAGTGTGTACGTCAGCGGCAATCGATGGCGCCGCTTCGCTGGCCGCTGAACTGACGTCCACTGTGCTCCCGCCGATGCCGCCGATGCGCCTTACGGGAGTCATGAACTCGTCAATCCTTCTGTACTTTGTCTGGGGCGCATCAGCCTGTGGGACTGACGTCACCGCTGTGCTGGCGTCGGGCTCGTGCTCATCCGTGGGTGGCTGCTTCGGCGTGGCTTGTTTCTGTTTCTTCGCGGCACCTGCTGCTCTCCGAGGGGCCGCGACCTTCGTCGGGCACAACGGTGCCATGAATGTATCTTTCTGGACCAGACCCGTGGCTGACGGTCTGAAGCAAATCCGAAGCGACTCTCGAACCAAAATAGCTACGGAGGGGGTTGGGTGGAGGCGCTGAAGGTAGTAGCAGCGAAGGAACGTGGCCACGTGCATCGCCCATCTTGTTAGAAGTTCGAGCTGCATCCAGCCTGAGTCGGTCGGTCCCCTTCTCTCCCCTCAAGGGTTCGGCTCCCTCGCCCCGCCTCGCCCTCCCCCATCCTGCCCCCCAATGGAAAGGCGTTTCCGTTCCACTCAAGATGGCCCCAAGACGCCCCAATATGGCCCAATATGACCTTAAGACGCCGCAAGATAGCCCCAAGACCAAGGGGGATTGCTTTTCACGCGCATGTTGATGCATGCGTTGTACATGAGTTGCTTCGCTGGCTCGATCGGCAGGGTGCCGACTCCTACCGATATGGATTGCTGCGTCTCGCGACGCTGCCTCCGATCAGCCACTGATCTAATCGGAAGCGGAGTGCTCCGCATCTTGGAAGATCTGGGCACACGAGCGCCTCGGGGGGCCGCAGTCAGCTGCTGACCCCAGCCACGCGGTCATTGCCGCAAGGTGCGCCTCAGAGGAAGCAGATGCGGATGGCGCAATTGGCTTCTGGGGAATGGCGGCGTCACCGCACTTCGGCGTTGACGCAGCAGGCCTCCGCTTTGATGGAGGAGTGGCTGCGTCCTCACTGGCAGCAGGCCTCTTCAGGGCGACGTGGCTGTCGCGCCCCTCCGTCTTCGTGGGGCTGGTCACCGTGGAGCTGTCCTTGCCGTGCACCTTCTTGAGCTCGCCCTTGCTCTTCCACTCGGTGATGGCTTTATTTCTCGCCTCCCTGAGCGCCGTCCTGTCACCCTGCTTGATGTTGCCCGTGCGGTACTGCTCAGCGATCGGCTTCATGATGGAGAGGCCTGTCAACACGGCCTCGTGGTTGTTCGGAAGCCTCTGGTTGCGGCCCTTCAAGTCCGCAAACGTGTCCAGGCGCATCATGAGAATCTGTGAACCTTGCTCGTATAATGACATTAATAAGTGCCTGTCGACCCTCTGGTCGATGTACAGTTTGTTGCGGGTTATGCTGGACTCTTCTTCCCAGAGGGGGCCTTCGCCAGACTTCGCGTGGCTTGCCTTTGTCAGGTTCTCCCAGCGCTCCTTGGTCATGTCGTTGATCTCCTTGGTATAGCCGTCGTGCCATTCTGCAACAATCGGGTCGTCCGAGCTGAGCTTCGCAACGTTAGAAGTATTGATCGGTAGAGACAACTCTTCTTTTGCCTTGCCCTTAACGACCTTGCGCCTGAATGCCAAACCCAGCTCCAAGTTCCATCCGACAGTGTAGTCATCCTTGCCCGTGCCGCTCTCATCATCGTCCTCGTCGTCGGCGGTGGGGCAAGGTGAGGTCGCGAGTCCCAAGTCGACCAGCCATTTCGCAGGTTTTTTGACAGATGTTGCTTTTTTGACACTAGCGCAGAGGTTTCGAATGCGGAGCTCCATTGTGTTGATCCAACCCTCTCGGTGCGCATCCTTCACGTTCCAATCTGCTTTGTGGTTGTCGAAGACGCTCCCTAGGCACTTCTTCGCGTCGCCGCTAGTGATGCTCATATTCGGGACGGCGTCCTGAATAGCCTTGATGAAGTCAACGTACTCTGTGACCCTCTTCTTGTCCAGCGTCGCCTTCTGCGTGTTCTTCTCCTCCGAGTACTTGATCAGCGATTTGCCACTCTGCGCAGCCCGTTGCTCGATGACCGTTTCGAACTGTTTCAAACCATCTGAATCCAACTTTGAAGCAGAGCGCTGCACCATTAGCGCGAGAAGAATCAAACGTGAACCGAATCGCCAAAACATCTGGCTTGAGCCCAAACTGGCTACTGAAAGTATTGTGGATGGATGGGTGACTGCAGGGGGGCGGTGGCGCTATGTATCGCAGACAGCCCCGCATGTCCATGACATCGAGAGTAGGCAACGCGTGTCCAAGAGGCCCCCGACCTGAGTGAGAATCCAAACGTTCCAACGCTTTGCCCCCCATCCCAAGCGTTCCATGTCCTCTCGAGGCCCTGTTAAAACTATGTTTTTTCTCTACGTCACTTCTTTTCTATACTCGGATTACAACGTTTCGATTTGTATGATAAGAATGTATGATTGTTTTTGACACAAGGGGGTGGCAGACTCCAAGTATTGATCACGCACGCTTACATTCACGCAACACACACTTTTTGTACGCAACACGTTCACGTACATTTTTTGTACGTGTGGACCACAGGGCCGGCGAAACGAAGCCCGGCGAAACGAAGCCCGGCGAAACGAAGCCCGGCGAAAGCCAACCCCGGCGAAAGCCATCCGTGCCCCCCAGGAGCGGTGCTGGGCTTCGGGCTTGAGCTGAGCTTCGGGGCTGTTGGGGGCCTTTGCTGGGCTTCGGGGTCGTGAGTAGCTTTGTTCGGGATGACGCTGGTTTCGGGGAAGGGGTCTAGACCTCTGGAGCTCCGCGCTGCCAAAACAGATCACGACGTCGGGGGTCAGCGCATCGATCCAAACACCTGCACTTCCTCGCTCGTGCCGTTAGGCGTTCGATCATGGACGCGTCGTTCACGTCAACCATCCAGCTTTTGCGCCGACAGCCGCAGGAAAGCGCCGACGACCGTCGGAAACCGCCGAAGACCTTCAGAAGACCGCCAGGTGACCGCCGAAGACGGCCCCCAGGGAGCGATGGATAGCTCGGGGTCCCCGGTCGAACGCGCACCGTACCGCACTCCAGCAGTGGCCTCGCCCTTCGGCGCGGCATCGCCCGCGGCGGAGGGCGTTCCTGCCGGGCGGGAGCCTGGCGACGGGCGGCGGACGCAAAAGACGGCGCGTCGGCCACAGGGGGCAGATTGAGACCAAGGTTGGTGGCGCGCACACAAAAGGGGCAGCGCGAGGGGAGCGGCCTTCTTAGGAGGCAGGGGAGCTTCCGAGGAGGCAGGGGCCTGCTTCGACGCCCGTCCGGCGGCTTCATTGCAGCGTTCCTGGAAGCCTCCAGGCCCTTCTAGGAAGGCCCCTGCCTTTGAGGAGCGCGCCAGGAGGAGGAGGAGGAGGAGGAGGAGGAGGAGGAGGAGGAGGAGGAGGAGGAGGAGACCTTCTCAGCAGGCCACCCCCCCTCGCGCCACCGCCTTGTGCGCGCCACCGCCTTGTGCGCGCCGCCTTGTGCCGCCTTGTGTGCCTTGGCAGGGGGAGCATCGCATGATGCGTCCGTGGGCTCCTGTCGTCCACGTCTTCAACGAGGCTCCCCGGCGAGCAGTTACGTGTGTAATGCCTCGGGGCTCAAGAGGCGGGGTCAATGCAAACGGGGGTCCGTCAGAGCGCCCGGTCTTGCAGGATCCTGCAGGGCCAGGATCGCATTGACCCGGGCTTGGGCGCAGGATCCTGCAGGATTTTGCGGGATCCTGCAAGGCCTGACTGACCCAAGTGTGTATTGACCCGGGTCAGGAAATCCCAGATAATACCCGCCCCAAGGCTTTATCCACCCCGTTTGATACGTGCGACGTCTTGATTCTTTCGACGCGGGGTTCCCAGAAGTCCCGGCCGTTTTACCAACTGTTCATCCCGATTTGTTTTTTGGACGGTGCAGGGGGCCCAGCGAGTGCCCTGAGGGGCCGAGAATGGCGAAGCGTCGACATTCCGTGATCTCCGACGTCACGAAGAAAAAGCGAAATACCGTAAAGAACTCGCCAGGAGCCCTGGACCCAATCTTTCCTCTGCAATTTTCGAGCCGGATCGCTCTGTGATGGTCCCGAGGCCCGAAAATGGGCGCGAAAGCTCCCAGTGTTACAAATTTGAGTGCAACGCCCAAATCTCAGGCTACGCGACCCTTTCCCAGACATGCGATGTTCTGATTTTTCAATGCGGGGGTTCCCAGAAGGCCTGACTCGTCCCCGAGGGCCGGTTTTTCGTCCCGAGTCGTGCTCTGACGGCCCCCGGGCATGGCAATCGGGGGCCCCCGAAGGCCGAAAGCTGCGGAAGACCTCGCGTCGCGTTCGTTTCTGCTTTGCGCGAGGCGAGCATGTGTCTGGGCTGCCCCCGCCGACGGGCGAGGCGTGACAACCTCTGGGCCCAGGGCTCCCCCCGGTGCCCTGATCACAGGTCGGCCTCTACGGTGCCCCCAGCGGTGCGGGCGGCACGGGCGTGGAGGGCACGGAGCGCCGGTACTGCTTCCGCAAGGAGCGGCGGCGGAGGAGGAGGAGGAGGAGGAGGAGGAGGAGGAGGAGGAGGGGGAGGAGGGGAGGAGGAGGAGGGGGAGGAGGAGGAGGAGGAGGAGGAGGAGGAAGAGGGGAGGGGAGGGGAGGAGGAGGAAGGAGGAGGACGAGGAGGAGGAGGAGGAGCGGCGCACGCGTGGGCGGCGCAGAAACTCGGGCTCGGTGGCGCCGGCATGCGCGCGCAGGCTCCCCGCGTGTCGCCGCGCGTGGGCGCCTCTGTCTCCACTGCAGCGTGCCGCGCGGGCGGCCCCCGTGAGCCGCCGCGCAGGGTCGCTGCGGTCTCCTCCTCCTCCTCCTCTCCTGCTCCTCCTCCTCCTCCTCCTCCTCCTCCCTCCTCCTCCTCCTCCTCCTCCTCCTCCTCCTCTCCTCCTCTCTCTCCTCCTCCTCCCCCTCCTCCCCCTCCTCCTCCCCTCCCCCTCCTCCTCCTCCTCTCCACCTCCTCCTCCTCCTCCTCATCCTCCTCCTCCTCCTCCTCTCCTCCTCCTCCTCCTCCTCCTCCTCCTCCTCCTCCTCCTCCTCCTCCTCCTCCTCCTCCTCCCCCTCCTCCTCCAGCCCCACCTCTGCCCCAACCCCACGCTCACGTGGGAGTTGCCCTTCGCAAGAGTGACCTCCCCGACGCGCTTGCGTCGTGAAAGTGGTCACGACGGGCGGTTTTTTGGCAGTCGGGAGGGAGACAGGGTGGCAATGGCACGCTGCCCCTGGTAGTCTGTCAGCGTGTCACCCCCTCGTCCTCGTCCGCGGGCCCGGCGGTTCTTCAACCGTGCCACGCCGATGGACTCTCCACGGCGGCGTGCCAATGGGATGTTGTCTTTGGTCCCCGAGGCAGTTTTCGGCCCTGTGGGGGCCCTCGCGGTGCCCCACGACTGTCAAACACATTCCGGAGTGAGCAAGCAGCCCTGGGGAAAGACGGCGGCGAGCGAGGGGGGAGGTGAGAAGGAGACGGCCTTCTCAGAAGGCTCAGAAGTCCCCGGGCCTTCTGAGATGTTTTCCGAGCCTTCCTCGAATACGCAAGAATATCCGTCGAAGGGAATCCCCTCCGACGGCAGCACGATGACTGTAAGTACCAGGTGTGCTTTCGTCTCTCTCTCTCTCTCTCTCGCACACACGGCGGTGGCATTGGACGAGGACCGTGCTCCTGAGGGTCCATGCTCGAGTGCGTCCCTTTTTTTTTCGAGGCGAGGTGGGTGGCCGACGACCGGCTGTCCATCGGTCGCAAGACCTCCTCAGTGGCCGCAGTGCTTGAGGTAGCTCAGTGGCTTCACGATTGCGTCGCCGAGCCTTTCAGCGTGCTAACAAAAAGCCCTGAAATCCGACGGCGCAGCAACAATTGAAACATCGCAGCAAATCACGACCCGAGTCCTAGACCCCATCCTTCTGCTGCATTTTCGAGCCGCATCGACCTGTGAGGGACCTAGAGCTCGAAAGCTGACGAAATCGCCCAGTTGAGAAAATTCGGACGCCAGGATTTCCAGGACTATGTTCCTATCCAAGGCCTCTGCTGTAGTCACTCTTCCCTGACTCTCCACCTTCCACCCCTTCTGACCAGCAGGTGGCTGAGTCCGTGATCTTCTCGAGGGGCAAAACACTGCATAAGCATACGCTTGCGGAGCTTCGCGCGGATCTCTGGGATCCGCGTGAGACCTGGGGCGGCACCAGAGGCGCCGCCACGGGGGCCCCGGCGCAGATCCAAGACATCTGCGCGGAGCTCCAGGAAATCGACAATCCAGACGCTGAAACAAGGAACTGTTTGGACTCGGGAGGGGCTAGATGTTCCTTGGGTCCCTCCACGGCTGTTCCTCCTGCCCTCCTCGTGAAGGAAGGCGTTTTTGGCGCCTCAAAGGGGCTTCGTTCCTGATGCAGCGCTCCTTCTTTCAACGACCCGATGAACCCAGGGGGGAAGTGAGAAGGAGATGACCTTCTCAGAGAGCTCGGAAGTCCCCCGGCCTTAAGACACAGCGAACTTCTCAAAATGCGCGAGGGCTTCTGAGACGTCCCGCCGCCTGCTGGGAAGGCATTCTCCTTTCTCACCTACCCGCGGGCGCGCCGCAGAATTTGGTTTTTGGGTCATAACTCGGGTCTCAGGCGGCCGTTCGGGACGATCCTGGCAACCCTGGAACGCCCGCGGCGAGGCGCTGCTGTTGGCAAGCATCCCGAGGCTGGAAAAACCGCCGAGGACCGACGAACACGTATGAAAACCCTCGCGCTTCCCCCCGTCGCCCCCGCTGGGAGAAATCCGCACGGAGCTCCGAAAGTGCGTGTTGGAGAGACGGGGCCTGCGCGCAGCAGCCGCCAGGAGCACGGCGACTGCGGCCTCTGGTGGGCCGTAGCCCTGGGCCGCCGCGCGGGGCAGTGCACGTGCGAGCTGTCGGTGAACATGCGGTTCCTGCTCGAGCAGAGGCCGCGCGGCGAGGGGAGGAGGAGCGAGGAGGAAGAGGAGGAGGAGGAGGAGGAGGAGGAGGAGGAGGAGGAGGAGGTGAGGAGGAGGGGAGGAGGTGATGGGAGGAACGAGAGGCGAGGAGAGCGAGGAGAGGAGGAGGAGGAGGAGGAGAGGAGGAGGATGAGGAGGATGGAGGAGGAGGAGGAGGAGAGGAGGAGGAGGGAGAGGCTAGAGGAAGAGGAGAGAGGAGAGGGAAGAGGAGAGAGAGGAGGAGAGAGAAGAGGAGGATGAGGAGGAGATATTAGAGAGAGGAGGAGGGGAGGAGAGGAGGCGGAGGAGGAGGAGAGGAGGGGAGGAGGAGGAGGAGGAGAGGGAGAGGAGGGAGGAGGAGAGAGAGGAGGAAAGGGGAGGACGGAGGAGGAGAGGAAGGAGAAGAGAAGAGGAGGAAGGAGAGAGGAGAGAGGAGGGAGGAGAGAGAGGAGGAGGGAGGGAGAGGAGAGGAGGAGGGAGGAGAGGAGGAGGGAGGAGGAGAGAGGAGAGAGAGGGAGAGAGAGAGGAGGAGAGAGAGGAGAGAGAGAGGAGGGAGGAGATGAGAGAGGATGAGAGAGAAGGAGAGGAGGGGAGGAGAGAGGAGGAGGAGGAGAGGAGAGGAGAAGAGAGGAGGGAGAGAAAAGGGAGAGGAGGAAGGGGAGGAGGAAGAGGGAGAGGGAGGGAGGAAGAGGGAGGAGGAGAGGAGGCGGGAGAGGAAGGAGAGGAGGGAGGAGAGAGGAGGGAGGGAGGAGGGAGGCGACAGGAGGGAGAAGGAGGGAGAGGAGGAGGAGGAGAGAGGAGGAGAGAGGAGAGAGAGAGAGGAGAGGAGGAGGCGAGAGAGGAGAGAGGAGAGAGAGGAGAGAAGGAGGAGAGGGAGGAGGAGGAGCGAGGAGCAAGGAGGAGGATCGGCCCGCCGAGGGGGCGCGGCCGTGGCGACACGACACGCCGCGTGCCCTTCAGGACCGACACTGCCCACTCCGAGGGAGAGGACGACCGCCACGGTCTGCAGCACCACCTCGATGCCGAAGCCCTCGAACTCTGAAGGGCGGGGGGCGAGGGGGGCGAGCGACGCCGGAGCGCGCGGGCCGAGCCGGCGCGACTGGGCGGGCCCGCGGGCCCTCGCCTCCGCAGGGGCTCAGGAGGAGGAGGAGGCGGGAGGAGGGAGGAGGGAGGAGGGAGGAGGGAGGAGGGAGGAGGGAGGAGGTGCATGCGATGCAGGACGCCTTCAGTTGAAATACCAGTCCACCAGCCTGAGCACTCGAGCGCCACCCTGGGAGCACCGGAGCAAGAACCGCGAGGTCGAGCTTGCACAAAGCGACCACCATTTCTGCCTTGCTTGCCCCATGGGCCTGGGCCAGGCTAGCCAATATGGAAATAGACTGCAAGCTTGCTTGAAAATCACTCCCACCAGCCAACGTAAAGGGGCACCACAAAGAGAGCACCGATACAAAAGCAAAGTATAACTGCATCAAACAAGCACTTTCATTGTGGACGAAGCGCGAAAGCCTGGCCCCCCAAGCACAATTGAAAGCTGCTCCCACGCCCAAGGACCTCCATTTCGCCGAGAAGCTATCCAGAGATCTCCTGTAGAGGGTGGGGGCGAGTCCCTCTCAGGGAGGACGCCAGCCGAGGCCGATCCTGACCAGTCCTGCCTCGGGCCCATGCAGGCGCGGCAAGTTGTTCGCTGCTGGCACGGCTGGGAAGGCGAATACACCCACGAAATCCTGGCTCACCGAGTACAACAGAACCCCTAACCCTAAGAACGCGATGAAGACGTGGCCTTACTGAGGTCCCCGTCTTCGCATCAAGGATGATCAATCTGGGCGGTCTGGCCTGATACATCTTCAGAAATGACCTCCATATCCCTAATGTTAGTGACCTCCTAACCTAGGTCCCCTCCCAAAGGGTAAGAGGTCATTTGTTGGTTGATCACTGGCGTCTCAATTTTGTTCGAGCCCGGCGCTTTCGCCAGGTCTACGGCCCTGGAACCCTCACAGGTCGACCTGGCTCCAAAAATGGCGCAGAAAGATGGGGTCTGGTCGGACGGGGCTAGAGCGTTCCGGAACGCTCTCAGAGCGTTCCGGAACGCTCTGAGAAGGCCGTGGCGCCCGAGACGTCCTCCAGAACCGCCGGATCTCAGAGACTCTCGATTTATCCTCACCCGAATGTATCCTTTTCCTGGCTTCGTCCTATCTGGTCGGCCGGTGGTGATTTTTCGCGATGCCGCAATTTTGTCGCGCAGTCGGATCTCAGGAACGTCTCCTGGGCCCAAGGTGGGCCCGATCAGCACGGGCGTGGTGTTTCGTTTGCATCCCACCGCGCCCCAAAGGCGGGATTGGATGGGCGGACACGAGGCCGCCTTGTCCGCTCAGCTCTGGTACCAATCAGCGTTGCCCAGCGGCAAAGGAGCACAGAGGAGGAGGAGGAGGAGGAGGAGGAGGAGGAGGCGGAGACAGGAGTAAAGCGGCGCCCCATGGGAGGAGACGAGAGCTAATTCGCACTAGTCAGTCGCTTTCTTGCCATGTCGCTCTCCTGTGCCGCCAGACGGGGCCCATGCCGATCCGATCAGTCCGATCCGATATCGATTTCGTCCAGGTCGATCGGGTTCGATTTCGGTTTCCCGCCGATCCGATTCCACCTGACGCTTGCATGACATCACCGTGCATCCTGGTGCTTCGCCTCCGTCCGATGCGGTCCGATTCGACGCACGTTCCGATTCGATTGGGTTTTCCGATTCGATGTTGGCTGATCTTGTCGCCAGAGGCAGCGGTTGCGAAGCTTGGACGCTCCTTGCTGTGTCGCTCTCCTTCCGCCGACGACCTGTATGCACTGTACCCCGTTGGCGTCTCCCGAGGCGTCGTCGATCCTCGACCCAAGAACGGTACGGTGCATAGTTTGTCGGCCCTCGGAGCCGAAAACGTATGCACCGTACGGCGTTGGAGCGCGGCCCGAAGGGAGTCCAGACAAGGAACGGTGCGTGCATGTGCGCCGTTGTCGTGCTCCTGGGCGCCAGAGGCAGCGGCTGCGCAACGGCAAGATCCACGGCGTCAGCCTCGTGCTGCGGGACCTGCTGCGCAACGCCCGCGCGCTGTGCGAGCTGCTGCGGCAGTCGGCCGTGGCGCGGTCGCAGGAGAATGTTCTCCTTCCCCCTGGCGACAACGGGCGTGCTTGGGGGCGAGGGGTGGAGGCAGTGCGAGGGGGAGAGGGGGCTGGTCACGTGGCGATTCGCGCAGACAGCGTCTGGGAATGCGTAGCAACGGCTCGTTCCCTGACGGCGCCGACGCGAATCGCGACGTGACCAGGGAGCGGAGGGTGGTGGGGAGGCTGCGGGCCCGGTAATGGGTGTCGCGAATCCTGCAAAAATAGCTCTCCAGGACGGGTCACAGTTCTACTACCCCGTGCTGCTCGAGCCGGCGATGGCCGCCCGCGGCGAAAAAAGAACGGGGGGGCTGGCGTCTCAAAGTGTTTGGCGTTTTTGCACACTTTGTGGGGCCCGAGCAGCCTCATATGATTATACATCCAGCACGGAGCATTGCAGCAAAGAGATGTGACCTAGCTCCAGTTGTGATTTTTCGCGATGCCTCTATATGTTCGGGTCTTGTGATCTCAGGGAACGTGGGGGGATCGAGGATTGCAGGGAAGTGCCCCTAAAGGTGCCCTACAGACGGGCCCTGAGCTGCCACCCCGGATCCTGAAGGGAACAGGAGAGGTGCACGCCTCTTCGCCTCGCCCCACGATGATTGCCCCCCGTTGACCCGTAAGATCGAATAGGATGGGCACGAAGACCGGCAGCAAGTCTCCTGCTCACTTTGAGCAGGATCCGCCGTCGGCGTCGCTATGGACGCTGTCCATTCGAGAGAAGCGGCCGCCTGTCCAGTAACGGCCGCTGTCGGATTTTAGACAGCGTTTCCTGGTGGGCATCGCACCCATTCTGGGTGTGCCAAGAGGACGAGGAGGAGGAGGAGAGGGGAGGGGGGAGGAGGAGAAGAAGAAGGAGGAGGAGGAGGAGGAGGAAGAGGAGGAGGGGAAAAGAAGAAGAAGCAGGAGGAGGAGGAGGAGGAGGAGGGGAGAAGGAGGAGGAGGAGGAGGAGGCACATTCCGATTCGATCCGATTTCCCGACTCGATGCTGACAGATCCTGCCCCAGATGTAGGTGCGAGCCTTCTCAGAAGGCTCAGAAGGCCTCGGGCCTTACGAGGAGCTTCCTGCGCCATTGCCGAAGTCGCAGAGGGCCTCTAAGATCTCAGGAGGCTGGAGGGCTTCTGAGAAGCCTCACCGCCTTCTGTGGATGCCTTCCCCCTATCGCTTCCCCCTCGGCGCGCCGCCGGAGGAGGGAGGGAGGGAGGGAGGGAGGGAGGGAGGCGGGACGGGGGGGGGAAGAGGAGATGGAGGAGGAGGAGGAGGCGGAGGGAGGGGAGGAGGTTAAGTTTGCCCAGCGCAAGAAAACATGTGAAGAGGGGGAGGGGGGGGGGAGGAGCAGGTTTAGAACGCTCCAGCTCCGCTTGTGAAGCTTTCCCGCCCATGTCTCTCCCTCTCTCTCTCTCTCTCTCTATATATA
>CAUYUJ010020087.1:117512-137340 GCA_963575745.1 Prorocentrum cordatum | reverse complement strand
GATTCCCGCTGTGGAAGGCAGGTCCTGCTGTGTGTCCCCCGTCTCCGGCAGGTCGGGGGGCCCTCGTGGGGCCGTGCGGGCTGGCGGCAGGATGACTCGGGATGGGACGCCTGTTCAGGGAGGCACCCGGGGTGTTCGGCAGGCAGGTTCCCCCGGGACCCAACCAGCTCGCGGCAGAGGTCCGCCGCTACAACAATTTGGTGAAGACGCTCATCATCGAGAAGTTCGTGGACGTCATCGAGGGCAACGTGCGAGTGCTGGACGTCGCCTGTGGACAGGGCCAGGACCGCGCTGGTGGTCACGTGGCCAGGGGGGCGCGCGGACTGCGGTAGCGGAGGTGTACCGGGCCGAGCTCTACCTAAGCAGACCAAGTGGGCAGACAGGTGCGAATTGGCCACAGGCGGCCTACCGTGCCCAGTGAGAAATGTTCGCGATGTTGGGATTCCCCCCCACCCCCACCCACCCCACCCCTTGGCCTGGAGCCCCGAGCTGTTCTCGCCAGACCGCCCATACAAAGCAAGCCTGTAGAGGGAGCCTGTCCCAGCGGGGCGCGGGGGAGGAGGAGGAGGAGGAGGAGGAGGAGGAGGAGGAGGGCGAGGAGGAAGAACAGGAGGTGGAGGAGGATGATGAGGAGGAGGAGGAGGAGGAGTGAGGGCGACTGGAGGAAGACAACAAGAGTTGGTGGTCTCCTAGTAGGGAGGAGGCAGGAGTTATGATACATGTATGAATTCAAGGAGGAGGAAGGATTTGGAGGAGAGGATAGAGGCGAGAGGAGAGTAGAGATGAGATATGGATAGAGGAGCCGCATGAGATAGTCATAGAGGAGAGAAGACAAGAGAGGACGAGAGAGGACGAGAGAGGACGAGGGAGGCGGCGGAGAGGAGAAAGGAGCAGGAACATGAGCGAGGAGCAGGAGGAAGAGGAGCAGGAGGAGGAGGAGGAGGAGGAGCAAGAGGAGGAGGAGGAGAAGGAGCGCGTAGCAGTAGAAGGAGGAGGAGGGGCTGGGGTAGAGGAGGATCGAGAAGAAGGAGAAGGCGGATCAGGAGGCGAGGAAATGCAGGAGGAAAGGAGGAGGAGGAGCAGGAGGAGGAGCAGCGAGGAGGAGAGGGGAGGAACAGGTGGACGAAAGCTCCCCCCCCAGGTCCCCCGAGGCGCCACGAGGTGCCTCGCCGGGGTTCCCCACGACGCCCCCTGCGGCTCTCCGAGGTCCGGCCCGCCGAGGTCTGGCTGTGGGGTCCGCCCGAGCCCGTCCGAGGGAGTCCAGCCGGGAGGGGGCGACAGTAAGTAGCACAGCAGGTTCCAGACCCCTTCGAGTCATGGAATTTCTCGAGGGGAACAAAAGGTGGCATGACCATGAAAACTCGGAGGTCCGCGCGGATTTCTCGGATCGGCGCTGGACCCCCCTCCCTGGCGCGCGGAGCGCGCCAGGGGCGGCGCCGGAGGCGCCGCCGGGGGGCCCCAGCGCCGATCCGAGAAATCCGCGCGGACCTCGGAGTTTTTATGTTTATGTCATTTGTTGTTCCCCTATACTCCACGCGGAGATCCCCATGTGTGCATCTCATACTCCTGGCGAGTCTCGCTGAGGCTCTCCGTCTGTGAGCATTTGTGTGCGAGGGCGGGCCCGCGGAGACGACGGGGGCGAACGCGACGGCGCGAAGGGGGGATTGCTACACCCCCGGTGGCTCCGCCGTGGGAGATGAAAGCAGCGCCTCGCCTGAGACATCCTCCCAGTCTATTCCGAAAGCAGAGGATGTTGGGGGGCAGAAGCAAGCAAACCGCTTGAGACAGACCAGGAATCTGGGCACGAATCCCGGATCGTCCCCAGCCCTGCCCCCCACCCTTGGGAGCGCGGAGTCCAGTGCCAGCGCCTCGCCCTGAGACATCCGCAGAGACAGGCAAACCGCGTGCTACATCCCCATGGATCCTGGAGTGCCGCCACTTCTGGCGTCCCCCCTTTAGGTGCCCAAACGCCGCGCCTGCTATGTCGCGACGAGCAGTGGACCACCAGAAAAGTCTGAGTGAGGAAGAGTGTGTCGGAGTGCTAGAGTCTGAATATGCACGAGTGAGAGCGTGTCTGAGGCAAATTCCCTGAGTGGGTATGCGTGAGTCTGGCGAAGTCTGAGTCTGAGTGAGTGGGTCTGAGTGAGAAAGTTATTTGGGCCGAGCCTGCGCGAGGAAGAGTGAGTCTGTGATGACACGGCGCCCCGCGTGAGACATCCTCACACCATGCTCTGGACGCACAGAGGAGTCCGCCCACCCAAGCAGGCAGATCGCCTGAGACGTCCGCGCACTCTGAGCGCGAACGGGCCCATGCAGTCCCCCTCTGGCGGCCCCCTGAGACGTCCTCACACTCTGAGGCATCCTAACACTCTGCCCTGCACGCAGACGGGCCTGGCCACCCGAACAGGCAAACCGCTGGAGACGTCCCCACGATCTGGGCGCGAACGGACCCATGCAATACGCCCTGGCGGCCCCCCCGTGGGAGTGCTCAAACCAGCGACTCGCCAGAGACATCCTGGTGCACTGGGCGCGAACGAGGGTCTGAGTGTGAGTGAGTCTGAGTGTGAGCGTGCATGACAAAGTATGCGTGTGTCTCTGGACACGACTGAGTTTGAGTAGGAGTGGGTCTGAGTGCGAGCGGGTATGAGTATGAGTGAGTCTGGGTCTGAGTGAGTCTGAGAGCGAGGGAGGAAGAGGAGGAGACGGAGGAGAGTGTTCTACGGTGTGGTACGGGAAAAGTGTCACGGGAGAGTATGATGTACCAGGCACCCAATCGCACACGGCGACAATAGCAAATATGACGCTTGCGTGGTTCGAGGCGCTCAGCCTGCATGCCCTGAACAAAGTCGCGAGCCACTCCGCCTCCGCACCGGCAAGGGAGGAACTGTATGGACATGCGGCACCCGGAGGGTGTTACAAAATCGCAGCTAAATCGATTCCTTGGCCCTCACGCCGGGGATATCAGGGACGGCACGCCCGAAGTCTTTTCCAAGCAGGGTGTTCCAGGCTTCTGCTCACCGACATGTACTGGCAGAGCTTCGTAGTCTTGTCCCCTTTGAGCGCGGGGAGACTCCGCAGAGATCCTTGGAAGGCCGGGCACCGATGTCGACCGCGGACGAAGGAAGCTCTCCGGCGGAAGTGCAGCACGTGTTCCGGTTTATCCTTAGGGGCGTTTCGCACGTCGGTTCAAGAACTAGCTTCGAGTGCCTCGTTTACGACGATTTCGTCTCGACAGCGAGCAGCTGCATTCCCTTCGATTGAGCGCTCTAGGGAATCAGGCTCAAGCAGAGGTTGCCTCGGCATCGCCGTCAGAGTACGGGTCAGCAGTGCAATGCCTCCGCAGAGTGTTGCGCCGACGTCGAAAACAGAGGAGTGGTGCGAGATTAGAGCCTGTCCGCAGAGTCCACCTCCGACATTGCCTACCCATGCAAATGGAAGTTGGCGGCGAGCTCAAGCATGACCCTTCGACATGATGCGGGAAGCCGAGCTCTTTGGTAAGCGTCGTTTTCCACATCCGGCGAACGACCCAGAGGTCTAGAAACGCTCATTGGTTGTTTCGCTTGGTATTTCTCGAAACTTCATTGTTGGTGGAATATCCCGAGTAGGATTTCATGTTGCGATGTGTTGCAGGGGCGCGCCAGGATGAGGGCGAACACGTCACCTAAGATGAACGGGTGCCCCCCAGAGATATACGCGGCGCTCACGTCCGTATGCATTCACGTGTGGCGTCTCTTCTTGGACAGGCGAAAACGCACTGATCCAGAAGATCGTTCAGAGTGGCAGCGCACTTACTACGCCAGTATTCCTGAAGAGCCACCGGCTGTCCGATACGATTAAATTCAGATGGATATCTAGTCTCGCTTGTTTTTGGAAGTGGTACGTGAGCAGCCTTATCCATTGCGTCCGGCCGATGCTGCCAGTCTCCCGTCACGTCTGCAACTGCAGGTTTACTCTGGGCCTCGACTGTTTCGACATCGCTCGCGTCTTGCGCCAAGTTTGATTTTTGGCCCGCAGTTGGAATATGTCAGCGATCGTAGCCGCATTGGACTAATGGCAGCCTCCGCGGACCAGCAGTTGGCGATCTGCCAGGAGCTGGCGAACTTTGTGCTTGCAAGTTAACTGTCATGGAAGGAGAGCTCGCTCCAGTACATGCGGGGTTGGCCTGGCGCAGATGAAACTGGAGATATCGACTCGAGGGTGGCGCCACTACGACAACCAAGCTCGTGGACAGCATGGAGGTGCTGGGAGTTGTGCTGGGCCGCCGGGGCTCGAGCACGTGCAGCCTCGAGCATCGACGGCAGAAGGGGGAAGCACGCGTTTGTAGTCTCTTTCGGCGGATTTTGTAGGCTTGGGAACGGCAGGAAATAAGTGCCCTGTTTGGTGTTCGGGACCGTCAGCTTCGATGGTGTATGGGTCGAACTCGTGGCATGCATCATCTTCGTTTTTTCTTTCGGCCAGGCGCTGGGAGTGCAAATTGTGTACGCCAGTCACTACGCCTTCGCAGCTGGGCAAACGAGGGCTGCATGGATCACAGCCAACACAAGGCGAGAATCCTGGACTATTGGGCCAGTCGCGTCAAACGCCGTTTACTTCGTCATCGGATTCTCCATGAGATTTTCCGGCAAACTTTGAGGGAGGAGTGCCAATCCTACCCAGCAGGGCATCATCATGCTAGATCACCACATATTTTCTGGAATCGGGCATGGTGGGCAGGCACGCAGCAGGTCCCATGGCGATCCCGACGAGATTCGGGTCTTACGCGCCCGACTCTCAGGCACGAAGCCGAATGGGAAGATGTGCTGGTGGTGGTTTACGGTGCGCTCTGCAGGGCATCCCGCGACCAGTTCGGCAATGCGTGGGCATGGATGGCGAACTTCTAGTTTTTCGCAAACCAACTGCGCACCCGCTGGCAGTTGCCGCTCCTACCGTGCACGTGCAGGCCGTGCGTGGACGCTGCGGTGACACCCGCCGACGACCGCCAGAAGCTTCGTGGACAGGTTCTTGCCGACGCGCCATGGTCCCACGCCCAAAATGAAATGGACGTCGCGTTGCCATGGGGGGCGACGCCGAGATTGGCATTGGTGGTAGTGGACTGCCAGCCACTGCCGCGCATCATTTGCGGTCATGCCCCTTGCGTGGACCCGTTGGCTTCGCAATTGGTGCGCCGCACTTGCGATAACATCGTCAAGTGGATTAATTCCGGATGTTATCCACAGGACCTCGGGGCCGACCCTGTGGCATGTCGCCGACGGGAGTACAACGTCATAGCGGACCACCTGGCAGACTACACCATGGATGCGCAGAGAACGTGGTCTGTGCATTCTGATTGGCTGTACCCCAGAAAGTCCCTACGGGAGTGCAGCTTGATCGTCTTCTCCGACGGCGGCGCGCGTGGCAGAGCATGCGCTGCATCGGCGTGGGCCGTGGCGCGCCCTTTGGCCATCGGGTGCACCTTCGACAGCACATGGATTGATGCGTTCTGGCCTGAGGCGGCCGCGCTGGCTGCATGCTCGACGTTTGTTTGAGAGCTGGTGGGGGGCGTGGTGCATAATAGATTGAAGTTGCCAGCTGGTCTGGATAGACGTCGCGCCGCCATCCAAGTCCAATGAGGCGGAGGAAGAGGAGTTGGAGGAGGAAAAGGATGAGGAGGAGGAGGAGGAAGATGAGGAGGAGGAGGAAAGGTCGGAGGAGGAGGAGGAGGAAGAGGAGGAGGCAGAGGAAAGGGGAGGTGTCTAAGTAATAACAAGAATCCCATGTTACGAGACGGGGGGAAATCGTGGCGGGAGGTTGTTCCCTCGTCTCGGCCTTTCGTGGCCCATACCGGGCCCCGGGACCGTCAGGAAACGGCTCGGGAGGAGAAGCCAGTCCCAGGGCACGGGTGACACTTCTGGGGGCCGACGCCATGACAAAAAAAAAAAAAACATGGCCTCGGGGGCCTGGGCTTCCGCGTCGTGCCCACACGGCTGCGACCCCAGCGTTGGCGTGCAGTGTGTTGGCGCCGCCCGTGGCCTCGCCGAGCGATCCGCGCTGTCGTGAGGCCGGGGCCGCTCTCCGAGACCATGGTGCCGACGCCGCGACGCGGAAGTGCCACGCCAATGGCACGCGCGTCGTCTTCCACGCTGCGCGCGTTTGCCAATGCTGCGAAGCCTTTTTGCGCCCGAGCCGGCGAAGGTTCTTTCAAGAGCAGCGCGCTGATGGGCTTGCCCGGCCGGCGTGGTATTGGCACGGGTGTTACTCCCCGGCCCATATCGGGGCCCTGCGAGGACGCAGAACGCCAAGGAGGGCCGCCGTTGTCTCAGCTGGTCCTCCTGCGAGGCACGCGGGCGGGGGCGCCGGGAGGGGCGGGGGGAGGGGGAGAGATCGACGCGCCGCGCCGCGGGGTTAGTCAAACGGAGGCCTCGCCGGGCGGAGCTTCGGCTCCCTCCCTGGTTTATCGTGCCGTGGGATGGGTGTGCGTCTACTGATTGGCCCCCTTCAGTGGGATGCGTTTTTTGTTGGTAGGTTGTGTGGCCAGCTTTGGTTCTGCCGGGGTGGGCATGCGTTGGCTGCGCCCCAGGAAATGGCACTCACGTTTCGGATGGGCTCGGGGAGCACATTGGCTTTGCATCCTTGGTACGTGCTGCACCTTCACTTGATTTGAAGTTTGGGCGGGTGCAGTGGAGTAACCGAGAGAGGTTTCTGATGATGCCCCCCTGAGCTCCCGGCGGGCAAGAGAACTCGTTTTTCCCGAGGTATTTGTACGCTACATACATACAGTTCTGCATTTGCAAATAGACATGTGCATGGACAGACTTTCATGTCTAAGGGATTACCCGAGGGATATGTACATGGATACTTGTTTGCAACTGCTCATCGAGATCTGTTGGTGGGTGAGTATATACGTGCGTAAAGTTCGGGTATGGGAAGACACATACGTGTATGCATATGTACGCATATGTATATATATATATATATATATATGCACACATACACAATCATATGCACACGTATCCCGCTAACAGCTACATCATATACTTCATCCATTTGCTTCCTGACAACATCCACAGCATCTCCCGCTCCTCTGTAGGCGCCCGTTGGCGCCAACGACTATTTGCGCACTACCGTTTGCCTGTCAGTTGTGGGTGGATGGTTGTTCCTCCAAGCGGATACGGCCGCTTGGGCTACCCTGCGCGAGAGAGGATGTATGTCCTTCCGTATAAAATGATTGAGTTCTAGTTCGCTCAATCTCAGCTCGAATCGGCGTCGTCTTTGTCGTCGTCATCGTCGTCGCGATCGTCGTCGTTGCCGTCTTCGTATGGGGTTCGCGCAGCGTGCGCAGTTCGATATCCCCATCGTTGTGCGTTGATGCTGCTCGGCGTTGGCCGCGCGTGGCAATCATTTCCGTGCTAGTGCTCGCCGTGCGGGATCTTGTTGGGTGGTTGCTGCCCCCCCCCTCGGGGAAGGACTTCGGGGCTACCCCTGCACGACAGAGGATTTGGCGGAGCTCCCGTGGCCTGAGGATTCCCATGGCCCATCAGGAGGGGAAAAACACACAGACACAAATAATCGTCGACTGCCAGGAAAATATGGGAAAATATGGGAAGCGGGGGGGAAGACAGACACCCAGAAAATATGGGAAAACATTGGGAATCTTGTTATTTGTGTGTCTTTATTTGTGTGTCCCAGGGCCCCTTCAGCCTAACGATTCTTTCCGGCCTCCCGCTCCCCCGCGGAGCGGAGCGAGAGGCGCTGTCGGCTTGCAGGGGCCACGGCGTGCCGCGGGCGCCGCCGTCGCCGAGGCAGCTGGCCGCAGTGCTGCGGTCGGCGTTTCGGGGGGGGGGGGGGGGCGCGGAGCTGTCGGTCGGATCCGGGGCCCCCCCGAGGGGGCCCCGAACCCCTTGCGATCCCCGACCTCGCCCCTGGGAGTAACGCCGACGTCGAGAATCGATGCCCGTGCCCCAACCTCTTGGCATCGCTCGGACGTGTGCATTTTTCCTTCGGCGAGGACCATCGAGGAGCATCCTTGACCATTTGGCGAACAAAAAAAACACGCACGAAACGGACAAAAATCACAGGCAGTGGACGTCCGAGCGATGTCGAGAACCCCTTGCGATCCCCGACCTCGCCCCTGCGAGTACAGTCGGGGCGCTGAAAAGGGAACCCTTCTCGTTGGGGAGGGGCTCCGTGCTCCCTAGTTGTTTCGCAGTTTGCCTTGGGTGTTCCTTAGGCTTTCCATGGGAGCTCGAAGTTCAATGTGTGGAGAAAAGGGGCATCGTTCCTTATGTAGGGTTCCTTAGGTCAACGTCCCGACTGTAACGCCGACGTCGAGAATCCATGCCCGTGCGCCGACCTCCGTATCCACTGCCTGCCGAATTCCCCAAGGACCGCAGTCCCCGGGCGGCAATATTCAGATTTGGCAAGTCCCGCCTCACATTCACCTCCCAGGCACCCGACGTCGTGATTTCGCTCGCAAAGTGGACCCCCAGCGGTCTAGACCACTTCTCGGGGACTGCTTTTCCATCCTGAGCTGTCTCTTGACAGTCGCAGGACTCGGTGATGGCCCCGAGAGGTTGACAATTGGCATAAACCTTATACCGCGATGTTGTTCACGACGCGAGGGTGTCTAGACCTAACATTGTCCTAAGAAGGAGGAGCGAGGAGAAGCGAGGAGGAGGAGGAGGAGGTAGGAAAAAGAGAGGGAGGACGATCGACGAGGAGGAGAATGAACGATGAGGAGCAGGAGCGGGAGCGGGAGCGGGAGCGGGAGCAGGAGCAGGAGCGAGGAGGAGCGAGGAGCAGCGAGGAGGAGGAGGAGGAGGCGGAGGAGAAGGGGGAGGAGGGGGCGGAGGAGTTCTGGGGCTGAGGGGCGCGACGGGGTCTTGGGCTGCGGGGCCGAGGACCTGTACAAGTACTCCCGCTGCTTCCGCCGGGCGGACGTCGAGAGCTACGTCGGCGTGGACTTCGCCGAGGCGGCCGTGGTGGAGGCCAGGCGCCGCCACGCCACGCTGCTGCAGACGAAGAGCTCCAGGGAGAGGGGGGAGTGCCCTCGAAGATCTGTGCTCAAGAATCGGGGATCGGGACAGGAGAAGGAGGATCGAGGAGGAGGAGGAGGATTGAGGAGTAGGAGAAGGAGGAGAAGAAGGATAATCGAGGACCGAGGCTCAAAGATCGAGGATCGAGTAGGAAGAGGAGGAAGGAGGAGGAGGAGGAGGAGGAGGAGGAGGAGGAAAAGGGGGATGAGGAACGAGGATCGAGTACCGCCGAGGTCCGATGATCGAATATGAGGAGGAGGAGGAAGAGGAGGAGGAGGAGATGGATGATGATGATGCTGATGATGCTGATGATGATGATGAGGAGGAGGAGGTGAGGGGGGAGGAGGAGGAGGAGGAGGAGGAGTAGAGAAAGGGGAGGAGGAGGAGGAGGGAGGAGGAGGAATGAAAGGGGAGGGAGGAGGAGGAGGAGGAGGAGGATAATCGAGGATCGAGAATCGAGAATCGAGGATCGAGGAGGAGGAGGATGAGGAGGAGGAAGTGGAGGAGGAGGAGACAGAGGATGATGATGAGGAGGAAGAGGAGGAGAGGACCGATGTTGTCTGACATGTTCTTCTGAGGGGGGGTCTCGGCGGGGGCCCACCGTCGCGACGCACGGCAAGGCGTTCGGAGGAGGGGGGCCCCGGGAGCCCGTGGAGGAGCCTGCATCGGGCCTCTGGGAGCCTCCGAGGGCCCGGGGGCCCGTGGGGTTGCTTGGAGGCCTCCAGGGGCCTCGCCTCCCCACCCCCCCCCCCATCCTCCTCCTGCTTCCTCCTCCTCCTCCTCCTCCTCGTCATCCTCCTCCTCGTCATCCTCCTCCTGCATCCTCATCCTTCCTCCTCCCTGGGGGGCCTCCCCATCCTCCTCCCCCCTTCCTCCTCTGTTGTGGCCTGTGGGCTTCTTCGGAGGCCTCCCCATCCTCCCCCCTCCTCCTCCTCCTTCCTCCTGCTACTTCTTCTCCTCCTCTTCCTCCTCCTCCTCCTCCCGCTCCGAGCGCGCAAGACGAGGAGAGAGGAGGACGACGAAGAATACGGAAGGAGGAGGAGGGGGAGGACGAGGAGGAGGAGGACGAGGAGGAGAAGGAGGATGTCGAGGAGGTGGGGGTCTAGGTATTTGGACGGTCCTGCTTTCTGTATTGCTTCTGCGAGGAGGGGTACAAGCGAGGAGGAGGAGGCATGCGAAGGAGGATCAGGAGGAGGAGGAGGAGGAGGAGCAGGAGGAGGAGGATACCAGGATGATGCAGAGGAGAAGGAGGAGGAGGAGGGCGGGGGGGATACAGGGATGATGACGATCGAGGAGTAGAGTGATGCGGCTGATGATGGTGATGGGGATGGCGATGATTATTCTGGTGATGATTCTGGTGAGGATGCATATTAGGATGGTGATGATGATTAAGATGCTGATGATGTTGATGCTGATGATGCTGATGTTGATGATTATGGTGATGTTGATGGTGACGGTGATGATCATGGCGGTGGGGGTGATGCTGATGATGACTGATGATGATGCTGATGATGATGATGATGCTGATGATGGTGATGATGATGATGCTCATGATCATGATCATGATGGTGATGATAATCATGATGACGATGGTGACGCTGATGACGAGGAGGGGGATCCGGATGACCATGAGCATTCGGATGATGTTGATGATTCTGATGATGATGTTGATGATTATGGCGAGGATGATGAAGATGATAAAAAGGAGGTGGAGGAGGAGGAGGGCAAGGATCAGCCAGGAGCGAGGATCGAGAATTTGCTCTTGTCTCTTCTCGTGCTTCCTGAGGACTCCAGCTGGTCGCCGCGGCCGAGTCCGCCTTGAGATCCTTGTCAGACTGCGCTCCAGGACAGGCTCAAGAGTTTGAGCGTGGACTGGGAGGGAGGAGTGAGGACGACGAGGAAGAGGAGGAGGAGGAGGAGAAGCAGTGCAAACGTGAACACCAAGTCACATCAACGACGTTACGGTAGACCCTCCCTCCAATGCCCAGAATTCTTTTCGATGCGAAAAGTGTTTCGTTGGAAGACTACCGTCTGAGAGTTTTTAATCGTGCCAAGACGCACTTCCTTAGACTTCAGCGCTGCGAATCGACGTTCCTGCTGCGTCCCGACGACCCTGAGTCGTGCCAGAAATCCATTCTTGGGACTCCAACACCGCGATGCAGCGTGAGTGTTGCGCCCTCACCATCCTAGATCGGGCCAGGATGTCATTCCTCGGACGTCGACCACGAGACGTCTTGCAACTGCTACAAACTTTTTTAACAGACAAAAAAAAACAACATGAATAAAAACAAAACACAGCAAACACAAAAATACCAAATAAACGTAAACAAAAAAAAAGAAAGAAAAAAAAAAAAAAAACAAAAACAAAGACAAACAAAAAAACAACAGCAAACAAAAGAAAAAAAAGAAGAAACAAAAGAAAACTCAAACAAAACACAAAACAAAACAAACAAAATAAAAACAACAAAAAAAAAAAAGGACAGAAAAAATAAACAAAAAGAAAAGCAATGAATGAAAAACAGCCAAGAACATGAATAAAAAAACAGACAGAAAAAACATAAACGGGAGGAAACAAATGGAACCAACTTCTGGCTCGTGCCGAAGTACTTGGACAAAAACCGCATTTGAAAGCCAGCCGCCGTGCATCCGTGAAACCCTCGCGACCCTTTAAGACGTGCTTGTGCGCGGCGCCGAGGCGAGAACCACATGTTGAAGACCACTGGCCCTCCACCCGTGAAGCTCTTGCACGCTTTCAGCTTCAGAGTCACCAGTGTTTGGGGAGCCTCGGGCGAAACGCCCCGACCGCCCTACAGACACGCCTCGGCTTGCGACAGGGAGGAGCGTTTCTCCAGGACAAGGGATGGAGGGAGGGTTGGAGGAGGAGGGCGAGCTGCAGGAGAGGGAGGAGGGCAAGGAGGATGAGAAGGTGGAGGGAAAGGAGGAGGAAGCGAGGAGCGAGGAGAGAGGAGAGGGATGCAATCAGGAGGGCGAAAGGATCCAGAAGGAGGAAGATGAACCAGAAGGATGTAATTAGGAGGGCGAGAACTGAACGAAGAGGGGTAGGGGGGAGAGGGAGGAGGAGGAGGAGGAGGAGGTGGAGGGGAGGGAGGAGGAGGAGAAAGGGAGAGGAGGAGGATGATGAGGATGGTTAGGGGAGGATTCGGAGGACTATAAAAGAAGAGGAGTAGGAGGGGGAGGAGGAGGGGGAGGAAGAAGAGGAGAAGGAGGAGGAGAAGCAAAGGGATCAGGATGGACGAGGGGAGAGGAGGACAGGGAGGATGGGAGGAGGGAGGAGGGAGGAGAGAGCAGTCGAATCAGGGAGGAGGATGCACGGAGGCTCAGGGTAGAGGAGGGAGGTGGAAACGGAGGATGAGGAGGAAACGGAGGAGGAAGGGGGGGAGGAGGACCAGAAGCGAGGAGGAGGAGGGGCGATCAGGGAGGAGAGAGGAGGCAGGATGGATAGCCGAGGTGCTCCCGCGCTTGTTGCCTTCTCTGGAACCCCACCCGGACTCCGCAGGGCATCTGGGAGGTTGGAGAGTTTCCCGGAGCCGGTTTTGGGGCTTCTCGGGGGCAGCTGGAGTTACGTGCGCGGCCGACCAGGGGCATCTGCCTGCTCGGCCTGAAAAGTAAAGGTACAAAGAGGAGGAAAAGAAACAGGAAGAGAAGAGTATGACGAGGAGGAGGAGGAGGAGGAGGAGGAGGAATGAGGATCGATACGCTTGACAGCTCTGCGAAATACGCCGCCATCTTCTTCGTGGGGAGGAGAGGAGAAGGAGAGAGATGATGCTGCTGCTGATGATGATGATGCTGCTGCTGCTGATGATGATGATGATGGTGATGGTGATGGTGATGGTGACGATGCTGATGAGTATGTTGATGGCGATGATTTGGATGGTGATGCTTATGGTATTGTGATGATTATGTTGATGCCGATGATGTGGATGCTGATGATTATGTTGTTGATTATGGTATGGTGATACTGATGGTAATGATGATGATGTTGATGCTGATGCTGATGATGATGCTGCTGATGATGCTGATGATGATGATGGTGGTGACGATGATGATGCTGATGCTGATGCTGATGCTGATGATCGTGATCATGAGCATGATCATGATCATGATCATGGTGATGGTGATGGTGATGGTGATGATGATGCTGATGCTGATGCTGATGGTGATGACGCTGCTGCTGATGCTGATGCCGATGCTGATGCTGATGATGACGATGATGCTGATGATGATGCTGTGGAGGAGGATGAGGATCAGGATCAGGATGATGATGATAGTAATGATGATGATGATGCTGCTGATGATGACGATGAAGAAGAAGATGATGAGGATGATGAGGATGAGGATGAGCAGGAGGAGGAGGAGGAGAGGGGAGCGGGACGAAGAGGGGTAGGTGAAGGAGGACGGTGAGGCTGGATATGTGAGGAAGAGGAGGAACAGGAAGAGGACGACGGCCATGAGGGAGGAGGATGGGCAGGAAGAGGGAGAGGAAGACGAAGTTCGAGGAAGTGTATGAAGAGAAGGTGGAGGACAACGGGAGGGAGGGAGGAGGAAGAGGAGGGGGGTGGAAGAGGATGGGTAGTGAGGGGGAGAGGGGAGAGGAGTAGGAGTAAGAAGGGTCGGCGAGCAGGAGAAGGAAGATTACGGAGAGGCATTGCCCCTGAGCTGCTCGTGATGGCAGGCCTGTTTTAAGATTTCGCCGTCCCCACTGGTCGGGCGTCACGCTTTCTGGCATTCGATCGGATCTTTGCTTTGCTTGCTTGAGCGGGACGGGGAGGTGGACGGAGATGAGCGGGAGCATTGCCAGAGGTACGCTGCCCACTTCTACGTCGGAGACGTCCGGCATCCCGGGACCCTCGACAAGTTGAGCCCGCATCGGGGGGGCGAGAAGGGCGGATGGGGGGCTTGATTACCCGCCCTCGCAAGTGTCCTGCCCCCAGCGATGACGACGACGACGACGACGACGACGACGACGACGACGACGACGACGACGACGATCGACGATCGACAACGACGATCGTTGTCGTCATCCTCCTTCTCCTCCTCCTTCCTCCTCGCTCCTCCCTCCTCCCCCCTCCTCCTCAGGAAAGAAAGCAAAAGACAAGGAGAGGAGGGTTGGTTGAGGAAGGGGGGGCCCTGGCCCAAGAGCTCGCGATCCCTCCCAGGGGGGTCAGTACTGCGCGTGGAGCTTTTTTTGATTGTCTTGGAGCCTGAAAACGGCCCCCAGATGCCAAAGTGAAGGACATAATCGCCAAGATTGAAAAAGTCAGATCCTCGCAGATCTCATGTGATCCGGGTCGCTGGAGCACAGTCCAATCGCACCATACGGATCAGTAACTCTCTAAGGGTACCATTGCAACCTTGACTCTCGGCCCATCCGAGCCCACCGCCACGGGCCACGGGATTCCGCGGGGCGGGAGGGCCGGGGGATCGTTACTATCCCTCCCCCTTGCGCAGCGATCTTATGACCTGGTCGAGCTGCAGGGCAGCTTGGCGCCCCCAGGCATCCGACGCTCGGATCTGTTCACTGCGCGGCGCCAGAGGTCCCTCACGACCTTTTCCCCCGCGCCAGCTTTTCGTCCCGGATCCGTTGTTGATGGCCCTGGGACCCGATAGGAGAGTACTCTGTTATTCGCGGCGATAGCGGGCATTATGAGGGGAGAGGGGGGGCAGCAGGGGGCATAACAGAACGGACCCTCCCCGCCCGCCGTGTGGGTCCACCACGACAGATTGTGGTGCCAGACGCACTGCTGCAGTGCCAAGGACGCACTGGGGGAAAAGGGAGCGTTACGTCATGGGGGGAGGGGGGAGAGAGGGACATCACGCGCTTCATAGCCCAGGGGGCGAGAGAAAAAACACTCTAACGGGGGCGGGGGAGATGGGGAGGGGGAGCGTCACCTTATGGGGGAGGGGGGAGAATGGGGATGGGGGGTGGGGGGAGGGGGGGGGGGGGGAAGGGGGGCATCACAGATTGCGCGCGCGCGGTGTAGCCCACGGGGCGAGAAGAGCACCCTCGACGGGGTCCCTCGCTGGAGCTCGGGGCCCCCTCTCGCCGCCCGCGCCGTGGGCCCTTCGACGTCATGGCGATGCAGTTCTGCCTGCACTACCTCGCAGAGAGCGAGGAGGCGGTGCGCACACACGCGCTCTTACTTTCTCCTTCCTCTCTTTCTCTCTCCTCTTCTCTCCTCTTCCCTCCCCTCCGGCTCCTGCGGCGACCTGCTGAAGCCGGGCGGGAAGGTCGAGAAGGAGGGGGGCACCAGAGGAGAGGAGGAAGGAGGAGGAGAGGAGGGTAAGGATGAGGAGGAGGAGGAGGAGGAGGAGGAGTGAGGAGGGGGTGGGGAGGAGAGGGTGAGGAGGGAGGAGGGGAGGAGGAGGAGGAGGAGGAGGGGGAGGAGGAGGGGAAGGAGGAGGAGGGGAGGAGGAGGAGGGGAGGGGGAAGGATGGGGAGGAGGAGGAGGAGGAAAGGAGGAGAAGAGGAGGAGGAGGAGGAAGAGGAGAGGAGGAGGAGGAGGAGGGGGAGGAGGAGGAGGAGGAGGAAGAAGAAGAGGGGAGGAGTGCGGAGGAAGTTTCTGGCGGTTCGTGGGAGTCTTCTCGCCTCGGGGTGCTTTTTCCAGCAGCCGCGCCCGGGCGAGGGCTCTCCGAGCGTGCGTGGATCGGCCCGAGCGGCCCGCGGAGACCGGAGTTGTGGTCCGAGAGGCGCCAGGCGTCGAAGGGGGAGGGAGTGAGGACCAGGAGGGCGTGTATAGATTGGTTGGGGCCACGAGCGTTCCCAGACGTTGTGGCCACCTCTTCTTCTTCTTCTTCTGATTGCTACTTGTATATTTATCATTATTATTATTAGTATTATTATTCTTATTCTTATTATTATCAGTATTATTATTATTAGTATTATTTTTGTTATTAATATTTTTATTAGTATTATCATTATTGTTATTGTTATGATTATTATTGTTATTATTATTATTATTATTAATTTTATTACTATTATTATTGTTATTATTATTATTATTATTATTATTATTAGTATTCGTGTTCTTATTGTTGTTACTTTAATTATTATTTGTATTATTGTTGCTATTATTCTAATTATTCGTTCGGTGCGGTCCCTTGTCCTCCCCTCCCTCGTCCGCGCACGCGTCTCGTGCCATGATGTGCGCCCCCCCCTTTCCTTGCCCCCCTTTTCGGCGCACGCGAAGGGAGAGATGGAGCAGGAGGAGGAGGAGGAGGAGGACCAGTGTACGTCCAAGGCGCGTTACGATACCATGCTAAACACTCCCTCCAAGTTCCTTTCTCATGGGCTCCTAGAAGAAATTAGGTTCACAGCGGTAAGTGGCCCATTGGAAGACAACCGTCTGAGGATCCGCACCCGTGCCAGGTTCCTGGGACTTCAACGCCACGGATCAACGTGATTGTTGCGCCTTGATATGGATATACCGTGTCATGACGAAGTTCACTGGAGTTCAACATCACGGATCAATTTGCTTGTTGCGCCCTGACAAGTCTGCGTCGTTCCAGACCACCATTCCTGGGACGTCGGCCATATGCGTCCTTGAGCGAGAGCCACACGTTGAAAAGGAACCGCCCTCCATCCGGCAGACTTCTGCAAACTTTTAAACTAATATGCGTGGTGCTAGGCGAGGGCCACTTTTTGAACATAACCTGCCCTCCAGCCGAGAACGTACTGCGAGAGTTTTGCAAGAGTTTGAAGCGAATGTGCACGGTGCGTTGGCGAGAGCCACCTTTTGAACACCGTTGCCTTCCATCTGTGAAGTTGTTGCAGCCTTGGGGCTTCGGGGCCATGAGTGGCAGGACAGTCTCGTGCGAAACGACTGGTCCGCCCAACCGACGCGTCTGAGGATGCGACAGGGAGGAGTTATTTGTATTAAGAAGATCTGGTGAAAGGGGTGGGAGAGGAGGGGGACGAGGGGGAGGAGGGGAAGGAGAGGACCCAGGCCTCCGACGAATAGCGTCTTTCAGTCCAGGCGTTGCGGCAACGCTGAGGCTTCCAGGTGGCCCGATGCTGGGGCGGCAGACTGTCCCAGGGAAGGGGTCGGGAATGCTCGGGCCGCGGGCCGAGAGGCACACATCGTCGGACGTCGGAGACGGAGGGTCGAAGAAAAGCCACGAGGTTTTCTCGGATCTGCTTGCTCCGCATCGCAGAGTGCTGCGCGGGCATCTGAAGATTGTGCTGTGCGGGTCATTCTGGATGTAGTGGCAGTCTACGTGTGTGTTTCCACCTGTCCACGCGGTATGGACAGGTTCGCCTGATGGCGCGGTTCTCTCTCTTGCTCTCTCTCTCTCTCTCTCTCTCTCTCCCTCTGTCTCTCTCTCACTCTTTCTGTCAGCTTGTGTCGTTATGCTTGTCTCTCTCTCTCTCTATCACGGTCTTTCCCTCTGTCTCTATCTCTCTCTCTCTCTATATGTAGTTCTCTGTTGTTTCTTCACTCTCTCCCTCTCTGGTTTTATATATATATATATATACATATCTATATATAAGTACCTATATTACCTCTCTCTGTCGCAATGTTCTATCCCTCCAGCTCACCTCATCGTTGTCCCTTCTCTGTCCTCTTCCCTCATTTGTTATCGGTAATCGTTCTCCTTGGACGCGCCGGTCTTGTGGTGCGCCATACCCAGAACTCCCGAATCTTCCTCCGTCCTCGCCTCCCTTCTTCCTCCTTTCTCCATCCCTCTCTCCTCCTTCCGTCCTCATCCTTCTCCCCTCCCTTCCTCCTTCTCCCCTCCCTCCCTCCTTCCTCCCTCCTCTCCTCCCTTCCTCTCCCCTTCCTCATCCTTCTCCCCGCTCATCCTTCCTTCTCCATCCGCCCTCATAGCATTTCCCCTCTCGGCCTCTCCACTCCGCTGCGAATCTCCTGGCTCCTCCCTTCTCTTGCCTCCCTCCCTCTCCCTTCCCTCGCCCCTCCCTCCTCCTTCCCGCTCCTCCCGTTCCCCTCCCTGCCACCGTTTCCCACTCCACGTTAAACTTCCACTTCCACTTCCACTTCTTGCCCGCCTCCCCCTCCTCCTCCTCCTCTCTCCTCCTCCTCTCCTTCCTCCCTCCTCCTCCTCTCCTCCTCTCTCTCTCTACTCCTCCTCCTCCTCCTCCTCCTTCCCCCCTCCTCCTCCTCCCCCTCCCCCTCCCCCTCCTCATCCTCCTCCTCATCCTCCTCCTCCTCCTCCTTCTCCTCCCTTCTCCTCCTCCCTCTTTCTCCTTCCCTCCTCCTCCTCCTCTCCTCCTTCTCGACCGGGACGCGTCACGATTCATCTCCACGACTTCGGCCCTTCCGTCAGCGTTTTTGTATCTTTGCATTTGGGCGGCGGCCTGCGGCGCGGGTGCTCACGGCACCTTCCCACGGGGCCACTGCGCTCTCTTTTTTGTTTCTTTTTTCTTGCTCTGTTTTCTTTCTCTCTTTTTTTATTTTTCTTTTTTTTTCTTTTCTCTTTTTTCTTTTTTGCATTTCTTTTTTTTCTTTTCTTACTTTTTTCTTTTTCTTTTTCCTTTCCTTTCCTCTTCAGTTTTCTTCTTTCCCGTCCTTCCTTCCGACCGGGCCCCTCATCTCTCATCCTCCCTCCTCCTTCTCATCCTCCTGCTCCTCATTCTCCTCCTCCAGCTCCTCCTCTCCTGTCTCTCATCGTCCTCATCTCTCCTCCTCCTCCTCATCTTTGTCATCCTCCTCCCTCCTTCCCCTCAGCATCCCCCTGCTTCTCCTTCGCTTCCTCTCCTCCCTTTCCTCTCGCTCTCTTTTTGTTTGGTCTCTCTGTCTCTCTTCCGTTCTTCATGTATGTTTTTCGTTATTAATGTTTTTCGTTTTCTCTCTTTCTCTCTCTTTCTTTTTTAATAGATTCGTATAGATTTCTGTCTCCCGCTCTCTTTCTCTACAGCGACGGCGTCGCGACGATGGCGACGACGACGACGACGACGATGGCGACGACGACGACGACGACGGTCGAAGGTCCTGGGCACTGTCCCGAACAGCGATCAGCTCGCCGCCCTGTTCAACAGGCACTCCGCCGCGGAGGGGCCGCCCGGGCCGGTGGGCAACGACCTGTACGCCGTCCGGTTCCGGGAGGGCCTGCTCGAGAAGGCCTCTACGCCATCCGCCTCCTCATCCTCCCTATTTTTGTTGTCTTCTTCTTGATCTTCATTTTTCCTCCCTAGTCAGAGTGAGGGGGCCGAAGGGTCATTCACTGTCCCTGGGTGCGTGGCTGAAGTGGAATTCCGCGGTGCGGATTCTCGTCGTTGTTGTTGTTGTTGTTGAACATTATTACTTCCAAAGAATAATTATTGTTGGGGCCCCTGGTGCACGGCCCCCTCGCCGCGCCTAGGCCGCAGCCATGTTTTCATCATTTTCGTGAGGAAGTCTCCGGCAAAACGGGTTGGTCCGGGTCCGGTTGTTTTGTTACGGGCGGTTTTCCCTTGCAAAAAATAAGGCGAAGTGGACATTTCTTGTTCTAAACTAACCAAACTTCAAGAATCCCTTGCAAAAAATAAGGTAAAGTGGACATTCGCGCGCGCAAGACGAAATCCTTCCAAAACCTTAGTGTTCGTAGCGATTTTAACATAAAAACATAAAAAAACAATGGTTTTTCAAAAAAAAAAAAAAAGTGTCAAAATTACATCCCGCGCGCTCTTGCGGATTTGTAGGAAACCCAACACTTTTTAAACATTTCTGTCAAACGGGCTTTTGCGAGCAACTTTTTCACGTGCTTCGAACTTCTCCAACAACGGTTGCGCACCTGCCAGGGCCATCATCCCTGTTGGAACAGGGGAAAAGTCGTATACTAAGCTAGCGTCCAGAAAATGT
>CAUYUJ010020087.1:93345-117412 GCA_963575745.1 Prorocentrum cordatum | reverse complement strand
CAGGCCGTGCAGGATTTCTACGCCAGGAAGGCCAGCGCCCAGGTGCCCGAGTCCCCGAACGAGAAGGCCCCCCCCCCGCCGCGCTGGCCGCACGGGGTCGGGGGGCTGCTCCTCATCAGGGTGGAGGAGTCACACGAGGCGATCCAAAAAGGGCCTCGCCTCCGAGGGTAGAAGGAGTTGTCATCTCTCCCTCGGCGGAAGGCGGCGGAAGGTCGGCGGAAGTGAAGCGAGACCGCCTCCGCCGGCGGAAGCTCGGCGGAAGGCGGCGGAAGTAAAAAGTTGCCTTCCAGGAGATGGAAACGTTTTTGGGTCCAGGGGTCCCGAAATCGCCCGTCCACCTCCTTGTTGGAGCCGTCGGGGGGTCTGAGGAGGCCCAGCAATGGCTTCGGCCAGCAGGAAGGGCGGGCAGGTTCAAAGTTCTGGGCTCGGGAAGGTTGGGCTTTTCTCCAACGGGGTCGAGGCGTAGTTTTTTCCTCCTCCTCCTGCGCGATGGGCCCGAGAGAGCCAAAGTACCTCCAGAAGCGACGACTCGCGCAGCCGTGCACGGCACGGCATGTGTTCGCCCCAAGAAGGTCGGGGGTGGACAGACCTCCACACCTGACACGTCGATTAGCGAATTGGCCGTCTTCGGTTCGCGAGAGGGCGCCGCGGCCGTCATTTTTGCGGGTCCAGGTCCGTCGGTTTCGGAGTCAGGCCGTTTTCCTTCAAAGGGTGGTTTACTAAAGGCAGGTCTGTCCACCGCCGAGAAGGGCACATGACGCCATCCGAGGCCCCGGGAGGGGATCTCAGAGGACGCGCGCCCCACCCCCGCGGGGCCGGCCCGAACCCGGAGAGCCCGAGGCCCAGAGCTCAAACGCCCCGCGGAAGGCGAGCGCCCCCCAGGAGACCCAGGAGGCCCAGGAGGCCCAGGAGCCAGGAGCCCCAAGGCTCCTCCTCCTTCCTCCTCCTCCTCCTCCTCCTCCTCCTCCTCCTCCTCCTCCTCCTCCTCCTCCTCCTCCTCGTCCTGCTCCTCCTCCTCCTTCTCCTTCTCCTTCTCCATCATTCTGATTGTTATGCTTATTTTATTCCTCCCCCGCGGGAGCCGAGCGCGGCTCCGAAGAGGTCGGCGAGGCCCCCTTATGACCAGGGTGCGGCGGGCTCCGAGCCTTCGCCCGAAGCCGCAGGCGCGTGAGAATACGAGTGGGCCGGCTCCTACGCCGCGGACGCCGCCTCGAGGAGCGCACTGAGCTCTGCCCGCCCTCGCAGTCCGCTTGCTCTTTCGCGCGTTCCGCGCGCGCGCCGCGGCAGAGCACCATCCAACTCGGGAGGTTTTCATGGAGCCTGTCTACGCACTGAGCTCGTCGAAAGCGTCGTGCGGCAACGGGTCCTCGAGCTCGCCCTCGTGAGGCTCCTTGACCTTGACGCCGCTCATGGTCATCATCTCGGCGTCGCTCCTCCGAGGCTTCGGGGAGGAGGGTACAGGTGGGAGCAGCAGGCAACAACCACCCGCGCCTGGGCAGGTCTTCATCGTGCCAGGGTTGCCGATGCTCTCAAGCTCGATCTGCTTGTCCAGCGCCGCCTTCCCGATCATCTCCTGGTCGCCGTAACCCGCGTAGAGCCGCTCTTTCGGCGTCCACGCAAAGCACTTCTCGATATGTTCCTTGGAGCCGTGCTCGAGCGTGTCCTGCAGCTTTACCTCTAGCGGGGCGCTGCGCAGGGCAAATGTGGCGATGTACTCAAGCATCGCCTCCTCGATCTTCTCCTCGGAGCCGTCCTCGAACCCGCCCTGCAGCTTCGTGTGATGCAGGGTGTTGCGCATGGCGGGGTTGCCGAAGCCCTCCAGCACCTGGTCCGCGTTGGCATTGACGTCGGGGTCCAGGGCCTCGACCTTCTTAGCGGACCTGTCGAATCCCATGGTGCTGACCGCAACCTGCATCGGTGTTGCGGTGACCGCGAAGAGCCCCTCCCCGTCGACACCTGCGTCCAGGCTCGGGTTCAGGCCGTCGATCTTGGCCTCGGTCCACTCGAGCTTCGCCTCGCAGTCGCTCAAACGAGCCATGGCGAGGCGGGAGGAGGCGAGAAGCGTCTCGAGGTGCCGCGGCTGCCAGTTCAGGGGTGTCGGCGACCCCAGCCTCCGTGGCCTCCAGCCGTACGGAGAGGCCCTCGATCATGCGCATGTGCTGCTCGCACTTGGCGACCGCCGAGCCCTCGAAGTGAAACGGCACACATAATTAGGTCGGGCATGTCGCGGCGCAGGGAGGAGTCGGACATGTCTCCAACGGCGCTGTCGTACTCGATCTTGTCCTGCAGCTTCTCCTCCTGCAAGGTCGGCGTGACGACGCCGCCCGACTGCTCGATCGGCGTCGTGCCAGCGGTCGCACCGGTGAGGTCACCACGCAGCTGCCTCACGAACTTGGCAGACTTCGCTGTGGCGTGAGCCCTTCCGCATCCGCATCGCCCGGCCCGCAGAGCAGCCACAAGCATTGGCCATGGAGGTCTGCGATGAGAGCGGAGGCAGACATCGCAGCACAAACGAGAGGGTCCGAAAGGAACGGCCGCGCTTCCAGCGCAGGCCCCGGCGCTTTCACCTTCTGAGCCAAAAGTGGCTGCGGAGTCGAGGAGTCAGGCAGGCCCGACTCCAATCGTTGGAGCTGTCGGGTGGTCGCAGGCCCAGCACTTCAGGAGGGGAAAAAACACACACAGACACAATGAATCGTCGATTCCCAAGGCAATGTGGGAAAATATGGGAATTGGGCGGGTGGACAAAAAACCAGAAGATGTAGGAAAATAGGGGGAATCGTTTAGTTTGTGTGTATTTGTTTGTGTGTCCCAGGGCCCCTTCAGCATTGGCGCAGGCCAGCAGGCAAGGCAGGCAGGCTCGAGGCTCCGGGTTCGGGGAGGTCGGTGTTCGCCTTGTTCTGCGGCCTCGGGGAGCCGGCCTCGAGCGCCACAGCACCGCGAGCCAGAGTTGATCCGGGGTGGGAGCCTGCGCCTGGTGGGCCCCGGGAGGGGTCTCGCGAGACCGCTTTTGACCGGGTTTGGCTTCACCCCTTCCTCCCGACTGAGTTTCTTCAGCAGGGGATAAGAAGCACACAGACGCAAGTCATCGTCGATTCCCTCGAAAATATGGAAAAACATGGGAAGTGGGGGGGGGGGATGACGAAGATCGAGAAGATACGAGAAGATTTAGGGAATCCTGTGATTTGTGTCTGTCTACTCGTGTGTCCCTGGGCCCTTCAAGACTTTCTGGAGCCCCAGCCAGTCTAGACCCCCCGGCCGCCTCCCACGCCTCCTCTTGCTCCAGCGGCTGCTCCGACGCGCACGTGCCGAGAGGCAGCACGCACCGTGCTCAAAGCGTACGCACTGTTCAAGTCTCGGGGGTGGACAGAACCCCCACAGTGACACGCCGATTAGTGAATTGCCCTTTTTCTGTACTCGAGAGGGTGCCGCGGCCGTTATTTTCCAGGCTCGCGCCCGCCAGGTTTGGACCTCAGGTCGTTTTCACTAAACCACGTTTTACTAAAGGGAGGTCTGTCCATCCCCGAATTTCTAGTTCTTCGAAAGTGCCTTGATTTTTGGTTCATTTTTAGTTCTTCGAGAGCTCTTTGATTTTTTTGGGGGCCAGGGTCCTCTCATGTCTAATTCTTCTGTCCTGGGCCCCTTCCTGGCCACTAGGGGGCCAGGAATGATCAGAAACGAACAGAACTAGAAATGAGCACGACCAGAAATGAACGACGTGTACTGTGTTCAAAGCCTATGTGTTTACATGTTGCGTGTTGGCTCAACGTGTTGGCCCGTGTTTGGGCGAGCGCATCGACGTGCGACTTCAATCTCCGCTTCGAGCTCCGTATCGACACGCTACGGGTTGCGTGTTGCGTTTCGGGGCGGCTTAGCCTTGCTCCCTCTCTTTTTGGAACTCCTGTGGTGCAAGGTCGTTCGTGTGAACCCCGAAAGATTCGGTTCCTCTCGTTGAACTTGCGGGGTTCGGTCGGCTGGTGGCGTAAGTGGTATGCGCGCGGTCCAGTCCAGCCTTTGTGAAGACGAGCGCAGCCAGACACCCATGCCAGACGTGCTCACGTCGTGGAGAAGAAATCGCGACGGGATATTCTAGAAACCCAGCAAGACAAACACGCTGAAATCTTGAAACAAGAATGGCCAGCGTGGACCCCAAGCCGTAAGTCATTGCATTGTGGTCTTCATCGGCAAAGCATTAGGAATGCCAACGTCTGATTGCCTATTGGGGATTCGTCTTGGGGACCTCTTGTGCCGCCTTCAGGCCATCTTGGGCACCTTGGACCGTATGGGACCCTCTTGGTGCCTTTGAGGGTCCTCTTGGCTCAGGGAAATCCTCGCAGGAAGCCCCAAGAGTCCTGTGGGAAGACCCAGGAGGCAAAGGACGTCTGGCAAATGGTACTTCGGGCTCTTGAGTGAGGATCCGTCGATCCTGGCCGATCGGGCCCGAGTCAACTACATTGGCGTCTAGTGGCGTCGATTTACCTCACTTCAAGTTTGGCATGTGACGTGCCGACGGGCGTTGGTTGGCGTCGAATTGCCAGCACCAGAGCGCAAGAGCTCACAGTTTGGGGTCCACGCTGGCAAAACATTTAACACTCCGCATCGGGGACTGAGGGCTCTGGAGGATTGGAGGGCGCTCCACCCAGTGCCTCGCAGCACGGCGGCGGATTCCCGCTGTGGAAGGCAGGTCCTGCTGTGTGTCCCCCGTCTCCGGCAGGTCGGGGGGCCCTCGTGGGGCCGTGCGGGCTGGCGGCAGGATGACTCGGGATGGGACGCCTGTTCAGGGAGGCACCCGGGGTGTTCGGCAGGCAGGTTCCCCCGGGACCCAACCAGCTCGCGGCAGAGGTCCGCCGCTACAACAATTTGGTGAAGACGCTCATCATCGAGAAGTTCGTGGACGTCATCGAGGGCAACGTGCGAGTGCTGGACGTCGCCTGTGGACAGGGCCAGGACCGCGCTGGTGGTCACGTGGCCAGGGGGGCGCGCGGACTGCGGTAGCGGAGGTGTACCGGGCCGAGCTCTACCTAAGCAGACCAAGTGGGCAGACAGGTGCGAATTGGCCACAGGCGGCCTACCGTGCCCAGTGAGAAATGTTCGCGATGTTGGGATTCCCCCCCACCCCCACCCACCCCACCCCTTGGCCTGGAGCCCCGAGCTGTTCTCGCCAGACCGCCCATACAAAGCAAGCCTGTAGAGGGAGCCTGTCCCAGCGGGGCGCGGGGGAGGAGGAGGAGGAGGAGGAGGAGGAGGAGGAGGAGGGCGAGGAGGAGAACAGGAGGTGGAGGAGGATGAGGAGGAGGAGGAGGAGGAGGAGGAGGGCGAGGAGGAAAGGAGGTGAGGAGATGAGGAGGAGGAGGAGGAGGAGGAAATGGAGGAGGAGAGGAGGAGGAGGAGGAGAGAGGAGAGAGGAGAGAGGTGAGAGGAGAGAGGAGAGAGGAGAGAGGAGAGAGGAGAGAGGAGAGAAGACAAGAGAGGACGAGAGAGGACGAGAGAGGACGAGGGAGGCGGCGGAGAGGAGAAAGGAGCAGGAACATGAGCGAGGAGCAGGAGGAAGAGGAGCAGGAGGAGGAGGAGGAGGAGGAGCAAGAGGAGGAGGAGGAGAAGGAGCGCGTAGCAGTAGAAGGAGGAGGAGGGGCTGGGGTAGAGGAGGATCGAGAAGAAGGAGAAGGCGGATCAGGAGGCGAGGAAATGCAGGAGGAAAGGAGGAGGAGGAGCAGGAGGAGGAGCAGCGAGGAGGAGAGGGGAGGAACAGGTGGACGAAAGCTCCCCCCCCAGGTCCCCCGAGGCGCCACGAGGTGCCTCGCCGGGGTTCCCCACGACGCCCCCTGCGGCTCTCCGAGGTCCGGCCCGCCGAGGTCTGGCTGTGGGGTCCGCCCGAGCCCGTCCGAGGGAGTCCAGCCGGGAGGGGGCGACAGTAAGTAGCACAGCAGGTTCCAGACCCCTTCGAGTCATGGAATTTCTCGAGGGGAACAAAAGGTGGCATGACCATGAAAACTCGGAGGTCCGCGCGGATTTCTCGGATCGGCGCTGGACCCCCCTCCCTGGCGCGCGGAGCGCGCCAGGGGCGGCGCCGGAGGCGCCGCCGGGGGGCCCCAGCGCCGATCCGAGAAATCCGCGCGGACCTCGGAGTTTTTATGTTTATGTCATTTGTTGTTCCCCTATACTCCACGCGGAGATCCCCATGTGTGCATCTCATACTCCTGGCGAGTCTCGCTGAGGCTCTCCGTCTGTGAGCATTTGTGTGCGAGGGCGGGCCCGCGGAGACGACGGGGGCGAACGCGACGGCGCGAAGGGGGGATTGCTACACCCCCGGTGGCTCCGCCGTGGGAGATGAAAGCAGCGCCTCGCCTGAGACATCCTCCCAGTCTATTCCGAAAGCAGAGGATGTTGGGGGGCAGAAGCAAGCAAACCGCTTGAGACAGACCAGGAATCTGGGCACGAATCCCGGATCGTCCCCAGCCCTGCCCCCCACCCTTGGGAGCGCGGAGTCCAGTGCCAGCGCCTCGCCCTGAGACATCCGCAGAGACAGGCAAACCGCGTGCTACATCCCCATGGATCCTGGAGTGCCGCCACTTCTGGCGTCCCCCCTTTAGGTGCCCAAACGCCGCGCCTGCTATGTCGCGACGAGCAGTGGACCACCAGAAAAGTCTGAGTGAGGAAGAGTGTGTCGGAGTGCTAGAGTCTGAATATGCACGAGTGAGAGCGTGTCTGAGGCAAATTCCCTGAGTGGGTATGCGTGAGTCTGGCGAAGTCTGAGTCTGAGTGAGTGGGTCTGAGTGAGAAAGTTATTTGGGCCGAGCCTGCGCGAGGAAGAGTGAGTCTGTGATGACACGGCGCCCCGCGTGAGACATCCTCACACCATGCTCTGGACGCACAGAGGAGTCCGCCCACCCAAGCAGGCAGATCGCCTGAGACGTCCGCGCACTCTGAGCGCGAACGGGCCCATGCAGTCCCCCTCTGGCGGCCCCCTGAGACGTCCTCACACTCTGAGGCATCCTAACACTCTGCCCTGCACGCAGACGGGCCTGGCCACCCGAACAGGCAAACCGCTGGAGACGTCCCCACGATCTGGGCGCGAACGGACCCATGCAATACGCCCTGGCGGCCCCCCCGTGGGAGTGCTCAAACCAGCGACTCGCCAGAGACATCCTGGTGCACTGGGCGCGAACGAGGGTCTGAGTGTGAGTGAGTCTGAGTGTGAGCGTGCATGACAAAGTATGCGTGTGTCTCTGGACACGACTGAGTTTGAGTAGGAGTGGGTCTGAGTGCGAGCGGGTATGAGTATGAGTGAGTCTGGGTCTGAGTGAGTCTGAGAGCGAGGGAGGAAGAGGAGGAGACGGAGGAGAGTGTTCTACGGTGTGGTACGGGAAAAGTGTCACGGGAGAGTATGATGTACCAGGCACCCAATCGCACACGGCGACAATAGCAAATATGACGCTTGCGTGGTTCGAGGCGCTCAGCCTGCATGCCCTGAACAAAGTCGCGAGCCACTCCGCCTCCGCACCGGCAAGGGAGGAACTGTATGGACATGCGGCACCCGGAGGGTGTTACAAAATCGCAGCTAAATCGATTCCTTGGCCCTCACGCCGGGGATATCAGGGACGGCACGCCCGAAGTCTTTTCCAAGCAGGGTGTTCCAGGCTTCTGCTCACCGACATGTACTGGCAGAGCTTCGTAGTCTTGTCCCCTTTGAGCGCGGGGAGACTCCGCAGAGATCCTTGGAAGGCCGGGCACCGATGTCGACCGCGGACGAAGGAAGCTCTCCGGCGGAAGTGCAGCACGTGTTCCGGTTTATCCTTAGGGGCGTTTCGCACGTCGGTTCAAGAACTAGCTTCGAGTGCCTCGTTTACGACGATTTCGTCTCGACAGCGAGCAGCTGCATTCCCTTCGATTGAGCGCTCTAGGGAATCAGGCTCAAGCAGAGGTTGCCTCGGCATCGCCGTCAGAGTACGGGTCAGCAGTGCAATGCCTCCGCAGAGTGTTGCGCCGACGTCGAAAACAGAGGAGTGGTGCGAGATTAGAGCCTGTCCGCAGAGTCCACCTCCGACATTGCCTACCCATGCAAATGGAAGTTGGCGGCGAGCTCAAGCATGACCCTTCGACATGATGCGGGAAGCCGAGCTCTTTGGTAAGCGTCGTTTTCCACATCCGGCGAACGACCCAGAGGTCTAGAAACGCTCATTGGTTGTTTCGCTTGGTATTTCTCGAAACTTCATTGTTGGTGGAATATCCCGAGTAGGATTTCATGTTGCGATGTGTTGCAGGGGCGCGCCAGGATGAGGGCGAACACGTCACCTAAGATGAACGGGTGCCCCCCAGAGATATACGCGGCGCTCACGTCCGTATGCATTCACGTGTGGCGTCTCTTCTTGGACAGGCGAAAACGCACTGATCCAGAAGATCGTTCAGAGTGGCAGCGCACTTACTACGCCAGTATTCCTGAAGAGCCACCGGCTGTCCGATACGATTAAATTCAGATGGATATCTAGTCTCGCTTGTTTTTGGAAGTGGTACGTGAGCAGCCTTATCCATTGCGTCCGGCCGATGCTGCCAGTCTCCCGTCACGTCTGCAACTGCAGGTTTACTCTGGGCCTCGACTGTTTCGACATCGCTCGCGTCTTGCGCCAAGTTTGATTTTTGGCCCGCAGTTGGAATATGTCAGCGATCGTAGCCGCATTGGACTAATGGCAGCCTCCGCGGACCAGCAGTTGGCGATCTGCCAGGAGCTGGCGAACTTTGTGCTTGCAAGTTAACTGTCATGGAAGGAGAGCTCGCTCCAGTACATGCGGGGTTGGCCTGGCGCAGATGAAACTGGAGATATCGACTCGAGGGTGGCGCCACTACGACAACCAAGCTCGTGGACAGCATGGAGGTGCTGGGAGTTGTGCTGGGCCGCCGGGGCTCGAGCACGTGCAGCCTCGAGCATCGACGGCAGAAGGGGGAAGCACGCGTTTGTAGTCTCTTTCGGCGGATTTTGTAGGCTTGGGAACGGCAGGAAATAAGTGCCCTGTTTGGTGTTCGGGACCGTCAGCTTCGATGGTGTATGGGTCGAACTCGTGGCATGCATCATCTTCGTTTTTTCTTTCGGCCAGGCGCTGGGAGTGCAAATTGTGTACGCCAGTCACTACGCCTTCGCAGCTGGGCAAACGAGGGCTGCATGGATCACAGCCAACACAAGGCGAGAATCCTGGACTATTGGGCCAGTCGCGTCAAACGCCGTTTACTTCGTCATCGGATTCTCCATGAGATTTTCCGGCAAACTTTGAGGGAGGAGTGCCAATCCTACCCAGCAGGGCATCATCATGCTAGATCACCACATATTTTCTGGAATCGGGCATGGTGGGCAGGCACGCAGCAGGTCCCATGGCGATCCCGACGAGATTCGGGTCTTACGCGCCCGACTCTCAGGCACGAAGCCGAATGGGAAGATGTGCTGGTGGTGGTTTACGGTGCGCTCTGCAGGGCATCCCGCGACCAGTTCGGCAATGCGTGGGCATGGATGGCGAACTTCTAGTTTTTCGCAAACCAACTGCGCACCCGCTGGCAGTTGCCGCTCCTACCGTGCACGTGCAGGCCGTGCGTGGACGCTGCGGTGACACCCGCCGACGACCGCCAGAAGCTTCGTGGACAGGTTCTTGCCGACGCGCCATGGTCCCACGCCCAAAATGAAATGGACGTCGCGTTGCCATGGGGGGCGACGCCGAGATTGGCATTGGTGGTAGTGGACTGCCAGCCACTGCCGCGCATCATTTGCGGTCATGCCCCTTGCGTGGACCCGTTGGCTTCGCAATTGGTGCGCCGCACTTGCGATAACATCGTCAAGTGGATTAATTCCGGATGTTATCCACAGGACCTCGGGGCCGACCCTGTGGCATGTCGCCGACGGGAGTACAACGTCATAGCGGACCACCTGGCAGACTACACCATGGATGCGCAGAGAACGTGGTCTGTGCATTCTGATTGGCTGTACCCCAGAAAGTCCCTACGGGAGTGCAGCTTGATCGTCTTCTCCGACGGCGGCGCGCGTGGCAGAGCATGCGCTGCATCGGCGTGGGCCGTGGCGCGCCCTTTGGCCATCGGGTGCACCTTCGACAGCACATGGATTGATGCGTTCTGGCCTGAGGCGGCCGCGCTGGCTGCATGCTCGACGTTTGTTTGAGAGCTGGTGGGGGGCGTGGTGCATAATAGATTGAAGTTGCCAGCTGGTCTGGATAGACGTCGCGCCGCCATCCAAGTCCAATGAGGCGGAGGAAGAGGAGTTGGAGGAGGAAAAGGATGAGGAGGAGGAGGAGGAAGATGAGGAGGAGGAGGAAAGGTCGGAGGAGGAGGAGGAGGAAGAGGAGGAGGCAGAGGAAAGGGGAGGTGTCTAAGTAATAACAAGAATCCCATGTTACGAGACGGGGGGAAATCGTGGCGGGAGGTTGTTCCCTCGTCTCGGCCTTTCGTGGCCCATACCGGGCCCCGGGACCGTCAGGAAACGGCTCGGGAGGAGAAGCCAGTCCCAGGGCACGGGTGACACTTCTGGGGGCCGACGCCATGACAAAAAAAAAAAAAAACATGGCCTCGGGGGCCTGGGCTTCCGCGTCGTGCCCACACGGCTGCGACCCCAGCGTTGGCGTGCAGTGTGTTGGCGCCGCCCGTGGCCTCGCCGAGCGATCCGCGCTGTCGTGAGGCCGGGGCCGCTCTCCGAGACCATGGTGCCGACGCCGCGACGCGGAAGTGCCACGCCAATGGCACGCGCGTCGTCTTCCACGCTGCGCGCGTTTGCCAATGCTGCGAAGCCTTTTTGCGCCCGAGCCGGCGAAGGTTCTTTCAAGAGCAGCGCGCTGATGGGCTTGCCCGGCCGGCGTGGTATTGGCACGGGTGTTACTCCCCGGCCCATATCGGGGCCCTGCGAGGACGCAGAACGCCAAGGAGGGCCGCCGTTGTCTCAGCTGGTCCTCCTGCGAGGCACGCGGGCGGGGGCGCCGGGAGGGGCGGGGGGAGGGGGAGAGATCGACGCGCCGCGCCGCGGGGTTAGTCAAACGGAGGCCTCGCCGGGCGGAGCTTCGGCTCCCTCCCTGGTTTATCGTGCCGTGGGATGGGTGTGCGTCTACTGATTGGCCCCCTTCAGTGGGATGCGTTTTTTGTTGGTAGGTTGTGTGGCCAGCTTTGGTTCTGCCGGGGTGGGCATGCGTTGGCTGCGCCCCAGGAAATGGCACTCACGTTTCGGATGGGCTCGGGGAGCACATTGGCTTTGCATCCTTGGTACGTGCTGCACCTTCACTTGATTTGAAGTTTGGGCGGGTGCAGTGGAGTAACCGAGAGAGGTTTCTGATGATGCCCCCCTGAGCTCCCGGCGGGCAAGAGAACTCGTTTTTCCCGAGGTATTTGTACGCTACATACATACAGTTCTGCATTTGCAAATAGACATGTGCATGGACAGACTTTCATGTCTAAGGGATTACCCGAGGGATATGTACATGGATACTTGTTTGCAACTGCTCATCGAGATCTGTTGGTGGGTGAGTATATACGTGCGTAAAGTTCGGGTATGGGAAGACACATACGTGTATGCATATGTACGCATATGTATATATATATATATATATATATATGCACACATACACAATCATATGCACACGTATCCCGCTAACAGCTACATCATATACTTCATCCATTTGCTTCCTGACAACATCCACAGCATCTCCCGCTCCTCTGTAGGCGCCCGTTGGCGCCAACGACTATTTGCGCACTACCGTTTGCCTGTCAGTTGTGGGTGGATGGTTGTTCCTCCAAGCGGATACGGCCGCTTGGGCTACCCTGCGCGAGAGAGGATGTATGTCCTTCCGTATAAAATGATTGAGTTCTAGTTCGCTCAATCTCAGCTCGAATCGGCGTCGTCTTTGTCGTCGTCATCGTCGTCGCGATCGTCGTCGTTGCCGTCTTCGTATGGGGTTCGCGCAGCGTGCGCAGTTCGATATCCCCATCGTTGTGCGTTGATGCTGCTCGGCGTTGGCCGCGCGTGGCAATCATTTCCGTGCTAGTGCTCGCCGTGCGGGATCTTGTTGGGTGGTTGCTGCCCCCCCCCTCGGGGAAGGACTTCGGGGCTACCCCTGCACGACAGAGGATTTGGCGGAGCTCCCGTGGCCTGAGGATTCCCATGGCCCATCAGGAGGGGAAAAACACACAGACACAAATAATCGTCGACTGCCAGGAAAATATGGGAAAATATGGGAAGCGGGGGGGAAGACAGACACCCAGAAAATATGGGAAAACATTGGGAATCTTGTTATTTGTGTGTCTTTATTTGTGTGTCCCAGGGCCCCTTCAGCCTAACGATTCTTTCCGGCCTCCCGCTCCCCCGCGGAGCGGAGCGAGAGGCGCTGTCGGCTTGCAGGGGCCACGGCGTGCCGCGGGCGCCGCCGTCGCCGAGGCAGCTGGCCGCAGTGCTGCGGTCGGCGTTTCGGGGGGGGGGGGGGGGCGCGGAGCTGTCGGTCGGATCCGGGGCCCCCCCGAGGGGGCCCCGAACCCCTTGCGATCCCCGACCTCGCCCCTGGGAGTAACGCCGACGTCGAGAATCGATGCCCGTGCCCCAACCTCTTGGCATCGCTCGGACGTGTGCATTTTTCCTTCGGCGAGGACCATCGAGGAGCATCCTTGACCATTTGGCGAACAAAAAAAACACGCACGAAACGGACAAAAATCACAGGCAGTGGACGTCCGAGCGATGTCGAGAACCCCTTGCGATCCCCGACCTCGCCCCTGCGAGTACAGTCGGGGCGCTGAAAAGGGAACCCTTCTCGTTGGGGAGGGGCTCCGTGCTCCCTAGTTGTTTCGCAGTTTGCCTTGGGTGTTCCTTAGGCTTTCCATGGGAGCTCGAAGTTCAATGTGTGGAGAAAAGGGGCATCGTTCCTTATGTAGGGTTCCTTAGGTCAACGTCCCGACTGTAACGCCGACGTCGAGAATCCATGCCCGTGCGCCGACCTCCGTATCCACTGCCTGCCGAATTCCCCAAGGACCGCAGTCCCCGGGCGGCAATATTCAGATTTGGCAAGTCCCGCCTCACATTCACCTCCCAGGCACCCGACGTCGTGATTTCGCTCGCAAAGTGGACCCCCAGCGGTCTAGACCACTTCTCGGGGACTGCTTTTCCATCCTGAGCTGTCTCTTGACAGTCGCAGGACTCGGTGATGGCCCCGAGAGGTTGACAATTGGCATAAACCTTATACCGCGATGTTGTTCACGACGCGAGGGTGTCTAGACCTAACATTGTCCTAAGAAGGAGGAGCGAGGAGAAGCGAGGAGGAGGAGGAGGAGGTAGGAAAAAGAGAGGGAGGACGATCGACGAGGAGGAGAATGAACGATGAGGAGCAGGAGCGGGAGCGGGAGCGGGAGCGGGAGCAGGAGCAGGAGCGAGGAGGAGCGAGGAGCAGCGAGGAGGAGGAGGAGGAGGCGGAGGAGAAGGGGGAGGAGGGGGCGGAGGAGTTCTGGGGCTGAGGGGCGCGACGGGGTCTTGGGCTGCGGGGCCGAGGACCTGTACAAGTACTCCCGCTGCTTCCGCCGGGCGGACGTCGAGAGCTACGTCGGCGTGGACTTCGCCGAGGCGGCCGTGGTGGAGGCCAGGCGCCGCCACGCCACGCTGCTGCAGACGAAGAGCTCCAGGGAGAGGGGGGAGTGCCCTCGAAGATCTGTGCTCAAGAATCGGGGATCGGGACAGGAGAAGGAGGATCGAGGAGGAGGAGGAGGATTGAGGAGTAGGAGAAGGAGGAGAAGAAGGATAATCGAGGACCGAGGCTCAAAGATCGAGGATCGAGTAGGAAGAGGAGGAAGGAGGAGGAGGAGGAGGAGGAGGAGGAGGAGGAAAAGGGGGATGAGGAACGAGGATCGAGTACCGCCGAGGTCCGATGATCGAATATGAGGAGGAGGAGGAAGAGGAGGAGGAGGAGATGGATGATGATGATGCTGATGATGCTGATGATGATGATGAGGAGGAGGAGGAGGAGGAGGAGGAGGGGAGGAGAGGGAAGGGGAGAGGAGGAGGAGGAGGAGGAGGAGGAGGAGGAGGAGGAGGAGGAGGAGGATAATCGAGGATCGAGAATCGAGAATCGAGGATCGAGGAGGAGGAGGATGAGGAGGAGGAAGTGGAGGAGGAGGAGACAGAGGATGATGATGAGGAGGAAGAGGAGGAGAGGACCGATGTTGTCTGACATGTTCTTCTGAGGGGGGGTCTCGGCGGGGGCCCACCGTCGCGACGCACGGCAAGGCGTTCGGAGGAGGGGGGCCCCGGGAGCCCGTGGAGGAGCCTGCATCGGGCCTCTGGGAGCCTCCGAGGGCCCGGGGGCCCGTGGGGTTGCTTGGAGGCCTCCAGGGGCCTCGCCTCCCCATCCCCCCCCCCCATCCTCCTCCTGCTTCCTCCTCCTCCTCCTCCTCCTCGTCATCCTCCTCCTCGTCATCCTCCTCCTGCATCCTCATCCTTCCTCCTCCCTGGGGGGCCTCCCCATCCTCCTCCCCCCTTCCTCCTCTGTTGTGGCCTGTGGGCTTCTTCGGAGGCCTCCCCATCCTCCCCCCTCCTCCTCCTCCTTCCTCCTGCTACTTCTTCTCCTCCTCTTCCTCCTCCTCCTCCTCCCGCTCCGAGCGCGCAAGACGAGGAGAGAGGAGGACGACGAAGAATACGGAAGGAGGAGGAGGGGGAGGACGAGGAGGAGGAGGACGAGGAGGAGAAGGAGGATGTCGAGGAGGTGGGGGTCTAGGTATTTGGACGGTCCTGCTTTCTGTATTGCTTCTGCGAGGAGGGGTACAAGCGAGGAGGAGGAGGCATGCGAAGGAGGATCAGGAGGAGGAGGAGGAGGAGGAGCAGGAGGAGGAGGATACCAGGATGATGCAGAGGAGAAGGAGGAGGAGGAGGGCGGGGGGGATACAGGGATGATGACGATCGAGGAGTAGAGTGATGCGGCTGATGATGGTGATGGGGATGGCGATGATTATTCTGGTGATGATTCTGGTGAGGATGCATATTAGGATGGTGATGATGATTAAGATGCTGATGATGTTGATGCTGATGATGCTGATGTTGATGATTATGGTGATGTTGATGGTGACGGTGATGATCATGGCGGTGGGGGTGATGCTGATGATGACTGATGATGATGCTGATGATGATGATGATGCTGATGATGGTGATGATGATGATGCTCATGATCATGATCATGATGGTGATGATAATCATGATGACGATGGTGACGCTGATGACGAGGAGGGGGATCCGGATGACCATGAGCATTCGGATGATGTTGATGATTCTGATGATGATGTTGATGATTATGGCGAGGATGATGAAGATGATAAAAAGGAGGTGGAGGAGGAGGAGGGCAAGGATCAGCCAGGAGCGAGGATCGAGAATTTGCTCTTGTCTCTTCTCGTGCTTCCTGAGGACTCCAGCTGGTCGCCGCGGCCGAGTCCGCCTTGAGATCCTTGTCAGACTGCGCTCCAGGACAGGCTCAAGAGTTTGAGCGTGGACTGGGAGGGAGGAGTGAGGACGACGAGGAAGAGGAGGAGGAGGAGGAGAAGCAGTGCAAACGTGAACACCAAGTCACATCAACGACGTTACGGTAGACCCTCCCTCCAATGCCCAGAATTCTTTTCGATGCGAAAAGTGTTTCGTTGGAAGACTACCGTCTGAGAGTTTTTAATCGTGCCAAGACGCACTTCCTTAGACTTCAGCGCTGCGAATCGACGTTCCTGCTGCGTCCCGACGACCCTGAGTCGTGCCAGAAATCCATTCTTGGGACTCCAACACCGCGATGCAGCGTGAGTGTTGCGCCCTCACCATCCTAGATCGGGCCAGGATGTCATTCCTCGGACGTCGACCACGAGACGTCTTGCAACTGCTACAAACTTTTTTAAACAACACGTGTACACAGTACTTGGACAAAAACCGCATTTGAAAGCCAGCCGCCGTGCATCCGTGAAACCCTCGCGACCCTTTAAGACGTGCTTGTGCGCGGCGCCGAGGCGAGAACCACATGTTGAAGACCACTGGCCCTCCACCCGTGAAGCTCTTGCACGCTTTCAGCTTCAGAGTCACCAGTGTTTGGGGAGCCTCGGGCGAAACGCCCCGACCGCCCTACAGACACGCCTCGGCTTGCGACAGGGAGGAGCGTTTCTCCAGGACAAGGGATGGAGGGAGGGTTGGAGGAGGAGGGCGAGCTGCAGGAGAGGGAGGAGGGCAAGGAGGATGAGAAGGTGGAGGGAAAGGAGGAGGAAGCGAGGAGCGAGGAGAGAGGAGAGGGATGCAATCAGGAGGGCGAAAGGATCCAGAAGGAGGAAGATGAACCAGAAGGATGTAATTAGGAGGGCGAGAACTGAACGAAGAGGGGTAGGGGGGAGAGGGAGGAGGAGGAGGAGGAGGAGGTGGAGGAGGAGGAGGAGGGAGGAGGAGGAGGAGGAGGAGGAGGAGGAGGAGGGGAGGAGGAGGAGGGCGAGAAAGAAGAGGAGTAGGAGGGGGAGGAGGAGGGGGAGGAAGAAGAGGAGAAGGAGGAGGAGAAGCAAAGGGATCAGGATGGACGAGGGGAGAGGAGGACAGGGAGGATGGGAGGAGGGAGGAGGGAGGAGAGAGCAGTCGAATCAGGGAGGAGGATGCACGGAGGCTCAGGGTAGAGGAGGGAGGTGGAAACGGAGGATGAGGAGGAAACGGAGGAGGAAGGGGGGGAGGAGGACCAGAAGCGAGGAGGAGGAGGGGCGATCAGGGAGGAGAGAGGAGGCAGGATGGATAGCCGAGGTGCTCCCGCGCTTGTTGCCTTCTCTGGAACCCCACCCGGACTCCGCAGGGCATCTGGGAGGTTGGAGAGTTTCCCGGAGCCGGTTTTGGGGCTTCTCGGGGGCAGCTGGAGTTACGTGCGCGGCCGACCAGGGGCATCTGCCTGCTCGGCCTGAAAAGTAAAGGTACAAAGAGGAGGAAAAGAAACAGGAAGAGAAGAGTATGACGAGGAGGAGGAGGAGGAGGAGGAGGAGGAATGAGGATCGATACGCTTGACAGCTCTGCGAAATACGCCGCCATCTTCTTCGTGGGGAGGAGAGGAGAAGGAGAGAGATGATGCTGCTGCTGATGATGATGATGCTGCTGCTGCTGATGATGATGATGATGGTGATGGTGATGGTGATGGTGACGATGCTGATGAGTATGTTGATGGCGATGATTTGGATGGTGATGCTTATGGTATTGTGATGATTATGTTGATGCCGATGATGTGGATGCTGATGATTATGTTGTTGATTATGGTATGGTGATACTGATGGTAATGATGATGATGTTGATGCTGATGCTGATGATGATGCTGCTGATGATGCTGATGATGATGATGGTGGTGACGATGATGATGCTGATGCTGATGCTGATGCTGATGATCGTGATCATGAGCATGATCATGATCATGATCATGGTGATGGTGATGGTGATGGTGATGATGATGCTGATGCTGATGCTGATGGTGATGACGCTGCTGCTGATGCTGATGCCGATGCTGATGCTGATGATGACGATGATGCTGATGATGATGCTGTGGAGGAGGATGAGGATCAGGATCAGGATGATGATGATAGTAATGATGATGATGATGCTGCTGATGATGACGATGAAGAAGAAGATGATGAGGATGATGAGGATGAGGATGAGCAGGAGGAGGAGGAGGAGAGGGGAGCGGGACGAAGAGGGGTAGGTGAAGGAGGACGGTGAGGCTGGATATGTGAGGAAGAGGAGGAACAGGAAGAGGACGACGGCCATGAGGGAGGAGGATGGGCAGGAAGAGGGAGAGGAAGACGAAGTTCGAGGAAGTGTATGAAGAGAAGGTGGAGGACAACGGGAGGGAGGGAGGAGGAAGAGGAGGGGGGTGGAAGAGGATGGGTAGTGAGGGGGAGAGGGGAGAGGAGTAGGAGTAAGAAGGGTCGGCGAGCAGGAGAAGGAAGATTACGGAGAGGCATTGCCCCTGAGCTGCTCGTGATGGCAGGCCTGTTTTAAGATTTCGCCGTCCCCACTGGTCGGGCGTCACGCTTTCTGGCATTCGATCGGATCTTTGCTTTGCTTGCTTGAGCGGGACGGGGAGGTGGACGGAGATGAGCGGGAGCATTGCCAGAGGTACGCTGCCCACTTCTACGTCGGAGACGTCCGGCATCCCGGGACCCTCGACAAGTTGAGCCCGCATCGGGGGGGCGAGAAGGGCGGATGGGGGGCTTGATTACCCGCCCTCGCAAGTGTCCTGCCCCCAGCGATGACGACGACGACGACGACGACGACGACGACGACGACGACGACGACGACGACGATCGACGATCGACAACGACGATCGTTGTCGTCATCCTCCTTCTCCTCCTCCTTCCTCCTCGCTCCTCCCTCCTCCCCCCTCCTCCTCAGGAAAGAAAGCAAAAGACAAGGAGAGGAGGGTTGGTTGAGGAAGGGGGGGCCCTGGCCCAAGAGCTCGCGATCCCTCCCAGGGGGGTCAGTACTGCGCGTGGAGCTTTTTTTGATTGTCTTGGAGCCTGAAAACGGCCCCCAGATGCCAAAGTGAAGGACATAATCGCCAAGATTGAAAAAGTCAGATCCTCGCAGATCTCATGTGATCCGGGTCGCTGGAGCACAGTCCAATCGCACCATACGGATCAGTAACTCTCTAAGGGTACCATTGCAACCTTGACTCTCGGCCCATCCGAGCCCACCGCCACGGGCCACGGGATTCCGCGGGGCGGGAGGGCCGGGGGATCGTTACTATCCCTCCCCCTTGCGCAGCGATCTTATGACCTGGTCGAGCTGCAGGGCAGCTTGGCGCCCCCAGGCATCCGACGCTCGGATCTGTTCACTGCGCGGCGCCAGAGGTCCCTCACGACCTTTTCCCCCGCGCCAGCTTTTCGTCCCGGATCCGTTGTTGATGGCCCTGGGACCCGATAGGAGAGTACTCTGTTATTCGCGGCGATAGCGGGCATTATGAGGGGAGAGGGGGGGCAGCAGGGGGCATAACAGAACGGACCCTCCCCGCCCGCCGTGTGGGTCCACCACGACAGATTGTGGTGCCAGACGCACTGCTGCAGTGCCAAGGACGCACTGGGGGAAAAGGGAGCGTTACGTCATGGGGGGAGGGGGGAGAGAGGGACATCACGCGCTTCATAGCCCAGGGGGCGAGAGAAAAAACACTCTAACGGGGGCGGGGGAGATGGGGAGGGGGAGCGTCACCTTATGGGGGAGGGGGAGGGGGGATGGGGAGGGTGGAGGGGGGGGGGGGAGGGGGGGGGGAGGGGGGCATCACGCGCGGTGTAGCCCACGGGGCGAGAAGAGCACCCTCGACGGGGTCCCTCGCTGGAGCTCGGGGCCCCCTCTCGCCGCCCGCGCCGTGGGCCCTTCGACGTCATGGCGATGCAGTTCTGCCTGCACTACCTCGCAGAGAGCGAGGAGGCGGTGCGCACGCTCTTCTCCCGGCTGCGGGGCCTGCTGAAGCCGGGCGGGAAGGTCGAGAAGGAGGGGGCCCAGGAGGAGGAGGAGGAGGAGGGAGGAGGAATGAGGAGGATGAGGAGGAGATGATGATGAGGAGGCGGAGGAGGTGAGGGGGGAGGAGGGAGGGAGGAGGAGGAGGAGGAGGAGGAGGAGGAGGAGGAGTAGGAGGAGGAGGGGGAGGAGAGGTGAGGAGGAGGAGGAGGGAGGGGGCAGTGAGGGGGAGGAGGAGGAGGAGGAAAAGAGGAGGACGAGGATGAGGAGGGGGAGGGGAGGAGGAGAGGAGGAGGAGGAGGGGGAGGAGGAGGAGGAGGAGGAAGAAGAAGAGGGGAGGAGTGCGGAGGAAGTTTCTGGCGGTTCGTGGGAGTCTTCTCGCCTCGGGGTGCTTTTTCCAGCAGCCGCGCCCGGGCGAGGGCTCTCCGAGCGTGCGTGGATCGGCCCGAGCGGCCCGCGGAGACCGGAGTTGTGGTCCGAGAGGCGCCAGGCGTCGAAGGGGGAGGGAGTGAGGACCAGGAGGGCGTGTATAGATTGGTTGGGGCCACGAGCGTTCCCAGACGTTGTGGCCACCTCTTCTTCTTCTTCTTCTGATTGCTACTTGTATATTTATCATTATTATTATTAGTATTATTATTCTTATTCTTATTATTATCAGTATTATTATTATTAGTATTATTTTTGTTATTAATATTTTTATTAGTATTATCATTATTGTTATTGTTATGATTATTATTGTTATTATTATTATTATTATTAATTTTATTACTATTATTATTGTTATTATTATTATTATTATTATTATTATTAGTATTCGTGTTCTTATTGTTGTTACTTTAATTATTATTTGTATTATTGTTGCTATTATTCTAATTATTCGTTCGGTGCGGTCCCTTGTCCTCCCCTCCCTCGTCCGCGCACGCGTCTCGTGCCATGATGTGCGCCCCCCCCTTTCCTTGCCCCCCTTTTCGGCGCACGCGAAGGGAGAGATGGAGCAGGAGGAGGAGGAGGAGGAGGACCAGTGTACGTCCAAGGCGCGTTACGATACCATGCTAAACACTCCCTCCAAGTTCCTTTCTCATGGGCTCCTAGAAGAAATTAGGTTCACAGCGGTAAGTGGCCCATTGGAAGACAACCGTCTGAGGATCCGCACCCGTGCCAGGTTCCTGGGACTTCAACGCCACGGATCAACGTGATTGTTGCGCCTTGATATGGATATACCGTGTCATGACGAAGTTCACTGGAGTTCAACATCACGGATCAATTTGCTTGTTGCGCCCTGACAAGTCTGCGTCGTTCCAGACCACCATTCCTGGGACGTCGGCCATATGCGTCCTTGAGCGAGAGCCACACGTTGAAAAGGAACCGCCCTCCATCCGGCAGACTTCTGCAAACTTTTAAACTAATATGCGTGGTGCTAGGCGAGGGCCACTTTTTGAACATAACCTGCCCTCCAGCCGAGAACGTACTGCGAGAGTTTTGCAAGAGTTTGAAGCGAATGTGCACGGTGCGTTGGCGAGAGCCACCTTTTGAACACCGTTGCCTTCCATCTGTGAAGTTGTTGCAGCCTTGGGGCTTCGGGGCCATGAGTGGCAGGACAGTCTCGTGCGAAACGACTGGTCCGCCCAACCGACGCGTCTGAGGATGCGACAGGGAGGAGTTATTTGTATTAAGAAGATCTGGTGAAAGGGGTGGGAGAGGAGGGGGACGAGGGGGAGGAGGGGAAGGAGAGGACCCAGGCCTCCGACGAATAGCGTCTTTCAGTCCAGGCGTTGCGGCAACGCTGAGGCTTCCAGGTGGCCCGATGCTGGGGCGGCAGACTGTCCCAGGGAAGGGGTCGGGAATGCTCGGGCCGCGGGCCGAGAGGCACACATCGTCGGACGTCGGAGACGGAGGGTCGAAGAAAAGCCACGAGGTTTTCTCGGATCTGCTTGCTCCGCATCGCAGAGTGCTGCGCGGGCATCTGAAGATTGTGCTGTGCGGGTCATTCTGGATGTAGTGGCAGTCTACGTGTGTGTTTCCACCTGTCCACGCGGTATGGACAGGTTCGCCTGATGGCGCGGTTCTCTCTCTTGCTCTCTCTCTCTCTCTCTCTCTCTCTCCCTCTGTCTCTCTCTCACTCTTTCTGTCAGCTTGTGTCGTTATGCTTGTCTCTCTCTCTCTCTATCACGGTCTTTCCCTCTGTCTCTATCTCTCTCTCTCTCTATATGTAGTTCTCTGTTGTTTCTTCACTCTCTCCCTCTCTGGTTTTATATATATATATATATACATATCTATATATAAGTACCTATATTACCTCTCTCTGTCGCAATGTTCTATCCCTCCAGCTCACCTCATCGTTGTCCCTTCTCTGTCCTCTTCCCTCATTTGTTATCGGTAATCGTTCTCCTTGGACGCGCCGGTCTTGTGGTGCGCCATACCCAGAACTCCCGAATCTTCCTCCGTCCTCGCCTCCCTTCTTCCTCCTTTCTCCATCCCTCTCTCCTCCTTCCGTCCTCATCCTTCTCCCCTCCCTTCCTCCTTCTCCCCTCCCTCCCTCCTTCCTCCCTCCTCTCCTCCCTTCCTCTCCCCTTCCTCATCCTTCTCCCCGCTCATCCTTCCTTCTCCATCCGCCCTCATAGCATTTCCCCTCTCGGCCTCTCCACTCCGCTGCGAATCTCCTGGCTCCTCCCTTCTCTTGCCTCCCTCCCTCTCCCTTCCCTCGCCCCTCCCTCCTCCTTCCCGCTCCTCCCGTTCCCCTCCCTGCCACCGTTTCCCACTCCACGTTAAACTTCCACTTCCACTTCCACTTCTTGCCCGCCTCCCCCTCCTCCTCCTCCTCCTCTCCTCCTCCTCTCCTCCGTCCTCCGCCTCCTCCTCCTCGCTCCTACTCCTCCTCCTCCTACTCCTCCTCCTCCTCCCCCTCCTCCTCCTACCCCCCTCCCCCTCGCCCCTCCTCCTCCTCCTCCTCAAATCCTCCTCCTCCTCCTCCTTCTCCTCCTCTTCCTCCTCCCCCTCTTCCTCCTCCTCCTCCTCCTCCTCCTCCTCCTTCTCGCCGACGTCACCGATTCCATCCACGACTACGGCGTCAGCGTTGATCTTTGCATTTGGGGGCCGGCCCTGCGGCCGCGGGTGCACCGCACCTTCCCACGGGGCCACATGCGCTCCGCCCCGGCCTCATCTCTCATCCTCCCTCCTCCTTCTCATCCTCCTGCTCCTCATTCTCCTCCTCCAGCTCCTCCTCTCCTGTCTCTCATCGTCCTCATCTCTCCTCCTCCTCCTCATCTTTGTCATCCTCCTCCCTCCTTCCCCTCAGCATCCCCCTGCTTCTCCTTCGCTTCCTCTCCTCCCTTTCCTCTCGCTCTCTTTTTGTTTGGTCTCTCTGTCTCTCTTCCGTTCTTCATGTATGTTTTTCGTTATTAATGTTTTTCGTTTTCTCTCTTTCTCTCTCTTTCTTTTTTAATAGATTCGTATAGATTTCTGTCTCCCGCTCTCTTTCTCTACAGCGACGGCGTCGCGACGATGGCGACGACGACGACGACGACGATGGCGACGACGACGACGACGACGGTCGAAGGTCCTGGGCACTGTCCCGAACAGCGATCAGCTCGCCGCCCTGTTCAACAGGCACTCCGCCGCGGAGGGGCCGCCCGGGCCGGTGGGCAACGACCTGTACGCCGTCCGGTTCCGGGAGGGCCTGCTCGAGAAGGCCTCTACGCCATCCGCCTCCTCATCCTCCCTATTTTTGTTGTCTTCTTCTTGATCTTCATTTTTCCTCCCTAGTCAGAGTGAGGGGGCCGAAGGGTCATTCACTGTCCCTGGGTGCGTGGCTGAAGTGGAATTCCGCGGTGCGGATTCTCGTCGTTGTTGTTGTTGTTGTTGAACATTATTACTTCCAAAGAATAATTATTGTTGGGGCCCCTGGTGCACGGCCCCCTCGCCGCGCCTAGGCCGCAGCCATGTTTTCATCATTTTCGTGAGGAAGTCTCCGGCAAAACGGGTTGGTCCGGATCCGGTTGTTTTGTTACGGGCGGTTTTCCCTTGCAAAAAAAAGGCAAAGTGGACATTTCTTGTTCTAACATAACCAAACTTCAAGAATCCCTTGCAAAAATTAAGGTAAAGTGGACATTCGCGCGCGCAAGACGAAATCCTTCCAAAACCTTAGTGTTCGTAACGATTTTAACATAAAAACATCAAACAACCAATGGTTTTTCAAAAAAAAGTGTCAAAATTTCATCCCGCGCGCTCTTGCGGATTTGTAGGAAACCCAACACTTTTTAAACATTTCTGTCAAACGGGCTTTTGCGAGCAACTTTTTCGAACTTCTGCAACAACGGTTGCGCACCTGCCAGGGCCATCATCCCTGTCAAATAATACCATGCGGGACACATTCGTTTTTTCTTCGCGCGCGCACGCCGTCGTCGTCGGCCGCGGGGCCCTGAATAGTAGCCACGGTCGTCCGCATGCCACGAAGTGAAGTGTCCGAACGTCATAGGGCGGGAAGCTGGGTGTGGGTGGTGGCGAAGAGTCGTTTGGAAATTTGGTAGAGCTTGAACCGGCCCCCCCACAAAGTGGGGGTATTGGCGGCGTCGTATGAAAACCCTGGCACTGGTGAGAACGGAGTGTCCTCACGTGCTATAATTG
>CAUYUJ010020087.1:78345-90845 GCA_963575745.1 Prorocentrum cordatum | reverse complement strand
GGGAGGGGGTCCAGACCTCTCGGGGGTCGACGCTGCGAAGAAACCATGGCGTCGGGGGTCTGGGCAGTCCACCTCGACGCCAGGGTGCCGCGAGCAGTCCACCGGCGCTGCGTCGGTCGCCACGCTGGCCGTGCTGGCGTGGCGCGCGGCGCTCCCCGTGCGGGCGTGTGCTGCGATGCAGGCGCACGTCCGCCTGGCGCCCAGCCCTCCGCGCCCCACGCCCCGCCCGTCGCTGCGCCGCCCGCGCAGGGCCCGCAGGGGCCTGGCACGAGGTCGGCGGCCGCTGCCCGAAGGTGGCCGCGCGCGTGCTCGTGGCTCCCCCTCCTCCTCCCCCTCCTCCTCCTCCTCCTCCTCCTCCACCTCCTCCTCCTCCTCCTCCTCCCTCCTCCCTCCTCCTCCTCCCTCCTCCTCCTCCTCCTCCTCCTCCTCCTCGTACTCCTCCACCTCCTCCTCCTCCTCCTCCGGGCGTCGCCGACGCCCGCGTGGACGAGGCGGTCCAGCAGGGCGCGGCGGCCCGGCGACGACGACTGCGAGCGCGACGCGTTCGGGGAGCGGGGGCTCGAGGCCACGAGCAGCGTCCCCTGTGGCGGCGCGGTGGCGCTGCCCTCCCCTTCCCCGTTCTTCCCGCGACGTCGGCGGCAAGGAGGCGCAGGAGGAGGGACAGGAGCTCGTGGAGGTGCTGGACGCGCCGTGCGCTGCCGAGGTCGACTCCCAGGCCCTCGAGCGCATGGATGAGCTCAGCGACAGGGTGGCATGCTTGGAGGAGCAGTGCGACATGCTGCAGGACGTCGTCTGCAGCACCCCCACGGGCGAGCCTTGGCGCGAGTTCGACGATCTGTTCTCGGGGCGGCCCTTGGCCGAGTCCGCGGACGCGAGCCCGGTTGTTCGACGGCGCGAAGGGTCCAAGTCCAAGTGTGGTCGACCCCAATTCGGCCCTGGCTGTCCCGCCCGACGCCCAGCCCCACATGCAGCGCGCTGTCAAGGACCTGCCCGTGGGCGTCACAGCGAAGGAAGGGGGCTAGCTTCGACGACGAGGTCGGCGCGGCCGTGTTGCAGGAGTACGCCATGGAGGAGGAGGAGGAGACGTGCGAGGTGACGCACCTGGAGGTGCTGTGCGACACGTTGCACGTGCTGCTGTGCGCCGCAGCGCAAGCAGACGTCGAGCCCGACGCCCAGCCCTTCGCGTCCTACGCCCACCTCGATGCCCGCCCGCCGTGCAGTCGAGGAGGGACGGCGAGGAGGGCGACGCGGTGCAGGCTACAGTGGGGGACATCGTCCTGGGCGCCCCGCCCGACGCCCCATTGCAGCCAGGTGAGGAGGGTGATAATGTGAAGAAGCGTGCCTTGGAGGAGGCCTCCGACGACGTCGGCGCCTACGTGGCGGTTGCGAGCTTGGATGGCACGCTCGGCTCCCAGCCCACGCACGCAGACGGCTGGCTAGGGGAGTTGATCACGCGCACACTTACGCTGAAGGCGAAGGTCATGACGGCGACGTCAGCGAGAAGCGTCGACCGCCTCCTGACAATCCTTCGTCGGGCTTCCGACGGTGCTCAGCGCGAGGGCGGCGACGCTGATGGCTTAGCGTGCCCGCTGGGTGGGCGCGCTGTCCCGTGTCACGGTCGTGCGGGAGATCGCGATGGGAGTTCTGCCGCTCACCGTCAGTTGGTTTGAGATGCCATGCCGCTGGCTCGATCGTGAGGGGATCGGGCGGGTTGCCGTGATGTGCATCCTCGTGGCGGCTGTGCCGAAGTGCCTGGGTTCGCCCGCTGGGCCTGCGTGGTCCTTGTCTGATGCCTGGGCCTACGCGCCCTGGTGGGCCCTGTAGGGCCTCAGGGGGCTGCGGCCTACGTGCCGTGGTTGCCTCGGGTGTGCTGGCTTATGTGACGGTAAATGATCTCGGAATGAGGGCCCATGTGATTCTGCTCTTTGGCACTCGGCCCCAAGTGCTCCTGGTGCCCGTGCGGTGCTGGCTAACGCTCGCGGAGAGTAGTCACTTGGCCCGACGGAGTCCGCTGGCCGCTCCTCGAAGACAAACACACACGGACACACACACACAGACACACACACACACACAGACACACACACACACACACACGGACACGCACACACACACACACACACACACACACACACACACACACACACACACACACACACACACACACACACACACACACACACACGTACACACACCCGGACACACACACACACGTAAACACACACACACGCGCGCACGCACTCTCACACACACACACACACCACACAAACATATATATATATATATGTATATATATATACATACATATGTATATATACATATATGTATATATATATATATACATTGGTGGTAGCGTCCTCGCGCGCGGCGACGAGTTGGAGTAAGTAGAAGAGCTAAGCGCGCGGTCGCGGCCGGGCGCTCAAGGACCGCCATACACGCGAACATATACACACTCGCTCCTCTCACACACACATGCTATACACACACGCTGCGTTTCATTGTTACGTAGTTGACAGTATGTTGGGCGCCCGTTGCATCGCCTAGCTTGTCATTATCTCCGTCTCCCTTCCCCTGCTTCTACTCCTCCCGTTCCGGCCTCTTTCCCTCCTCGTCTCCCCCCATCATGCTGCTGAGCTCCTCCTTCCCGTCGCCTTCTGCTTCTCCCATTGCGCACGTCCGCCGCCACCACCGTGCTGCTCTCCGCTCTTCCTCCGCCTCCTCCTTGTCACCGCCCTCCTGTTCCTGCTCGTCCTCCTCCTCCTTCCAGGGCGCGACGCCGGAGGTGGTGGACGACGCATTTGCCACGCGATGGGGGATCTCCTACACCTTCACGCTGGTCCCTCCGCCTCCCTTCTCCCCATCACCATGTCGCTCCTCCTCCTCTCTCGTTGTCTCTCTCTCCCTCTTCATTTCCTCCCTCCCTCACTCTCTCTCTCTCTCTTTCTCTCCCTCTGTCTCTCTGTCTCTCTCTCTCTCCCTCATCGTCTCTCTCTCTCTCTCTCTCTTTTGTTCTTTCCCCCTCTCTCTGTCCCTCCTTCCATCCCTCCTCCTCCTCCTCCTCCTCCACCTCCTCCTCCCTCCCCCTCCTCCTCCTCCTTCTCCTCCTCCTCCTCCTCCTCCTCCTCCTCCTCCTCCCCTCCTCCTCCTCCTCCTCCTCCTCCACCTCCTCCACCTCCTTCTCCTCCTCCTCTCCCTCCCTCACCTCCCTCGCTCCCTTCTTCTTGCTCCGCCTTCGTTTGTCGGTGGACGCCGTCGAGGCGCAGGAGGAGTACGCGGTGCCCTGGGAGGCCAGGGGCCTCAACGTCGTCGTCGTCTTCGTCGTCGCTTCCGTTGTTTTTGCGCTTTGGGGGCTTCCCTCCCTGGTGTGTCGTCGTCGCCTCTTCCAATTCCATGTGTTTGCAGTGGAAGCCCATGCCAAGAAACACCCTGCTTGCCTCCAGCGGGGGCCCTGAGTTTCGATGGTGTTGCTATGGAAAGCGTGACGTTCCCACACCAAGGATCAATGGACGTCCTGGGGTCTCAGGGTTGGGATTCTTGTGGGAAGGTTTCTTGAGGTCGAGCTCCTGCTGCATGTCTGGGCAAAGATCAAGGATCGAGGATCGAGGTGTCCGGGCGGTCGGGGCTTCTCTTGGGGCCCCAGGGGAGGCTTCTTGTCGACGCGGCTGGCTTCCCCTCGGAGCCCTCTGTCAGAGACGCGCCCTCGGAGAGGCCCAGAAAGGGGTAATGCCTTAGGGGGAGCGGGACGCTGATGATGATGCCGCTGCTGCTGATGATGCTGATGATGGTTGCAATGATGATGATAATGCTGATGCTGATGATGATGATGATGATGATGATGCTGATGATGATGATGATATCGACCATTGCGATAGCGATGCTGACGAGGATGATGACGATGTCGATGACGACGACGATGAAGGTGACGATGATGATGGTGATAATGATGGTGAAGAAGATGCTGATGATGCTGCTGATGATGCTACTGGCGATGATGTTGTTGACGATGATGATGATACCGATGGTGCTGCTGGTGATGGTGACGATGCTGATGATTATGTTGGTGGCGATGATTCGGATGACGATGCTGATGTTGACAACGAAACTGATGATGCTGATTCTGATGATGGTAACGATGATGTTGGCAACGATGATGATGATGACGATGATGCTGATGGTGGTGGTGATCATGATGTTTATGATGATGGTGGTGATGCTGACGATGGGGATGATGATGATGCTGACGATCATGCTGAGGATGATGTTGATTGAGATGCTGCTGATGATGGTGATGCTGTTTCTGACAATGATTATGATGCTGATGATGGTGATGATTGCTGTTGCGTGTGATGATGGTGACGCTGATGATGATATGTTGACGGTAATGGTGATGTTGAGGCTGACGATGCTGCACATGCTGATGTTGATGACGATGCTGCTCACGCTGATGATGCTGTTGACGATGCTAATGATGCTTGTGGGTGATGGTGATAGTGATGATGATACTGCTGATGATGGTGATGATGCTGACGATGATGATGATGATCACGATGTTGGTAATGCTACTGGTGATGATGATGATGATGATGATGATGATGATGATGATGATGCTGATGATGATGATGATGATGATGATTTTGAGCATGGTGGTAATATTGATGATGATGATGGTGATGCTGATGAAAACGATGGTGCAAATGATGATGGTGATGATCAGGCTGATGCTGCTGATGATGATGACGGTTATGATGATGATTCTGGTGATGTAGATGGCGATGAAGATGAAGATGAAGGTGATAATGATGATGATGATGGTGGTGGTGGTGATGATGCTGATGATCATGATGACGATCAATGCACTGACGATGACGATGGTGGCAATCAGGAATATGAACATGTTGATAATGATGATGGTGGTGGTGATTATGCTGATGATAATGATCATGGTGGTGGCGAGGATGATGTTTTTTGTGATGGCGATGATGATCATAATGATAATGATGATGATGCTGATCACGATGATGGTGGTGGTGCTGGTGGTGACGACGACGAGGGGGGCGGTGATGATGATGATGATGCTGATGATGATGATGATGATGATGATGATGGTGATGATGATGATGATGATGATGATGATGATGATGATGATGATGATGATGATGATGATGATCATGATCATGATCATGATGATGACGAGGAGGAAGCGGAGGAGGAGGAGGAGAAGAAGGAGGATGAGGACGGGCTGCGACAGGAGGACGGGTTTCGGATGGAAGGATGAGGAGGAGAAGGAGGGGAAGGAAGGGGAGGATGAGAATGAAGAGGAAGGGAAGTCATTATGCTCATGCTCCCCCATGGCCATCCTCCCGGTTATCATTCCTCTCTCCTTCCCTACAAACCGCGGGATTGTCATCGCCTTCTTCCTGCGCTGGTCCTCATGTCTTGTCTTTGTTTTTTTCTTTTGTGACCCTCGTGCTGCTTACCACCCTGCCAACCATGACAATCCCTTTATCCGCCGCCCCTTCTGCTCCTCTCCCTCCTCCTCCTCCCCTCCTCCTCCTCCTCCCCCCCCTCCTCCTCCTCCTCCTCCTCCTCCTCCTCCTCCTCCTCCCCCTCCTCCTCCTCCTCCTCCTCCTCCTCCTCCTCCTCCTCCTCCTCCTCCTCCGCCCTCAAGCAATTTGGGCGCAGGCAGGTTTGAGGAGGCCCCGACAGCCCCCGACCCACGCGCCCAATCCTCGGGGCTTCCTCGCAGCGCTTGAGGGACTCAGACCAAGGGCCAAGCCACACCCCGAGGTCTGCGACCAACACCGAGGTTTCGTTCTAGCAATGGTCCAGCTGTGGTCTCGCTGCGACCAGTGCCGCAGGTGCGAGTGGAACTCCATCATCATGAAGCAGGGAGGCAGTTGTTCGGCCTGCGGCACACGCATTCTTTTGTACAAGCCAGCGGGCCGCAAGGTTCACTGGGAGGAGGAAGAGCAGGCTGAGGCTGCCCCCGCCGCAGCGCCTGATCACGCCAAGGGCGGACGCGCACGCAGCCACTCCCCGCGAGGCGGACGGCGCAGCGGCAAGGGGTACGGGGCCAAGGGCAACACCAGCTCCACTGTCACCAACCTGCTGGAGCAGGCTGCCCAGGCCACGAAGGATGCGGCGTTGCAGGCCGCACTCAAGCAGCAGATCGAGAAGATCAGCATCCAGGCCAAGGCCGACTCAGAGGCTGCAGTGTCGCCAGCAGAGGTGCTTCGCAAGTCCGAGGGGGCCTGGAAGAACGCGGAGCACCACCACTCGCAGTGCGTCGACAACGTGCTGCGACTGAGGCAGAGCCTCGAGGCCGCCGAGGCCAAGGAGGCACGTGCGGCCGTGGCCCTGGCGCAGGCGGCAGCGGCCAAGAAGACGGCAGCCCAGGCCGTCGCTCGGGCCGATGGCGTGGGGGCCCCCCCGCCGACCTCGGCCGCGTCGGCAATGTTCACGGTGGAGTGGGACGAGGCGCTGTTCAGCTCGCTGGATGACATGGTCGAGGCGGGCGATTGCTCCAAGGAGGAGCGGGCAGCCCTGGAAGCGCTCCACAACCAGCTCAAAGGGGTCAAGTCGGACCTCAACGGCAAGGAGAATGAGATTAAGGCCTGGCTCGACAGGGCCAAGCAGATGAAGAGTGACATCCACGACAGGATGAAGAAGAAGAGGAAGGGCGATGACGGAGGAGCGAAGGCAGCGGCAGGTCAGCAGGCCAAGCCGCCTGCTGCGGGAGGAGAAGCAGCAGCCAGCCAGAGCTCCGCCACAGAGACGGCCCAGACCGACGACAGCAAGGCGGCGTCCGAGCAGACCGAGGAGGATGCGAAGGAGCTCTCGGCGGCCAAGTTCACGGCCAAGGCTGAGGCCGCAGCGGCCAAAGCGGCCACCAAGGCCCAGGCCAAAGGAGGAGGCGATGGTGACGCCTCTTGACTATCGGATGCAGATGACGACAACCACACTGAGGGCACCACGACATTGTTCTACGCGAATGTCACAGCCTTCACCGCCAAAGTGCGGCAACACCTTCAATTAAATTACTGCAAGTATTCCTTCTGGGCCTGGGCAGAGACTCGCATCCACGATGAGTCGGAGCTCAGGGATTGGGACAAGAAGGCTCGGGACGCACACCTCCGCCTTCACTACAATGCGGCGCGCCCGTCGGACAAGGCTGTGGCAGCAAGGTTCGAGGAGCGTGCGAATGAGGGCGGTGAGTTTTTCATGGCTCAGCAGCACCTGCAGGCCCACGTCCTACCTGAGGCCAAGATCGCTGCGGGACATCTGCGCGAGGCAGGTCAAGCCAGCATTGATGGGTTTCTTCCTATGGTCATGCATCTCGCTGGGTATTCTATCATAGTAGTGGTACTATACGCGCTGCCCAGCATCTTGATGACGGGTCACAACAAGATCAGATTTCAAAGGCTCGGAGGACTCCTTCGGGCAGTCAGGCTCCCATGGATGATAGTGGGGGACTTCAACATGGAGCCCGACATCCTCGCCGCCAGCATGTTCGTTTCCAAGCTGAACGGCATCATTCGCACCGCAGGCCCTGCAGGCACGTGCGCCAATTGTCAGGGGCGAGACAAGGTGCTTGACTATGTGGCGTGCAGCCCCGAGGCTTCGCCGTTTCTGAAAACAACCAGGGCGGTGCGATCTGCCCCTTGGAAGCCACATCAAGGTCTCGCCATTCAGTTACGTAGCTCGGGCCTCCAGCTTCTCACCCGCTCCCTCGCGGTCTCTCCCAGGCTCCCTCAGGCCCCGAGACCCCGTAGGGAGCCCACTGCTGGTCCTAAGTCTAGTCTTTCTAGAGCTCGCCAGGCGATTGCCCAGCAAGAGGCCCTGGAGGCTCGTAGGCAGCATTTCCTTGAAATGTTTGGGGATTGTTTTCATAGCCCTGGGGTCCCGTCGTCGTCTGCGGAGGGTGTAGGTCAGGCCCCCCCCCGATGAGGTCGATGAGTCTCTCGATTGTTGGCCCGACGAAGAGGACGACCCGTGGGCAGACCAGCTGAACTTTTGTGCTGACGGAGAGTTGAGTAACGCCCTCGCCTCCCCGTCTCACCCCATCCTTCCCATGCCTGGCTCGATGGGCAGTGCTGAAGCGCGTCGGCAGGAGAGGCAGTGTAAGACTGATCCAGCAATGGTACAGCAGAATCCCCTCCCCAATTCGCGCCAGCCCCCCCCAACCAAGAAGTGGGAAGATTTAAATCCCGATTTAAACCAGCATGATTTACAGTTTTGTGATCCTGGGACCAGTCCTCTACAGGCCCCTGAAAGCTCCCCCTCCGCGTCGGTCACTTTCCAGATCCCGAGCGAGTTGTGGGTCGAGAGCAGACAGGAGGTGGGTTTTGCTTCGGGGCAGGACTGCATTCAATCCCTCTCTCCGTCCCTCCTCAAGTCCGTAGCATTTCGGCTTGAGGCCTCACACTCTACTGTTGTTTCAGGAATGTATGCAGCGTGGATCTCCACAGTCGAGCTTAGCATCACCAGACACCATGGCATGGAGCTCCCTCGCTCGAGGCGAGCCCGCGGGGCTCGGTGGGTCGAGGGCCCAGTCAGGCAGGCGGCCCACAGACGGAAGATCCACCTTCGTGACCAGAGAGCCCAGTGGTGGACCCAGGTCCACACGCTGATCGCAGGAGTCAGCCGACATATACAGCGTGGGAATGGCACTCACCAGTTACAGAGGTACCAGGAGGCGGCGCTCAAGGCAGCAGGAGATCGCCCCGAGGGCGTTCATACCGTGCTTCGAGGCGGATGCGACCCCCCTTGGGATGAATGGTTACGGCTGCTCGAAGCGAAGTGCCAGATCAACCCAGCAGTGTTGGAGTCTTACGTTCACAACGCCCGCAAGATCATGCAGCGGGCTCAGAGATTGGCGGTGTTGTCGGCTATCCACGACTTCCGTGCGTGGGTGGTGGAGCCAGAGGCGAACGGCATCCTTCACAAATCTTTGAAGAAGGGCCCTCTGCCTCCTACCGAGATCGTGGTGGGCCAGCAGCTCATGTACCACCCGAAGGACATCATGGACGCAAAGGCGCAGAAGTACCAGCGGCTGTGGGCACCTTCGGCCCCCAAGTTGCAGGATGTGAGGGAATTATTTCGACAGATTCGAGATCGAGCGGTCGACGAGCCGCTCCCACGGCTCGAGGTGGCGGACGTCTCCAGGGCCGCTTCACGAATGAAGGCCAAGGCAGGCCTGGGCATCGATATGGTCACGCCTACTGACTACCAGAGGCTCCCTGTCGAAGGCCAGGCCGAGCTGCTCATGATTCTGGAGGCTGTCGAGGCTACGTTGGCTTGGCCCGCTCAGACGTTGGCAGCGATTGGGAAGCTCACCCCCAAAAAGTCAGGGGGTGATCGGGCGATCGGCCTAGTGTCGATGCTCGGCCGACTCTGGTCCTTGATGCGTGAGCCGTCCGTGCAGACCTGGTCGGCTGAGAGCGCTCGCCACTGGGACGCCGCCCTCCCAGGCAACTCCTGCCTGCAGGAGGCGTTCCTACGAGCACTCGACGAAGAGCTGGCCTTCACCATGGGCATGCAGTACGGCCACGGGATGCTGGATATCGCCACGTTCTACGACAGCATCCCGTGGGACATCCTCGTATCGGCCGCGCTGCGGCTTCATTTTCCGCCAGTGATACTATACCTTGAATTGTTACAATGCGTGGCCCCACGCTGCTTGGAGCAGGACAAGACCGTGTCGACCTTGTTTGGCCCGCTCCTCAGCGTCGTACAAGGGCTGCGGTCAGGAACCCGCTTCGCCAAGACGATGACCCACCATGTCATGGCCACAGTGACTACTGCTCATCCGAGGATGGGGGCGAGACTATGGGTCGACGACGTGTCGGAGACAGTCAAGGGCTCTAGCAAGGCCATCCGTTCGGAGCTCGCCAGCGGCATCATCATGACGTGCCGTGAGCTGCAGCTTCGCAAGCTCAAGGTTGCCGATAAATCAGTTGTCATCTGCAGCTCGATGCATGATGCTCGGGCCATTGCCCGCCAGGTCCGACGTGCAGGCTTTGTGATCAAGCCAGTCACGCACGCCACCTATCTCGGCATCGACTTCGGGTGCGGGAGGAGAGTGCGAGCGACCAGGGTGCTGCGAGAGAAGAAACATCGGCTTATGAGTGTCAAAACACGACGGTTCACGAGGGCCACGAAGCAGTACGGGGCCATGACCAAGCTCCAGAGGCAAGGCGGCTTGCCCGCGGGTCTCTACGGGCACCAGGTCCACGGGCTCTTCGGCGAGCAACTCACGAGGAGCAGACGCAGGCTCGCGCAGGCTTGTGCCTCGTCAGCGAGAGGACGATGTCTCACCACCGTCCTGGCGCTTAGGGCCCCAGGTGCTGATCCAGGAGTGTTATACCCGACCCAGACGGTGGACACCTGGCTCAAAATATGGCGCGACTGCCCCGAAGTCAGGGCGGGAGTCCGACGAGTGTGGCCCGCTATTGTGCAGCAGATGCAGACAGTTCCAGTTCCAGCTCAGGTACGGCTCATCAAAGGCCCCACTGGGGCCATCATCCACACGCTGCTGAGGCTGGGCTGGACTCCACATGCCCCTGATACGTGGGCGTTTCAAGTCGGCCCTGATCACAGCGAGGAATGGCAGTTCCCAGATCATATCTACACGGGAAATCCCTACGTGGACCGACATGATCACCTGCTGGACGACGTACGCAAGGCATGCCAGACCCAGCTCTGGACCCAGGCGGCCAAGCACTTCTGCGGCGGGGGGTTGGAGCAGGGAGTCGACAACTCCTCGTACATCCAGCTACTGAGACAGCTGTCCCAGGTGTCCAACGGCAAGAGGTTGTGTGGGATCATGGTCATGGTTGCGTCAGGCGGGATCTGGAATAAGCAGAGGAAGAAGATGGAGCTCAAGAGATATCAGGGCACGGACGTATGCGACCGATGCAACGACGAGGTCGAAACCCCACTACATCGATATTGGCAGTGCAGGTGTAACGCAGACGCCAAGCCCTACGTCGACTCCGAGGACTTGTGCATGCAGGCAGTCACGCAGTGCAACACTGCAGAGGCTTTCTGGCTGCGCGGGCTGCTCCCTGCGCACTGGACGGAGGTGAGTCCACCGCCGTCACAGGAGGCCTGGCAGTTCACTGGCGGCCATACGCTCGAGGCTGGAATTTTCGGACCAGGCTCGGCCGAGTGTCATTTTCGGCGACGCCAGCGGGGGCCCAGACAGCAGGTGCCCCAGGCTGCGGAGAGTTGGCCTAGCCATCACATGCTTCGAGCGTGTGGAGCCTGTCATCGTCCCCAGGGGCTCCATCTTTGGGCCGCTGAACGGACGGCGGCAGGTTGTGGCCAGGGGTGAGCTGAAGTGCTTACACCTGGCCCTCTGGGCCACCACGCAGTATCTCACTTTTGTCACTGACTTCGAGGATGTTGTCACTGGGTGGTACGAGCAAAGATACCTACAGCCCAGAGGTGCTGACGCCGACCTCTGGGCGGCCATCGGACAGCTGATGGCCCGCCGCCCGCCTCATCTTGTGTCTGTCCTTTCCACGCACTCTCACCTCACGGCCAGCCAGATGGCAGCTGGCCAAGGCATTCGCCAGTTGATTATCGGTAATGCAGTCGTGGACGAGCTAGCGGGTCTTGCCGCCGTCCAGGCACGCGTGCCCGAGGCAGAACGTTGCAGATTGTTGCTTCACGAGCGCCGTGCGCGGCTCGTTCGTCTCAGGTTGCTGCGAGCTGCGGTGGACTGTCTTGCCAGGGAAAAGCAGTTGGAGCGTGAGCGCGGTGGTGTGCTGCGCGGAGGCCCTAAGCTTCCCCCTCCCCCGCCTCCCCCCTCGGCTCCTACTGTTGCCGCCTTTTTGTCTCGGCACCTGTTGTCCGACTGTAAAAAGAGATGCCTTCGGTGCCATGGCTCGGCGTCGCTGGCCACCATGAAAGAATGGCATGCGACTCAGTGTCACAGTCTGGTGAATGTGAATGGGCTGATATACTCCCCTCCAGTCGGAGGGAGAATCCATGTCGGGGGGGGCTGGCTGCACCAATCCCATCACCTCAACTTCCACCAGTCTCTGAATGTATGGTTCTGTGGCAAGTGTGGGGCAATAGCTGACAAGCAGCTATGTTCGCTTGCAAAGCCATGCTCGGACACCCTTGGAGCCACGGGACGAGTGCATCTCAGGAGAATTCACGAAGGGCTCCCCCCCAAAGTCCTCAGCAAGGCCGAAAAGGCCCAGCGAGGCCGAGGGTAGCCCTGTCTTGGGAGTGGCATCGCCATTGGTTCCTATTCCTATTCCTACTCCTCCTCCTCCGCCCTCTCCTCCTGCCAATCCTCCTGGCCTGCCCCCCTCCGTCCTCTCCGCTGCGGGCGTTCCAGTCCGGGCCTCGCCTGCGGCGCGCCTCGCGCTCCGAGGGCCGGCCTCCTCGTCCTCCTGCCCTGCCCCCTTCCCCTCCCATCGAGGCCGCTATCCCCCTCCTTCCTCATCCTCCCTCCTCCCTCCTCCTCCTACTCCTCCTCCTCCTCCTCC
>CAUYUJ010020087.1:0-78245 GCA_963575745.1 Prorocentrum cordatum | reverse complement strand
ACTACTACTACTACTACTACTACTACTACTACTACTACTACTACTACTACTACTACTACTCTTACTGCTACTACTGCGACTGCTACTACGACTGCTACTACGACGACGACGGCGACTGCGACTACGACTAGTATTACTACTACGATGACGACGACTACGACGATTAGTGCTACTTTTTCTAGTGTTATCCCTATTTCTAATTGATTACCGTTGTTCGTTTTCGTGTTAATTGTACTTTCTCTTGCGATTTCTGGTATCTGTTACTTGTTGTCACCGCTGTTTTCCGTAGCGGCATCAAGCGTAATACTAGTAGTTATTCGTCTTTGCGTCTTTATCCTTGGCGCGCTGATTTGTTATTATTTGTCCTCCTTGATGGTCCTCCCTCGCACGCCCTCGGAGCGGCAGGGAGTGCAGAATTCCGATGCCAACGGTGGCAGATGATACCGTGCACCCCTCTTGTTTCTCCTTTCCCCCCCCCCCCCCTGCCTCCTGCCTCCCTCCTGCTTGCTCCTCCTCCCTCTTGCTCATATCTGGCTTCCTTTAACTTATGATATGTTATCATCGTGTCAGCTGCAGTAGCTGGATTGGAGACTGTCTTAATCGTGTTCTGTATGCTTCTGTTTTTCTGCACTGTGCCTCCTCACCTCAGGTGTAACACATGCTCCTCCTCTTCCTCGTCCTTCTTCCTCGTTCGTGCTCTCCTTTGTGCCTCCTCCGCCTCCTCATCATTCCCCTGCCGATCCTGGGAGGCATTCGAGGAGCTGATCGGCACCCTCGGCTTCAGGGTCCTGCTGGACGCCCCGTTCAAGGAGGTCTTCGACGGCTACTCGAAGAGCTCCCCCTTCTACGCTGGCCACTTCTCCAAGGATCCGCGGGCTGAAAGCACATCCATGGTCTGGAGTTTCCGTCGTGACTCCCCACGGCTGCCGGGCTGGCTCTGCACAGACGCCCCGCGCAGAGCGTATCCACGGCATCGCGCATCGATGGCATCGCGCCCCACCGTGTAGACCGCGAGGGCAATCTCCTCTTCCATGGTAGACCGCCATGGTGCACTCCCAGACAGTCTTGTAATTGTGATGCCGCCTCCGCCCACCCAATCGAGAGGACTATCAGGCCTGCTCGGATGCTGATGTGTTCTGTGTGCCAGGCGCAGGTAGCTTTCGCCCTCCAGGACTCGCTCCGCCGAAACGGCACTGCACAGAAGCATCGGAGGAAAGGCCGCTCGCACGTGCAGTTTTCTAAAACATCCAGGCCCTCACCACCCACCAAACCACCCCAACCCAACCCGAAGGCTCAGATTTACCCTCGATTTCTAGTGGGGGGGGGGTCGGGAAACATCGAAAAAACACGCGTGGAAGCCTTACCCCCCCAACCCGAAATTCGGGTCTTCGGGTTGGGTTGGGGTGGTCTGGTAGGTAGTCAGGCCCTACCCTCCCTGCAACTGCCTGGTTTCCCTGTGGGAAGGGGGGCGGTCTCGGGGCCATCGGGCGGTCGGGGCCGTGGTGCGCGGGGCCCCCGGCAGCGGGGGAGCACGAGCCGCACGCCTCGGAGCACGGCCCCCATTGGGGTGCGAATCGCGTGCCGCCGGGGGGCCCCTGGCTGGGTAGTCGAAGGCCAGACTGGCAGACTGGATTGGGCCCCAAGGGCCAATCTGGCCTGGCCAGATTGGAGGATTTGGGCTATTCGCCAGACTGGATTCGCGTTGGCTCCCTCGCCAGATTGCCCCCGTTCGCCAGATTGGGCCTGCCAGATTGGCGCCAGATTGGCTTCGACTACCCAGGTTGCCACGCGCGGGGCGCGGCGGTCGTCCATGTCGTCGCACGGGTGGAGGCCACGCAGGCCTCTTCCTCTTCACGGGCGAAGAGCGGTATAACATATAAACTTTTTCGCCGTCGGGGGCGCCTGTCCCTGGGCGGCTGGGAAGTTCAGACCCCTGCGGGGCCACCGTAAGGGTATAAGCTTTCCAGCCGCCCTGGGACAGGCGCCCCCGACAGCGAAAAAGTTTATTGTATACCGTTCCTCGCCCGTTAATTCTCTGATTCCCCCCAACAGTTGTAAGTCGCTCCTGGCGATTTCACGTTGCAGTTTACGTTTGAGTTGAGGCGCAGGATTCCAGGAGTTCCATTCATTCCATTCCCCCTCCTCCCGTGTCTTTCCTCCTCGTCTTCGCCCTCCGTCATTGTGTCCTCGCCCTTTTCGGTCTCGTTTTCAGCCTTTTTCTCTTGACCGCCCTTGGCATATCTCGTCTCACGTCCTCTGTTGGCTGCTCTTCCATCCTCCTGCCTCGCTCCACCCCTCCACCTCCTTCACCCGTGTCCCTTTCGATGCTCCTCGTGCTTGGCTTTCCTCATCACCCTCACCCATCCTTTTTCCGATCCCTTCTCCTCTTGCCCCTCTTCCGTTTCCTCCTCCTCCTCCTCCTCCTTGTTTTATTTTTTCTCTCGTTTTTTTCTTTCCTCCACATCTTTCCCTTCTCCTCCTCCTCCTCCTCCTTCTCCTCCTCCTCCTCCCCCTCCTCCTCCCCCTCCTCCTCCCTCCTCCTCCTCCACATCTTTCCCCCCCAACCTTTTTCAGAAGACCGCCCACCTCGCGCCGCCCGCACCCTTGCCCTTTGCGCGCGCCGCCGGGCTTCGTCCCTCGCCAGAGGCCCCCGCGCCCAGAGGACCCCCGGAACACGGACCTCACCGCGGCGGAGAGGGAGGTGTTCGACTTCTACAACGCCTTCGTGATTGAGTACGCGGGGCCCCCCGCCGACGCCGAGCGCGGCGCCTGAGCCGCGGGGAGGGCGGAGGAGCCGCGGGGAGGGCGGAGGAGCATGAGGAGGAGGAGGAGGAGGAGGAGGAGGAGGAGGAGGAGGAGGAGGAGGAGGAGGAGGAGGAGGGGGAGGACGGAGGAGGAGGAGGAGGAGGAGGAGGAGGAGGAGGAGGAGGAGGAGGAGGAGGAGGAGGAGGAGGAGGAGGAGGAGGCGGAGAAGGCACGGCCGCCCTCCGGGAGGCGCTGGCGGATTGACTCCGCCACAGCAGTGCACAGCTCTTCGCTCTGGGCTGGGCTCGGGGCTGCGCTCGCCAAGTCCGCGGCTGGCATCCAGCGCAGCAGGAGGGACCGCAGCCATGTGTGGCTCGAGGCCGCGCCCGGGCGCCGACCACTGCGCTCGAGGCCTTGGCAGGCCAGCGGTTGCTGCCAGGGGCCTCGCTGGCGCTTGGGGCCTCCAGGCCAGAGGCGGCCCACACTTCGCCCGTTGCCCGCTCGACTCCCCCACCGCTGTGTGGGCACCAGCTCACACTTACAGCACAGCACCTGAGGTTGCCTCTCACTTGTGATTTCCGTGGCACGGGAGGGTCAAGGAGTCAGAAACAGAAACAGCTACTTTGTCTGGCAATGCTCGTGTGGCACGACATGGGTGGGTCGCATCGCACACCGAGTCGACGGCGGGCACCACAACGCAAAAGAGTCTCCAGTCCAGCTGAGGGCCATAAACTCGCAGAGGCCAAAAGGATGGCAATGAGACGGTTAGACACGCCAGCAAGTGTCATCCCACATCCAGCAGACCACCAATGCCATCCCGACGATTGAACGTCATACGGCCCGGGCACATCCACAACGCATTGCGTTGCCCACATCAGCAGCTCGATTGGCAGCGTACCGTCGTGATCATCGCTAGCATCAGCCAGCAGTTGGTCCTTCTACTTGGTTCCGATTCGCTGCCGCCAACTACGCCAAGCTATACGACATCCCCACGCATGTAGGGATCAGCATGTGGAAATAATGCTTCTATTGGTTGGAACCTCTGGGGCAGAGGATCACCAAGATGCAGACGTTCCAGCTGCAACTCCTGGCCAGATCAGCCGCGCAGGGGATAGGATCGAGCAGCTGTCACCGGAGACATCAAACGGAGGAGACTCGTGCCGCAAACGGGAAGCTCCTCCTAGATATTCGCAGCGCTGTGAGTTCCGACGCGCGGCCTTCTGTCTTGGGGAGAGCGCCTCGGCCACAGGGGGAAACTCTGCCTCGGACACAGAGTTTGCTGTGGGCTTGCCGTGGTGCCGCTTTCGTCGATTTGGGTGCGTTCAGAACTAACGGCGCGCCGCCAGACGAAGGTGCAACAACAGGTCGAGCGGGCCGCACATCTGCTGCCAGCGACCTCGGCCGTCGGACGCTGTCACGAGCAAGGCGGCCTCGGCAGCAGCACCAGTGAAGCAGCACCACGCGATCAACGCGGATAGAATCGGCCAGCTGCATTTCACAGAGAACAGAATGCAGAGGGGGCGGCAACGGCAGCACGAGGCAAGCATCAGCGTCGCCAGCACCGATTGCGGGCCCCTGGGGTTCCAGAGTGGCGCGGAACATTGGGGACGCCTCGGGCCAGGAATACTTCTGCTGGCCACCCCCGAACCGATCACCAGGAGGAGGACGACGATGGGGAGGAGAAGGAGGAGGAGGAGGAGGAGGAAGAGGAGAAGGAGGAGGTCAGGAAGGATGTGGCTTAGGAGGAGGGTTTGTGGCAGATAAAGAGGAGGAGAAGGCTCATGAGGAGACTGGGGAGGAGGGAGGAGACTGTGGAAGTGGCAGGGGAGGAGGTGGACAAGGGAGGGAGGCATGAGAGGGATAGTCGCTATGTGCCCTCCCTGTCCTACTCATAGGAGGGGGAGGAGGAGGGGGAGGAGGAGGAGGAGGAGGAGGAGGAGGGAAGAGGAGGAGGGAAGAGGAGGAGGAGGAGGAGGAGGAGGAAGAAGAAGAAGAAGCGGAGGAGGAATAAGAATACGACCACGAGGTGGAGGAGGAGGAGGAGGAGGAGGAGGAGGAGGAAGGAGGAGGAGGACAGCCACAGGAGGGACGAGGACGAGGATGACGAGGAGTACAAAGAGCAGTCCCAGGACGGGTGGCGACGGCGAGGAGGGCGAGGATGGCGTGCCAGCGCGCGCGCTGCCGCCCGCGGCTAAATGGTCGGCGGCGGCGTCGATGACTGCGGCGGCGGCGGCGGCGGCAGCGACGACGTAGTCGGCGGTGGCGAGGGCATAGGGGCGCTGGGGCGAAGGCTTGCGCTGGGGCGGCGGGGGCGAGGTCGACGACGAAAAGGGGGCGGGGGGCGAGAAGTGTGAGGACGGGGGTAGGGAGGCGCGGGCGGCGGACGGATGTGGATTCAGGAAGATAAGGATGATGATGTTAGTGATGTTGATGCTGATGATGATGCTGATGATGATGATGCTTATTATTATTGTTTGGCGCGGGGAAGGGAGAAGGATATGAGGAGCGGTGCCGAGGCATGAGTGTGTACATCCTAATAAACATAATGATCACGTTGAGCAGGATGGACAAGAGGGTGCGGCCAGGTGGATGAGTAGGAGCAGGCCTAGGGTCAGCAGCAGGAGCAGTATGATCCATCAAAGTAAGGGGTGTACTGATGCTGGTGAGGGGCAGGATGAAGAGCAACATGGCAAGGAGAAAGAGGATGAGGACATGATAGTGATGGTGACGCCGATGCCGACCATGAAGGCCAGGACGAGGGCATCGGTGGCGTTCACCAGGGAGGTGGAGCAGACAGAGCGCGGAGCAGGAGCATCCGAAACCGGAAGAGCAGGAGAAGGGGTACACACCACGATGCCGGTGCGAGGACGAGGCTGCTACTGCGCGTGCGCCTTGGCCTTGCCGTCAGCGGCCAGAGCAGCCTCCTCCCTCCTCCTCCTCCTCCTCCTCCTCCTCCTCCTCCTCCTCCTCCTCCTCCTCCTCCTCCTCCTCCTCCTCCTCTTCCTCGCCTCAAGCAGCTTCCCCTTCCGAGCCCGAGCCCTTCGATTCCACCGGGACGCGAGCGCGGTCGCGCCACCCGTCGTTGTCAGAGGGGCCCGCCGCCCGGTGGGTGCCGCAGCAGGCACGCCACGGAAGGTGCTCAGAGCACAGCGGCCTGCCGAGGCGAGGGCCAGCTTCCAACACATCGAGCTGGGGGGGGGTGGACGAGGGCGCGGAGCAGAGGCAGGAGGAGGCAGGAGGAGGGCCATGGGGGAGGAGAAGAGGAGCAGCAGCGGGAGCAGCGGGACGACGAGCCAGAGCAGGGTTCGGGCGGTGAGGGCGGGAGGCAGGGAGACATGATCTGTTACATGATGATGATGATGGTGGTGGTGATAATGAGGATGATGTTGATAATGATGATGCTAATGATGATGATACTGATAATGATGATGGTGATGATGATGGTGATGATGATAGTGATGATCATAATGACGAGGGGATGATGATGCAGTCGGTGGTGATGACGGCGACTATGATGGTGTTGATGATGGTGTTTATAATGATGATGCTCGTGATCATGATGATGATGATGATGATGATGATGATGATGATGATGATTGATGATGATGATGATGATGACGATGATGATGATGATGATGATGATGCTGATGCTGATGCTGATGCTGATGCTGATGCTGATGTTGATGATGGTGATGGTGATGGTGATGGTGATGATGATGGTGATGATGATGAGGGTGATGCTGATGATGATGATGATGATGATGATGATGATGATGATGATGATGATGATGATGATGATGATGATGGTGATGGTGATGGTGATGGTGATGGTGATGGTGATGGTGATGTTGTTGGTGGTGGTGATGCTGATGACGATGCTGATTGTGCTGACGACGATAATGGTTTTGTGTATGGACGGGAGGAGGGTGGATGATCCAGCGGCCTGGAAAAGGGAGGGGTGCAGGACGTGGAGAGCGAGGAGCAGGACCATGCGGAAGCGGGTGGGATGTGAGTGGGCGATGTAGGGGTGGGGGAAAGGAAGCGAGCAGGAAGACATCAGGTTCCCCTGCCGGGCCCATTCCGCGCCGGAGCCCCTTCGGCCGCCGAGCGGGCAGCCGCGGAGGCACAACTCTGGCGGGGTGGCGTGCGTTGAGCGGCCGCCGAGCGGGCACGAGCCTGGGCTTGCTCGGCGGCCGACCGGGCTGACACGCCGAAGGGGCTCTGGAGCGGGACCTGGGGTAGGATGAGGGGGAGGAGGAGGGGGAGGATGAGGAGGAGGAGGAGGAGGAGGAGGAGGAGGAGGAGGAGGAGGAGGAGGAGGAGGAGGAGGAGGAGGAGGGGGAGGGGGAGGGGGAGGAGGGGGAGCTCCTCCTGCTTCTCCGCCTCCTCTCGCTCCCCCGCCTGCGCGTGCGCCTGCCCGGCGCGGGAGGGATGAGGATGAGGGGAATGGAGGCTGAAAAACGATGGGGGGCGATTGAAGATCGCAGGGAGCTTTGAGAGGGGGGGGGAGGACGAGGAGTTGAGGTGGGGAATAAGAGGATGAGTAAGGCTAGAGACCAGGAGATTCGGAGATGGAGGTGGAGTAGGATGATGATCAACAGCAGGAAGGAGGACTGAGATGATGACAAGGAGAATGAGGAGGTGAAGTAGAAGGAAGGAGGAGGTGGAGGAGGAGGAGGAGGAGGAGGAGCAGGAGAAGGAGAGTGAGGAGGAGCAGGAGAAGGATGCGGACAAATTGTAGGAGCACGAGGAGGGGATTGATGAGGAGAAGGAGGCGGACTCGTCGTCGTCGTTGTCACCCTTGCCGTCGCCGTCGGCGTCGTCGTCGGCGCAATACGACGGCGGCAGCGGCGACGACGACGCCGCAGACGACGACGACGACGACGACCACGACGACGACTTCCACGACCATGACGACGACGACGACGACGGCAACGACTGGCGACGACGACGACGACGACGACGACGACGACGACGACGAGGTCGGCTGCGACGAGGTCGGCTGCGGCGCCGTCGTTGACGTCCTTGCCCGCGGGGGCGGCCGCGGGGCAGGCATCTGGGAGGTGGCCGGGCGCCTGCAGCACGTGGCCGACCTGAGCAGCGACGCGTCGCTGGGGAGCCACTGGCGCAGGAAGGCCGCGGAGCCAGGCGCTCTCCGGCGCGCCGCCCGCGGCGCGGGTGGACAGCCTCGGCGCCCGCGCGGGCGCCAGAGGTCGATCGGCGCGGCCGACTGGCGACGACGGGGACGACGAGGACGATGAAGACGACGGCGACGACGAGGACGATGACGACGACGACGACGACGACGACGACGACGACGACGACGACGACGACGACGACGACGACGACGACGACTACGACGAGGCCTGCGGGAGGCCGTCATCGTCGCCGATCGGAGCGGGACGCTGCCTTCCGCCGCCGCTCCCCCGCGGTGTCCGCTCGGGGGCGTCGCAGTTGTTTTTTTTCGGAGCTGAGGTCCGAGGGGCCCGCGTGTCGGCGGCGTGGGGCAGGGCGGCCTTGCTGCGTCGCCGTGGCTTCGGCCATGTTGTTCTTTCTCCTGGCATCGCTCGGACGTGTGCATTTTCCTCTCGGCGAGGACCATCGAGGAGCATCCTTGATCATCTGGCGAAAAAAACACGCACGACACCGCACAAAGACACAGGGAATGGACGTCCGAGCGATGGCAGGCTCTGCGCCGGCCCTCGGGGTCTCGCGTGGTGGCTCGCCCACGGCAGGTTGGCCCTCAGGGCGCAGGCGATCCTGGGTTTGCCTGGTGCGTGCGGTGGGGCGCCCCTGGCGCGGTTGTGCGGAGTTGGTTGCTGTTCAGCAGCTTTCTGCATTGGCGAAGCGTCCTGACTTGCCCATACGCCCACTTCAAGACATGTTCGAAACACCTTTGGCTTGCGCGATCTGTCTTAGAACATTTCTAGCAGAGGCAGCCTTGGTGGATCACATCGGGTTCAGGCTCTCAGAGACTTTGTTCGTTCTCAGGACACGTCTTTCTTTTAGTTCTACAGGAGCTTTGTGGTAGGCCTGTAACAATGCGAGGACGGTCGGCCATGGCTCGCAAAACAGGGCAGTTTTGCCCTGTCTCGGCCCCCGGGCCCCGCACACTTCGACCCAGCTCAAACAGATGCAGCAGAGCGAGTTCTACTCGAGCTCCGGTCGTGGCTCGTCGCGGCGGTGCAGTGCTGGCGGCGCCTGATCTCTCGGGGGAGGTCGGCCGCCCTCGACCTTGCGCCCTCGAGGGCCCCCGGCCTCGCTGCGGGGCGATCGAGGGCGATCTCGGCCTCGGTCGCCCTCTCGGGGGGGCTCGGGGTCGATCAACCCCCCCTCCGTATCTCGGGGGACAAACAATGACAGCAGCATAAACTTGCGGTGGTCCGCGCAGTTTTCTTGGCTCGGTGATGGGCCCGCAGAGGCGCCGCCAAGGGGCTCCAGCGCCAGCCAAAGAAGTCCGCGCGGACCTCCGAGATGTTATGTTTGTGTCATTGTGTGCTCTTCGAGTGTCGTGCCTTGCTTTGTTGGCCCTCGGGGCGCCCAGGAGGGGCTCTGGCTTCACGGCCGCTCCCGAGCTCCAGTTCTTGGAACCTGCTCGTGGCCGAGGCTCGCCGTAGCCCAGAAAGGCTCTTCGTTCCTCACTCAGCATTCGCTATAGCAGCGCGACGGCCGTCTCGTGCCTTGGCCCTGTCGCTGTCTATCTCTGGCGCTCGGCATCGCAGCGTCACTGTGCATCTCTGGCACTCGCGTGACGGGCTTCATGTTCTGATCGCGGCTCTACCTCTTCCCCCTGCGTCTGTTCCGCCCGGTCCCTTCAAGCGCCCACGTCCCGTCGGGAGTGTCCCTTCCGTTGCTCGACAGGCGTCTGACCTCCCTTGCGTCCGCTGGCCAAAGGTCGTTGATGATAAAAAGCTTTTAACCTTCATAGCAATAACACGATGAAGACGTCGCCTCACTGGGGCCCCCGTCTCCGCGTTAGGGACAGTGGCTCTGGGCGGCCTTGGTTCTATATCTATATATATATATATATATATATATATATATGCCTGCAGAACGAGACCCCCAATCCCCGATGTCCGTGGCCCTCCTGACTTATGAGCCCGATCCCAAAAAGGACTGGGGGCCCCCTTCTGGTCGAACAAGAGAGTGATTCGTGCCTCGTCCTTGGCCCTCCTGACTCAGGCCCCCTCCCAAAAAAGGATTGGGGGCCCCCTCTTGTTCACACAAAGAAGTGCCTCGTGCCTCGTCCTGCTGCGCGGGCGCTCTGGGCCGGGCGCCCTCCCCCTTGCCGCCCCTGCCGTGCCGCGCGCCGCTGCTGGCGCCTCGGGGGCGCGGCGGAGCTCCCGGGCGGCGCGGCCCCGATCGCAGGCCTAGAGGTTGACACCAACACCAATATCGGCGGCGTGCCTCCACCGAGGGAAGAAGATCCCGATCTCGGTGATGGTGGTAATATTCTGGCTCCCAAGGTGAGCGAAATATTGCCGCCAACACCGAAATCCAGGATCATCTTCCCCATGTGGAGGCCACCCTCTGTGTTGGTGTTGGTGCGCATTTCTAGGCCTCCAACCCGAGTGCCGGCCAGGGCGGGCCCGTGCGGGTGAGGGGGGGAAAACGCACGCAGGCACAAGTCATCGTCGACTCCCCCGGAGAGAAAAGATGGGAAAAGATGGGGAGGGGGGGGGGGACGAGAATCTAAAAGATTTGGAACGTGCGGGGAATCCTTGGATTTGTGTGTATTTGTGTATGTCCCTGGGGCCCTGCAGTTGAGCGAAGCTCCCAGCCAGGAGCACACATGCAAGACGCTGAAGATCACCCCTGGTTAGTACGGGTTGACCTGGTGAGAGCACGCAAGCGGGTTCAGCCGTCAACGCGGGGGTGTTGGTGGTGGAACGCTTTCGCCTTTCCTCATCGTTCCACGAGGATGGGTTCGTTTTCGCTAGATTTTGCAGTCGCCGCGGCCGTCAGGGAGTCGAGTGCTCCGAGCAATAATTCCATCATTCGTGGATCCCCAGACTGCGGTCCTGCAGCGCATTGCCAGGGGTGATCGCTGAAGCACAGTCGACCATCTGGTCAGAAAAACCTCCCGAAAGCCGGTGGATTGTGTCTTGACCAGCTTGCCGGAAAGTTGGCCCAGTCTGACCAACACGCTCGCCATTCCAGCGTCGACCGCAGAAATTGGCCTGGGTCATTAAAAAAAGAAATGTTGGGGAGTTGGCCCAGATGTGTCTCTTTTATATTGTCGGTTGTTGTCGAAGTACAAAAGACGGCATACATTCATCAAACTTTGGAGAAGACTTCTTTGCGACGCACCCAACCAATCGGCACCAAGGGATGATATAAGGTGTGCTGGCACAAATGCAACAGCAACACTGCAAGATACGGGACACGGCGGGTATCTTTGTCGTGCGAAGTGTGCGTGGCCGACTCGCAGAACAGAGGTACAAAAGGCCAGGAGGCATTGTACTGGGAAGGAGAAGCAGAAGGATTACATAGGGGTGGGAGAACAACTACCTCGGCAGAAGCAGCCAGATGATGGCGAGGTCTTTGGGGATCTGGGTTGGACCCCATTGTGCTGGCCCCCCCAACAGCCCTCGAAAGTGGCGACAGTTTCACACTTCGCAGCTCCCCAGGGATGGCGAGCTTCCGGTTGGATCTGCGTGGGGCCCCACTGTGGTGCCCCGCCCGGCAGCCTTCGAAAGTGGCGACAGTTTCACATTTCGCAGCGCCCTAGGGATGGCGAGGTCCCGTTTGGGTCTGCGTTGGGCCCCACTATGCTCGCTTCCCCAGCAGCCTTCCGAAGTGGCGACGTTTTCACATGTCGCAGCCCCCAAGGATGGCGAGGTCCCGTTTGGGCTTGCGTGGGAGCCCATGACAATGCTGCCCCCCCCCCCCTTCCGTTCAGCCTGCGAAAGTGGCGACGGTTTCACGCTTCGCAGCCCCCCGGGATGGCGAGGTCCCGTATGGGTCTGCGTGGGCGCCCACTGTGTTGCCCCCCCCAGCAGCCCTCGAGAGTGGCGACAGCGGCGACAGTTTCACACGTCGCAGCCCCCCAGGGATGGCGAGGTCCCGTTTGGGTCTGCGTGGGACCCCACTGTGCTGGCCCCGGCCCGCAGACCTCGAAAGTGGCGACGTTTTCACACTTCGCAGCCTCCCAGGGATAGGGCGAGGTCCCGCTTGGGCCTGCGTGGGGCCCCACTGCTGGCTCGCTTCCCCAGCAGCCTTCGGAAGTGGCGACGCTTTCACACGTCGCAGCCTCCCAGGGATGGCGAGGTCCTGTCCGGGCCTGCGCGGGACCCCGCGGCGTGGCCCCCCAGCAGGCAGGTGCAGACAGGCGCGGGCGGGCGAGAGGGGGACATGGGGCGGGAGGAGGAGGAGGAGGAGGAGGAGAGGAGGAGGAGGAGGAGGAGGAGGAGGGGAGGAGGAGGAGGGAGGGGGAGGGGGAGTAGGAGGAGGAGGAGGAGGAGGAGGAGGGGGAGGAGGGGAGGAGAGGAGGAGGAGGAAGAGGAGGAGGAGGAGGAAGAGGAGGAAGAGGAGGATGAAGAGGAGGAGGATGAGGGACAAGGGGGTCGTCACCCCACGGCACCCAGCCAAGGGACGGCGGGGGACAAAAAAGCAACAGCTTGCAGCTGCTGTGGCCTCCAGACTTCGCCGCTGCAGGACCTCCAGGCCTCGGGACGGGGCCCCGGGCATTGTCTTGGAGCTCCTGCCGCTCGTGGAGCTCTCGTGTGCCTGGACCTGGGCCAGCGTTGCAGAACGATGCCTGGCGTGAACCTCCTCCTCCTCCTCCTCCTCCTCCTCCTCCTCCTCCTCCTCCTCCTCCTCCTCCTCCTCCTCCTCCTCTTCGCGCCAGACGCTCCCAGCTCTTCGCAGGGGCGTGGGCGCGGCCTCCCAGGAGGCCCGCGCGCACGTTCCCGAGCCGGGCGGTACCACGTGGGCCCTCCCGGCGCCGCCCGAGGCGCCGCCGCCCCTGGCGCGCTCCGCGCGCCAGGGCCCAGCACCGATCCGAGAGGGCCGCGCGGCCCGCCGAGCGTTGATGTTCACACTGCTCCTTTCTAAGTCGTCGAGGGTCCTTTGATTCTTTTAGGGGCCAAGATCCTTCCGTTTCTCACCGTTCTATCCTGGGCCTCCTCCTGGCCTTTACAGGGGGGCCAGGACCAGTCAGAAACACGAGCACAACTAGGAATGAGCACGATCGGACACGAACGACGTGCTCGTGCCTCTGGTCGCTCCCCGAGATGCGGGAAGGGGGTCAACGACACACACGTGACATTTCGGAGGTCCCCTCGGCGGCGCCGCCCGGCGCGGGCCGCCTGGCGCGCTCCCCGCGCGCCAGGGCGGGGCTCCCGGCACCGATCCGAGAGAGCTGCGCAGAGCACCAGACGTTTCTGCTCGTGCCGTGGCTCGTTCCCCGAAGCACGGGTGTGTGTGTGATCGAGGGCGCCCCGAGGGCCAAACAAAAACAAGGCACGATGCTCGAAGAGCACACAATGATCGACACAAACAGAAAATTTCGGAGGTCCGCGCGGTCTTCGTTGGTCGTCGCTGGAGCCCCTTTGCGGCGCCTCTGCGGGTCCATCACCCTTCCAAGAAAACTTCACGGACCACCACAAGTTTATGCTGCTGTCATTCTTTGTTCCCCGAAGTACGGGGGGGGGGTGATCGACCCCGAGCGCCCCCGAGAGAGCGATCGAGGCCGAGATCGCCCGCGATCGCCTCGCAGCGAGGCCGGGGGCCCTCGAGGGCGAGAAATCCAGGGCGGCCGACCTCCCCTGAGAGATCTGGCGCTGCCAGCACTGCGCCTCCGAGGAAGTGCGTCGATGCCGTCTGCGTGTTCCATCATCACCGAGCGCGTTCCACTACTCGCAAAGTGCCCACTCGCAAACGTCCGAGACACACATGTCTGCTTTGATGTAATGTATCGTAGATCCCCCGCGGCGGATCCAGGCCATGTACTTCGCGAGTAGTGGAACGCGCTCGTCCACATACGATGAGGACCATGTTTGGCTCGGGGATGCCTCTGGTTGTAGGGCCGCTCCTGGGATCCAGGGGTCGGGGAACCCATGCGTGGCCGAGGCCCGGTGTGGCCAGAAACGCCCCTCCGTTCCTTATTCAGCGCTTCCTGCGGTGGCACGGTGATTGTACGGTCAGGAGCGCCTGCTCGGCTTGCCGCTCCGCCGAGTCTGGCCCGCCGCGCTTCGGCGCGACGCGCTGCGCGCGTCGCCGCCGCCGGCGTCGCCTTCGCCACCGCCTCGCTGCCGCGGTCGTTGTCTCCGTCATCGGATCACCCCCGCTGCTTCCGCAGTCGCCGTCATCGCCGCCGTGGCCGCCGTGGCCGCGGCCCCAGGCGGCTCGGACAACCACAGCGAGCGCGTGGACAGCCGCGCGATGCACCTCCAGGAGGCCCGCGGCCCGGGAGCGCGCGCCCTCTGGGCGGGCGGGGTCGGCCAGGGGGCCGCGGCGCGCGGCGGGAGGAGATAGGGAGAGAATCCAGGGACCCTTGCGCCCTAGTGTTATCTCGGGCGTGTCCCCCTACAGGGGGATTTTGGGCGAAAAAGAAAAAGTTTGAAAAAATCACCAAAATGGTCAAACAAATAATCAGAAATTAGTCCCAAACCTATTTTGGGGATATTGTTTGATTATTTTTCGGGTATTTTTTATTTTTCGTCGAAAATCCCCCTGCAGGGGACACGCCCGACATAACCCTAGTGGAAGTACGGTCCCCTGCGAAGAAGTTGGCTGAAGCTTCGTACCCTTCTGCGCTGCCGCCGTCACGCTGCTGCGCAGAGTGTCTGCAACGCGGCCAGGAGCAGTTCTTTCGAGGAGGATTGGGGGCTGGGCACGAAGACCCGAAGGCCCGAAGGCCCGAAGGCCCTGAGGGCGCAAGACTCTATGAGTCTGTGGCCCTGGACTACCACCCCTGAGACCCTGCGGCGGGCCCTCGGCGGGAGCCTTCGGGGCGGGTCGGCCAGGGACTGCGCCGTGGAGGCCGCGGCGTGGCGCGGCCAGGGGGACGCGACCCCCGCGGGGACTGGCGGGGCGGCGCGGCCGGGGGCTGCGCGCGAGCGGGCGACTCCAGCGACGCCGACGACGCCGCCGACGCCGCCGCCGCCGCAGGCGACGACGACGACGACGACGACGACGACGACGACGACGACGACGACGACGACGACGACGACGACGACGACGCCGCCGCCGGGCTGTGGCCAGGGGGGTCGCCAGCGCCGAAGGCGCCGTCGGGGCTGCCAAACGGCGCCCCCCCGAAACGCCATCACGGGCGGGTCGAGCCTGCCGCCGGCGGCCGCCAAGAATCGCGTCCCCCCCCCCCTCTGGCCCACCCCCCCGAGTGATAGGCTCTAGGCTCTCCGCGCCCCGCTGGCTGCCCAAATGGTAGGACTCCGAATCGCCACCCCTCCGTCGGCCGAGAGGTCGTTCCTCCTTCTCCTCCTCCTCCTCCTCCTCCTCCTCCTCCTCCTCCTCCTCCTCCTCCTCCTCCTCCTCCATCCTCCTCCATCCTCCTCAATCCTCCCTCCCTCCGTCCCTCCCTCCCTCCCTCCCTCCCTCGGTGCAATGCCTGAGGGCGGACACGTCTGTGTACCACCCGATTCGGCCACGACTACTGTAGTCGCGGCCTTCGCTCCCTCACCACTGCGCAGAGAACCTTCCTTCGACGCCCGACAGCGCCCGAATGTCGACGTGGCCATGGGCCCCAAGACTTCTGCATGGTTGAAGGAGCGACTTGAGCTGGCGAGGCTGCGCCTTCTCCCTCTCCGCCCCTCCCTCCTCCTCCTCCTCCTTGTCCTCCTCCCTGGCCTATGGGCCCGTCGCCCCCCGTATGCCATTTCTTGTTCATTTCCTCCTCTTCCCTTTCTCGCGCTTCTGCTTCAATGCTGGCCAGGCGCTCTCTGATGCACGCTGCATGGAGCTCGTGAGTCATTGTCGTTTGGTGCAGGGGAAAAAAACCCTTGAGAAGTATGTCAGTCGCGTGCGGCCTGGCGTGCAGGCAAGCGGCCAGACCCCAACGGGCGGGAGCCGGGCGGGCTGAATCCGACGGGTGGGTCGATCGGGCGCGCGGGCCTTCAAAGGCGGGCGGGTCGCGGCGGCGGGGTGTTCACTCGGAGGGCGGGCTTGCAAGCATGCGAAGGGGCAAGTCCTGACAGCATCAGACCCCAACGGGCGAGTCGGGCCAGCGAGGCTTTCAAGCGGGCGGGCGCACTTTCGAGCGAGCGAGCGGACCCTGATGGGCGCGCTCTGGCGGACCATACCGGGCGGGTCGAACGGGCCAGGCAGGCTGGACATCAAAGCAGCAGGGCAATGCCGCGGGTTCACTTCGCTCGGGAGCTCCCGAACGAAGTGAACCCCACCCTCCCCCTCGGAAATCGTGGGGGTAGGGGTAGGGTTCACATGTGGCCCCCTAAATGCCGCCCCATTGACTGCGTCTGGTCCTGCCCGAGCCCGGGGCCGTTGCCGACATTCGGGGCCTCGGTCAGGGCCTTGGCGTCGTTCCCCGACTCGTGAGCTGCATTCCTCCACCTCCCCCTCGACCGCTCGCCCGGGCAACGATTGTCACAGGCAATTGCTTGTGTCAGCGTCTGTCTGTCTTGGGGAGCAGGATTTGTCCGCCCAGGCTGGCGCTGACAGCAAGCAGCAACAGACTCGTGGCAGCACCGTTGGAGCATCGCGGTTGCTCTCCGCCCTCAGGGAAGTATCAGCCCAGCAGGGCAAATCTTCAGGCAATCGAGGCCTTCGTGGGCGGGTCAGGCGCGCGGGCCCATGGCGGGCAGGCCGACGGGCCTTCGCGCGCGCGAGCGGGCGGACCCTGACTGGCGCGCAGGCCCGGCGACCCGACAGGCGGGCCGGGCGGGCCGGGCAAGCTGTGGACCGTCAAAGCGACTGCGGGCGGACAGCTTTCCCAAGGGAGGCGGGGGGGCCAAGCCCTGAACGGGCGGGCCGGGTGGCCAGGCCCGAGCGGCCGGGCCGGGTGGGCTGGGCGGGCCGGACACCTTTGAGAGCGGGCGGGTCGAGCGGGCTGGTCGGGCGGGGAGGGGACACTCACGCGGGCGCGCTCTCGAGTCACTGAAGCGAGCGGGCGGGCTCCGACGGGCGGGCTGGGCTGCGGGCCCGGGCAGGCAGAGCGGGCAGGCGGGCCGGGCAGACGCCACAAGTCGTGCTGGACGGGGGGGAACCCTCCTGAGCGAGTCGGGCGGGCTGGGTGGGCGGGGCACGCAGGCAAGCGGGCGCGCTGTCGAGCAAGCCAACACCCCCAGACCCCGAGATCCGATGTCGAGAAACGAGTGCGACGTCTCGAAGCATCCCGACCAGAGCGCTATAGACCTCAGCGTTCTGGTGCCGCCTTCGAGCCCGAGACCGGGCGAGATCGCCCAGCGAGGAACAGCTGCAACGCCCGGGCGATTGGGCTGTTTATAAAAGCTGCAGCGCCCGGCAGCGTGCTCGAGAACAGGGTAACGGGTAACCTGCGGGGCGGGCTTGCGGAGCCAAGCCTGGCGATCTGGGCGGGCGAGCCCCAGCAGGCCGGCCAGGCGGGCCAGCCGGGACAGGCAGACTGGGTTTGCCGTTGTCTCCCCGGCCGCTGCCAGAGCTTTCTCTTCCAGCTCCGCCGCCTTTTTTGTCCCAGCTTCCGGCTCCGGCTGCAGTCCCGAAGCTCTTTTTTCGTTTCGCGCACGCCTGCGTTTTTCCCCCCGACGCGAGCACCCCGTCCTCGCCGGCGCCGCGCAACTTCTGCCTCCGCGGGGTGCGGCCCCAGCGTGTCCCCCCTCCCTTGACCAGCCTGAAACACATCCCTGTCCGCTTGACATCACCGCACCTCGGTGCCGACCTCGAGGACCCCTTCGGCCTCGGAGGGCGCACTCCTGAGATTGCCACCGCCTCGGGCTTGCCAGTCTTGGGGATGGGGATCCATTCGAGGCTGGTGATCCAGGCATCGGAACAAATGAGCGAACACTCCTGATGCCACATTCCTCTGTCAACGGCTCCCCCCCCCATGTTCAGGGTTGGCGGTGGGTCTGATGAGATGCACTTCGACCGCAGTCTCCCCCGCGCGTGCCAACATTGAGGTTGAGGGGGAGTGGGGGGGGTTCAGTTACTGAACACCCCCCCGACCCCCCGACCATGGCATGTGTTGTGTGCACATGCGTGCACACCGTCGGTGGTGCCGAAATCCTCTGTGTGAAATCCCTTTGTGTGTGTTTTTTTCCTGGCTCCTATAGTAATGGTTTCCCTCTGCCGTCCCTCGCCCTGGCGCCGCGCCGCGCCGCCGGCAGCGGCGCCCCACCGCTGCCCTGGCCTCGCGGCGCCGCCCTGCACGGAGCGGCCGCCGACCGCGGCCCGTGGCTGCCGGCCCGGGTGTTCGCAGGCATAGGGATTGACACCAGCACCAAGACTGGCGGTGTGCACCCACCGAGGTAATGAAGATCCCGAGCTCGGCGGTGGTGGTAATATATTCTGGCTTCCAGTGGTGGCCGAAGTATCACCACCAGCACCGGAATAAGGGATCGTCTTCCCTCTGTGGATCAGGAGGGAAAGAAACACACAGACACAAGTGATCTTCCACTCCCAGGAAAATGTGGGAAAATATGGGAAGTGGGGGGGATGACAGAAACCCAGAGAATATGGGAAAAATATGGGGAATCTTTTTATTTGTGTGTGTGTGTTTATTTGTGTGTCCCAGGGCCCCTTCAGTGGAGGCAGCCCCCTGTGCTGGTGTTGGTGCCCACTCCCAGGCCTCCAGTGGGTGCCCGCGCTCGCGCGGCGGCGGCCTCGCTCGGCCCTGCGGCCCCAGCCGCGCGGCGATCTCACACGGCGCTGGCCGAGGCAGCCGAGGCCCCGAGGATCCGGGGGCAGGCAGTGGCACGAGCACGGAGATTCGGAGAGCCACGAGGGACAAAAAACACACAGACACGATGAATCGTCGATTCCCCAGAAGAGATAGGAAAATATGGGAAGGGGGGGGGGGAAGACAGAAGCCCAGAAAGCGTAGGAGAATATGTGGGATGGTTTTACTCGTGTGTATTTTTATTTGTTTGTCCTGGGGCCCCTTCAGAGAGGTCCGCGCAGATTTCTCGGCTCGGCGCTGGGAGCCCCCTCCCCCCCCCCCGCGGGGCCTCCGGCGCCGCCCCTGGCGCGCGCCCAGCGCCGAGCCGAGAAGTCCGTGCGCACCTCCGAGTTATCATGTGTATGTCACTGCCTGTTCCCCTGTGAGAAGAAGGTCGCTGGCCCTCGGGGCAGCTGGCAAGTATACCGAAGAAGGTGGCTTGCCCTCGGCTGATGCTGAACAGGTTCCTAGGTGGTCGAGTCGGCGGCAGCTCCTCCTTCTCCCCCCTTTCGTCTTTCGACCTCCTCCTTCTCAGGCGGCGGCGACCTCATCTCCCCCCTCATCTGCTCCTCCTCCCTGATCTCCTCCCTCATCCTCCCTGGGTCCACGGCAACTCTGCAGGGCGCCACGCGCCCTTTGCCAGGGCCTCGAAGCCATACCCGCAGCCCAAAGGACGAGCATTATCTATTCTGCGTTGTTTGTTGGCCCGCGATGTTGTAGCGATTTGGTGGTTGTGTAAATATCACGGTTCGCACATATCAGTGAAGGCGTGCGTTGTTTCACAGTTGTTTTTATTTCCGCAGGGTTGTTCACCTTGATCGGCTCTCCACATCAAACTCCAGAGCCCCACGCATGGCATTTATGCGCTTGTGTGTGTGTCTGTGTCTGTGTGTCTGTGTCTGTGTCTGTGTCTGTGTCTGTGTCTGTGTGTCTGTGTCTGTGTGTCTGTGTCTGTGTCTGTGTCTGTGTGTCTGAGTGTGTGGGGGGGGGGGGCGACCACATACACATATAGAGACGAACACTTTCGATCTTCGACTATTGTGTGCTGGGTCGTGCACGTGTATCGATCGCCTCGGCAGTGCCCCTGCTCGACTTTTCACCGCTGGCACGTCGGAGGAACACATGTGTTTGTAAGCGGATGGGTCGCGCAGTGTCGAGACCGAGGCGTGCCAGGCGTCGTGGCTGGACGCGCTGCCGTGCTGCGCTGCGACATAGGGGGATGGAGATCCTTGCCATCCCGCTCCTTCCTTTCCACGGCTCCGGGCGGCCCCCTCGCCATCCTTCAAGGGAAGAGAAGCCACCACCCGGGCCAGATAAGTTGGCGCTTGCTCGAAGGCCTGGAGCGTTTCCTAGACAGCCCTGCCCCGTTCGATTCCTTCTCTGGGTGCGCTTGCTCAACGGCCTCGCTTGTCGGGGTGGTGATTCTTGGGTTGGATGTTTTGCCCTCTGATCCTTCATCCCCCCCAGTCAGAGCACACAGCGCCGCGAACCCGGGCTGGGGGGGCGCCTGCGCCGCGTCGCCACCGAGGCCTGGGTGGACGACGAGCTGGAGGGCATCAGCGAGCGCCTGGCGCCCGGCGCGCGGCGCCCGAGTCCCCCTCCTCGAGAGCAACGGTGCAGGTGGGATTGGGATAGGCATATGGGGGGTAGGCATAGGGGGGGGTCGGCACGGGTGGGATAGGCCTGGGGGGGTATGAGGCACGGGGGGGGGGTCTAGGCGTAGGGGGGGATAGGCGACAGGCACAGAGGGGGGGGGGGGAGGCGTAGGGGAACAGGCACATGGGGGATAGGCAGATGAGGGGATAGGCAGATGGGGGGATAGACACAGGGAGGGCATAGACATACTGGGGGCATAGAGGGGGATTGGCATAGACGGGGCAATAACACCATGTCTTACGGAAGAAACATCCCGGGGAGGTTTGCCGTATGGGGGGGTTGTCCGGAGGGGCTCTCCAGATCCCCGCTGGGTTGTAGGGGTTGTGCGGGGCAGGTCGCCTTGTCGCCATGACTCAGCATGTGTTGTCGGGGTTGTCTGGGACGTGGTCCGGAGAAATTTTGTTGCTCGGGCTCTTGTTCCGTGGAACATTGCTGGGGGAAGGCGTCGACCCGTAATCGCCCTTCTCATCGCCGATATAGAGGCCCGACAGCCCCGCCCTGCCCCAGAAAGTGTGGATCCGCCATCGGGGGCCCGTCGCCGATCGATCGTGGATGCGTCGCCGATGCCAGGTCGGCGCTCCCCCCCGACGTCCGGCTGCTCCAGTTGTTTCGGCGCAGGGGCCCCGGAGGCCCGGACCATCTCCCATAGGGCTGCTTCTCTCCGCCCGGAGTCTCTCTTCAAGCCGACGCTCCCGAGGCCCCGCGAGGGACCCGCAGGCCGAAGCCTGTGAATAGGTGGCCACATGCGAACCCCACCCCTACCCCCCACGATTGCTGAGGGGGGAGGGTGGGGTTGGCAATCCAGGCGTTCGTCCTCGATTTGAGCCTCGGGGGGCCCGCGATTGGGGCCCGGGGCCCTCATGATTGGTTCCGGGGCGAACCAAGAGTCCACGGGGCCGTGCGTTGAGGAGAGATCGCATCGTCGGGCGGCCGGGGCGGTTGGACGCTTGCGGCATTTTCGGTCCCTCCTGCGGCCTCCTCGTTGCGACGGCGGGGTCCGACCCGAGATTCCTGCAGGGGGAGGGGTTCGCACCCCCCCTGTAAGAGAAGGGCGATGGGTGCGGCCGGGTAGTATGCCTCAGCGCTTCGGCAAGAGGAGGAGGAGGAGGAGGAGGAGGAGGAGGAGGAGGAGGAGGAGGAGGAGGAGGAGGAGGAGGAGGGGGAGGAGGAGGAGGAGGGGGATCTGAGGAAGAAAGGGTACCGATAATGCTACCTTCACGCGTTTTCCCCTCTTTAGGCCTCCTGGGAGGCTCGTTGCCACCGCTGGATTCGCTTTGACATTTTGGTCAGATCGTTCCCTGGAGAGGTCTTGGGATTAGCGGTATCGGTACTTCCGTTTTCCCCATGGGAGATAGAAGGACGAGGAGGGGAATGGGTAAGAGGATGGAAAGGGAGATGCAGAAGTTAAAGAGAAGGGGGAGAGGTACACGCATGAGTGGGATTAAGAGGGTCATGATGATGGTGATTGCAATGATTGTGATGATGGTGATGATGAGGATGATGAGGAGGAGAGGATACTTCTGGTGATGGTGGTGGTGATGATGTCGGTGATGATGGTGGTGCTCATGCTGGTAGGGGTGGTGATGATGCTGGTGGGGGTGAGCATGGTGACGACGATAATTATGGTGAGGAGGAGAAGGTGGAGTAGCAACAGCAACAGCAAGAGGAGCAGGAGTAGATACAGGGGAGGGAAGATGGAGGAGGTAGTTTAGGTTGGTGGACGAGGAAGAGAATCTCCTTCCCCTCCTCAGCGTCGCGCCCCTTCTCCTGTTCATCTTCTCCTCGCCCCTCTCTTCATCTCCTGCCCCCCTCCCCTCCCCCTCTACATCCCCTTTCCCTCCTCCTCTTCCTGCTCCTCCTCCTCCTCCTCCACCTCCTCCTCCTCCTCCTCCTCCTCCTCCTCCTCCCCGTCCTCACTGTCCTCCTCCGGGGCTCTGGCGCCGACGCTGACGCTGACGCTGACGCTGACACCGACGACGACGACGATGACGACGACGACGATGACGACGACGACGACGACGACGACGACCACGACGACGACGACCACGACGACCACGACAACGACGACCACGACGACGACAACGACGACGCCGACGACGCTGCTCAGGAGCGGCACGGGCCGCACCGCGCGCCCCGCAGCCCGACGCGGGCCCAGCGGCGGGGCAATGCCGCGCCGCCGCCCGCCGCCGCTCGCGGCGGCGGTCCTCCTTCTCCTCGAGAGGAAGGAGGAGGGAGGGGAGGAGGAAGAAAGATGATCACGAGGAAGAGGAGGAAAACGAGGAAGACGAGGAGGAGGAGGAGGAGGAGGAGAAGAAGGCGGAGGAGGAGGAGGAGGAGGACGAGGACGAGGACGACGAGGAGGAAGACGAGGAGGACAAGGAGGAAAACGAGGAGGAAAAAGAGGAGGACGCAGGAGGATCACGAGGAAGTCGAGGAAAACGAAGAAGACGAGGAGGAGGACGAGGAGGAGGACGAGGACGAGGAGGAGGAGGAGGAGGAGGAGGAGGAGGAGGAGGAGGACGAGGGCCCCCCCCCGCGCGCGGGCTCCGCTCGCCACCCGCCGCCGCCAGCTCGCGGACGGCGGACGACGGCTGCGACCAGACGGCGGCGGCGAGGGCCACGGCGCGGCGAGGGCGGCGGCGTCGTCGCCGTCGTCGTCGCCGTCGCCGTCGTCGCCGTCGGCCGTGATTCTCGCCGTCGTCATCGACGGCAGCCGTTGGCATCGCCGTTGCCCTGGTCTTTGCTCTCTGTGTCGTCTTCGTGCTCTTCTCGCCCCCCTCCTCCTCCTCATCCGCCTTATCCTCCTTCTCTTTCGTAGCCGTTTTGGCTCAAGATGAATTTCGCTCGTGGCAGAGCACGGATCTGATCCGCTGCAGGCTCGTATCCCTTGGCCATGACGTGGCGTCGCGAAGCGACCTGGCACAGTAAACGTTTGTAGAACGGTGGTGGTGGAGGCGGCGAGCGTCGCCCTCAGCAGCGACGACAATGGTACTCGATGTGCGCGGAGTGCGGCCACTGGGAGCATGAGAAACATTGGAGTTGGACGTGCATCTAGCGCGGTGACCAGTATCGTGATGATGACCATGGTGACGGTGAGCCCAAGTCCCCGCATCCTGCTCATGATGGCGAACTTGCTGCGCCGGCTCAACTGTTGCAGGCGTTGGCCACCACGTTCCCAACAATGGCGTGGGGTACTTGAGACCGCTGTGGCGTGCGTCGTGCCCAAGACGATCATTACGCCCCAGCCTGATACGGCATCTGAGGTGATTTCGGAGGTGTCTGCTCATCGTGCTGCCTTGGCGAAGGCGGCCGAGACGGCGACCGAGAAGGAGCGCGTCGCCCAGGCGGAGGTCGAGAACCGTTGGCGCTGCGATGCGGCTGCGCACCTGCTGCGATGCGGCTGGGCGTGCTGAGCGTGCCCATGACGAGGCCACGCAGTCGCTCACGCTGGCCACGGCCAGCGTCAAGAACGCCGTGGACGCGAAGGGTGGCTTCGTCGAGGCTGGGTTCCGCGGCGCAGTTCGCGCTGAGGAAGCTGGCGCGCATCTCGAGGCCCAGCGTGCCCTTGAGGCTGGGGCTCGCGAAGCTTTTGGGGCTGGCGGCGAAGGTGGGCAGCCAGGTGTCAAGGGTGCAGTCGCTGCGGACCCGCGCCCCCCGCAGCGCCAGCGCGCCGCGAGCGGTCCCTCTCCCGGCAGCCGCTGCTGCGCCTGGCGCAGGCGGAGGCCCTGCCCTGGCCCCGCCAGCCCTAACCCCATGGCACCCAGAGTCTGGCTTCACAGGGCTTCGAGGGGCCAGCTGGCATTTCCATGGGGTCGAGGAGGCAGGGTCGGACAAGTTCGCGCAGAACTCCCATGTCAGTTTCGCCGAGGGGCAGGAGATGCTCACGGTCGCGATGGCGCAGCGGGGTGAGTATGATTTGCTTTCGGATGTCGACAGCGATGCTGGCGATGCCAACCTTACAGTGCAAGGACCTGGAGAGCTCGAGGACTTATACTAACCTGCTACAGGTGGGCCCGACGCACCTGCCTTCTCAGCGCTACGGCGAGCTCGTCATATAGCAGGCCTTGCATCGCGCCGCCAAGACATCTCGGCGCGTCGTGCAGCATCAGAGTGCGCAGGCGGTCGCAGCCTGATGTCAGGCGGCGGCGGACCAGCTTGAGGCAATCACTGGGCGCTTGTTGGTGGAGCCATCCGGGGGCAGAGTCTCTGGCGAGAGCGAGGCCAAGCGCTCGTCCGACGTTCTACTCCTGTTCGGGGGTGTGACGAGCTGGTCGGACATCGCGAAGGCGTTTCCTGAGATCGCGCCTCCATGAAGCGGGCGTAGCGTTTGTCTCAGAGCACCGCCTTCGCGAGGAGAAGGCGTCGGAAGCAAAGGGAGATGTTCGCGTGACTGGCTGGAAGCCTTTTCTTTAAGAAGCGTCGGCGTCGCCGGGAGGTGGGTCCAAATGGGCCGTTGCCTGCTTCGTTATTTCAGCGTGGTTTGCAATTCCAGAGTTTTCTCGGAGATGTTTCCCAGGCCGTCCAGCTGGGCCCTGGGATACGGGGCCTGCTGGTTTCCCTTGAAACAGAAGCTACTCTGCTATTCGATGACCGTCGGAATTGTGTATCTGGTGTGTTCCCAGGGGGCAGTAGGCGAGAATATGTGCGCATTGAGCAGGTCTTGGATTTGGAGGACAGCCTGCGCGCGCCCTGGCCTGGGCCCTCCGCGGTAGCATCCACGTGCGTACTGGTTGCAGGCGGCCCCCGATTCTCGCATTCAGACCCAAGCTTGATCGCGCGCGACCACCCCCGCTGCGGTTTCGACCCGCGCGGTCTGGCGCTGGCGCGGCGTTGCAGGGCTTCCCGAGGCCCCGGGGCCAGGCCATCCCCTGTATCTCGATTTGGCGCGCAAGCACGGGCATCACTTTCACTTTCCTGATGACTTGGGCGACAACGCGTAGGTAGGACCATACCATGGCTCACGCCAACGTTCCGCTGTTGGAAGATGATGATTCGTGGCATCGGGCTTCGGAGATGCCTCCTTCGTCTAGAGGTTGCGCTCCCCTGGAGGGTGAGGATTCCCTCCCGGGGCGCGGCGGCGTGATCTGCAGCCCTTCGTGAACTATTCGGGGGCGAGGCCCAGGCAGGCAGGGCCCCGAAGCGACCGAGCCGTGCTTCTGGTTTATATAGATACTGCGAGTTCGGTTTGATCTTGGCGAGCCGCGAGACGCGGCGCACAGTCTGGGCGCGCCGACCGCCCGCGATTCCTTTTGGCGGCTAATGCTGGCCGGGTTTGCAGTCGAACCTGGAGCCGCCGCAGCCTCCAGAGTGCGCCGAGCGACGTCGCGCCGATGTCTCCGCCCATCCCCATGCATGTTCCTGTACGACGCCTCGTTGATAGCGCTGCCGATGTTCGCAAGTCGGCAGTGAGTTTGTTCGTGCGGCTCATCTGGCAAGGGTTAGGAAGTGGCTCCGTGGCGCTCTTCCTGGGGGAGATAGAACGGCGCTCGCCGGGCTGATATCTGAAAATCAGATGAACGTTTATTATCTGGCTGCCCCTGATGGCGCCAGGGCCCCCGAGGACGCGACGTCGCGCCGGCAGTCGCCCCGGGGCAGGGGGACCTCGCCAGGGGCACCTCGGGATTCTGAATGATGCGTCATCTGTGTTGCGTGCCGAAGCAAATTGGCTTTCGCGGGATTCCCGAGGCGCCCCGAAGGACGTGGCCGAGGCAGCCACGCGCTCCTCAGCGTCCACGGCGGTGGGCGTTGATCAGTGGGCGACGCAAGCTTTCTTGGGCAATGGCCAGGCGCTCGCTCCTCTCGCCGCCGTTTTAAAGCGGCGCAAGAAGTTCCAGACCTTCCCGCAGCACATTTTTTATGTTATGGCGGTTCTCCCGAAGTCTGTGAGACATGAGCGCGCGATTCTCGCGCGCCCGACTACGTGCAGCACGCGTGCGAGATTGCGCGGTGACGATGCCGACGGGTGGAGCGCAGCGCGCGCCGGCTTCTTGTTCGGGGCTCATCAGCCTCCCAGGCCGCCCTGCTTCGCGAGTTGCGTCGTGAAGTCGCGCGCCCGGCCGGTTCCGAGCCGACTGCTCTGCGTTAGAATGGTGCTCCCGTCGCCGCTCATGCAGCTTGCTCCTGGGGTCGATCCTCTTGCCCATTTCGCATTTCGGCATTCTCGTGCGCGCGCGCCCTTGTGCCTTCGAAGTCGCTGGCGCCATCTCGGGGGCGATCCCCGCGGGCCTCCTGGATCTTGCCGAGCGTATTTGGCCGCTGCCATGGGGCGCAGCGGACTTGCATGAGTGGCTGGGCCGTTCTCGCCGGAGGGCGCCTGCTGCGCATGGAATGTGCGGCGCAAGAGGCCGAGCTCCAACGTCCTGAACGTCGCGCCGCCTGCGACCGAAGTTCCCAGGCATAGGCCGCCGTGGGGCACGTAGCTGAAGGGCTTCAGGATCCCGCGGTCACTCTAGCATTGCAAGCGTCCGCCGGGGAGAAACGTGGAATCGAGCTTACCTGGCCCAGACACATAGACCAACTGCATGCTTTCGAGGTCAGGGGGCGGCGGGGAAGTGCGACGGGAACAACCGCCGCTACTGTTCGTGTTATTCCAGACCTCGGGCGGGGCCTCGACCCCGTCGCCTCCTGGCTCGCCCCCTCTGGCAAACTACGCGTTGACGTTCCTGCTTTCTCGTTCCATGTTTCTGCTGCGACGCATGCTGCCCTCCAGGGTATCACGTGGGCATGGGCCCCTCACCTTCTAGGTGCTGGCCTGGAGAGAGGGCGGCCGACGTCGCAGTGTTCCAGGGGATGCCAAAGGGCATGCTAAAAGAGGGGGGGGGGGGGGGGAACTCAGCGGCCGGTCTTTCCCGCGGCATTGTAATTGCCAAGGTTTGGCCAGAAGCCAGAGCGCAGGATGCCGGCCATTTGCAGGGCGGCCTTTGCCCGCGATGTGGGGTTGAGAGGGGGCGCCGCTCCGCCGAGTTCGGGGCTGCTCGTGGAGCGGCCGCGCTGATCCCCGCGCTTGTTTCAGTCTAGTCAGCATGCCCCATGCCGACCTCGCTTTGCATGGGGAGTATCAGCGTTCAGTTATGGCAGTAACTGCGCTAAAGATTACCGGTCGTGTCGTTGCGCCTGGTCGGTCGATCGCCTCGATGCGGTGGGCGTTCGCGGGTTTGAGCTCAGGGGGGATGTTTTTCTTGGTGGGCAGCGACCCTGCAGGGGCCCAGTCGAGCCCGCGGTCCGAGCTGTTCGCGCTCACTATCGTGCTCACCCGTGCCTCGTGCCCTGCCGTGGCAGACGCTGACTATTTCCCGCTCGCTCGCGGCCTTCGACGAGGCCGGCCGCGCGCGTGCAGGACCTCGCCAACGTTGCGTCTGCGGGCTCGCTTGCGGGATCTCATCGACGCCCGCGCCCGGCAGGTCGAGGACATCTGGGCCAAGGCCCACTGCCGGAGGCCTCTGCGCGTTGCTGGGGAGCGCATGAGGCTGAGTTGTCCTTGTTCGTTTGCAGACTCCTGTCGTTCGCCTTAGGAGGGGCCCCCGAGACTTGTGCTGATGCTGTAAGCGAGGTTGGCAGTATGATATCGCGCGCGCGGTTGCGCCTCCTTGTTGTCGCCCCCGGAGATAGTCTGAATTGTCACTGTTTGAAAGACGGCCGCGCGGGCCATTCCCCGCCTCGCCCTCGCGCCAACCCCTCCGACGCCACCCAGAAAGCAGCGATTGAAGGTTGCAGGAAATGCCCCGCGCCTTGTGGGCACTCGGTCTGCTTGCGCGATCTGTGCCCTGAAATCCTCAACGCTTCGCGGCTCTCAAGCTGCATCCCCACGCCCGCCCCCAGCCCGCCCCTTTGCCCCCGCCCCCCACGCGCCGTCGCCTCCTGCGTCCTGGCTTTCGCGCCGGTCACTCGCCTCCCTGGCCCGCCCTGGCCCGTCGCTCCCCCCGCGGCTGTCCCCCCGCAGACGGGGCAGGGGCCCGCCCGACCACTGGCTCTTGCGGCGGTCAGCCGCCCTGATCCGTCCAGCCCGCCCCTCCCCGCGCGGCTGTCCCCCCGCAGGAGGTTCTCGGGCTCGCCCTGTCTCTACTGGCTCTGCGGCCGTTAGCTGCGACCGCCACCCGCAGTGCGCCGGCGGCCCTCGGCGCCCCCCCCGGGGCGCTGGGGCCAGCAGGCAATGAACTTCCCGGACCGTCCGGCCCGTCCATCCTCCCGCGGCTGTCCCCCTTCAGGAGGTGCACGGGCGCGCCCGCTGACTTCGCTATCTCTGCGGCTGTTAGCTGCGACCGCCACCCGCAGCGCGGCCTCGGCCCTCGGCGCTCCCAGCAGGGGCGCTGGCGCCAGGAGATAGATCGATGGCCTCTCCGGGCTGTCTGGCCCGTCCATCCTCACGCGGATGTGGCCCCGCAGGTGGTGCACGGGCACTCGCTGTTTGCTCCTGCGGCTGTTAGCTGCGACTGCCACCAGCAGCGCGCGCGCGGCCCCCGGCGCTCCCCCCGTGACGCCAGCGCCAGCAGACACCAGGGCCCTCTCCCTGCGGCTGCCCCCCCGCAGGAGGTGCTCGGGTCCACCGCAGTTCAACCGCGGCCTCCCGTTCGTCGCTCTTCGCTGGTTCCGTTCGGGGGCCATGGTCCGCGGTGCGTCGACCGATCGGACGGCGCGCATCGCCGACCGGTGCCCCTCCGGATGCCGGACTTCTGTGGGCACTTATTTGAGGCTGGTTTACGTGATGTGGTCACAGGATTTTGTCTTGACGACGGCGGCGGTGCTCGGGCTCCACATTCGGCGCGCGCTGTCTCGTAGCCGAGGACATGTTCGCCGAGGACAAAGTTGGCGCAGTTGGGCGCTGTCGAATACTTCGGCACGCGGGCTCGGCTGTCTTCGACTTCTGAGCGTGCTGCTTGCTCGCCGCTTCTGTCCCTGGCCGCGGAACTTAGGTTTGCTTGGCCCTTGTGACGGCGCGCGGCTCTCCCGTCTGCGCTCGCGAACAAAAAAGCAAACCCGCCAGCCCATCCAGGGACGATGCCCAGAGGAGTTGCCTCGATCAGGGAAGTGGGCAGCGCGCAAAGGAAGGGCCCTTTTTGAAACGCTCTTGGAGGCCTCTTGGGCGGCACCTCTCGGGGCCTCCTGGGCGCCTCTTGGGGCCCTCTTGTGGCTCTCTTGGGAGCCTTGGGAGCGTTCTTTGGGCCATCTTGAAACTGTTCCATCAAACAGAAATGGGAGCTTCAATTACGGCCCCGCTCCAGGAGCCCCAGAAGTCGCGTCAAGGGCCTCTCTTGAGGCGCTCTCCGAGCGCTCTTGAAGCCGTCGTGGGGCTCTGTTTTGCCTCTCTTGGGGCCTCTTTGTGCCCTCTTGGACATGTCTTGAGGCATCGGAAGGCTATCGGCATCGAAAAGGCGAGAAAACACAACACATTGAACATTGATCTCCCGTAGGTTTTGAAATGGTTGTGGCATTTTGGCGGCCTCGTGGGGGGTCTCCCTGGCCACCTGGCGCCGTCTTGGAGCGTTCGTGGGGCCTTTTGGGACATTTGGGGAGCCATCGTGGTGCATCTTGGGCTACCTTGAGACATCTTGGAGATCATCTTGGGCTCCTCTGAGGCGCTTTTGGAGCCGTCCTTGGCCATCTTGGACGTTCCAACGCGTTGCACCCCCCCCGTCCAGGTCCAGGGGGGGGGGGGAAATTCGTCCCCGAAGGGGAAGAAGGGATTTGGATGAGAAAATTGTTTAGACCACCTACGCCCACAGGGGTGGTGGGATTCGAAGCCGTGCGAGGCCAGATGTGCAATTTCTGGCCAGAGGGGTAGGTGTTTGTGTTTGGACCCGTTAGCGCTTCGGCAGCAGACAGGCTGTGACGGAGTGTGGCACCCTGCCGCCATGCGGGCCGTCCCCTCCTCTGAATCATTCGTTATCCGAGGATTTGTGTTCTGCCCATGCTGTGGACGGTATGTTGCGAAGGTCGCCGAGCAGATTTGCGAAGCGTGCCCACTGGCCCTGGCGCGCTCCGAAGGCCGGTTCACCTGCCCCCACCAAAGCGGGGGCCAGGGTCTTGTTACGAGTGTCCCGCGGGCTGCCCCCAAAGTGTGGAATATGTTTCCCTTCGATTTTGGTTTGGCCCGCGAGCCTTTCCTTGATCAGGAGGAGTGCTCATATGGTCCAGACCCCCACACCAGACCTTGTTCCTCCTCTGCATCCCTCTCTCATCCCTTGTCCGCATCGTCGTCGTCGTCGTCGTCGCCCCTCTCGTCGAAGCGAGCGGGTGGAGGAGGAGGAGTCGGAGGAGGAGACAGGACGAAAATGAGCAAACAGAAGGAGGATAATGATGGGGGGAAGATGACGAAGGATGAGGGGAAGGGGGAGGATGGCATGGCGAGAGGTGAGGGGCAGGAAGAGGAGGGCTAGAGGGGATAGGCGTGGATGGGGAGGGGCGGGGGGAAGGAGAGGAATGCCGAAGGGCGAAAGCAACGGGGAGAAGGATAATTAAAAGCAGAGCCCGAGAGCCTCATCATCCCCCTCCGCGCCCCCCCCGCCTGTCAATCCTCAAATGTCCGCTGCTCTTCCGCGTCGTCGGTTTCCCAAATGGGGGGATGGAGGATCAGGAGGGAGGATCAGGAGGAGGAGGAGGAGGAGGAGGAGGAGGAGGAGGGGGAGGAAGAGGACGAGGAGGGCCAGTGCAAGCCCAAGAGTCATCAACGATGTTAGAATACACCCTCCCTCCAAGCTCCCTCTTCAGATGCTCCTACAAGGGTTCATTCCCACTGAGGAAAGTGCCCCGTTGGGGGAAATCCGTGCGAAAAATCTTGAAGCGTGCCAAAACACCATTCCCAGGACTCCGACGCAACGGCTCAACCAGGTTGTTGCGTTTTGACGATCCTGAACCGTGCAAGAACTCCGCTCCTGGGTCTTCAACACCGCGAATCAACGTAATTGTTGCGCTTTGGCAGTCCTGAGCATTTCCAACGTACCACGTGTGTTTCGGTAGCCATGAACACCAACGAACGTTTGCAAATGTTTGAAACGAATGTGCGCGGCGTTAATGTCAGAGCCACATGGTGAAAAAGGACCCGCCCTTAAAACGAATGTGCGCTGCGCTACGGCGAGAGCACATGTTTAAAAAGGAACCGCCCGCAATCAGTGAGGTTTTCTTTTTTGCTTGAATCGAATGTACGCGGCGCACAGGCGAGAGCGCCTTGTTGAAAACCACGCGCCAATAATGTGTGACGCTCTTGCACATGTTTGAAACGAGTGTGCGCGGCGCTACGGCGAGAGTGACATTTTGGAAAAGGATCCGCCCTCAATTCGTGAACGTCTGGCAAACGTAAGGTGGATGCACGCGGCGCTAAGGCGAATACTCAATGTTGGAAGCGGCCCGCTGTCCATCTGCAAAACAGTTGCCAGTGCGTGATCTTCAGGCTCATGAGTGGTAAGTAAATCTTTGGCGAAACACCCGGCCCGCTCTTCCGACGGAAACGGCAGGTATGAGTTATTCATCAGGAAAAGGAATGGAGGAGGAGGAAGAGGAGGAGGAGAAGGAAGAGGAGCAGAGGGAGGAGGTAGTGGTGGTGGTGGTGGTGGTGGTGGAGGGGGGCGGAGGAGGAGGAGAAGGAGGAGGAGGAGGAGGAGAAGGAGGCGGAGGAGCAGGAAATGGCGGAGAGATGGACGCCGCCACCCGTCCCTTCTCCGTCGTTTCGGGACTGGAAGAGGCGAGAGGGAAAGGAAGCGTGTAAGGGCGTGGGGGAGGACGGGGCGGGGAGGTGAGATTGAAGATGACAAGGGGGCATGGGTAGGGGAGGGGAGAGAGACGTGCGTGAAGAGGGCGAGACAGGGTAGTAGGGGAGGGCGTTCCACTGGGGGGGGATGCCGCTGATGCTGCCTCTGTTCAATGTTGTCTCCTCCTCAACCTGTTCACCGTATTCCTTCCCTCCCTCCCTCCCTCCCTCCCCCCCCCGTCCGAAGCCATTTTGGCGAAATCATGATGAAATCATTCCAGCCCAGCAACTAAGTGTGCCCAATATCGAAGATGTCTACGGCTTTTTCCGCCGCCCCCTGCCCCTTCTGTTGCATGCGCCTGCGTGACCAAGCGTTGGGCCACGGCTTGGCCAGACCAGTTGACTCTGATCGCCCGTCGCTGCGCGAAGAACAGGGGGGGTGGCCAACTTTCAGCACATGCCACTGTCCCAATGGTCTTCCTGGGGGCTGTTGCTGCAATCCGGGGCCCTTTGAGACGTCCCTGGGGGGCTGTCTTGGCGGCCTTCTGGGAGCCATTTCGGAGGCGGCTTTGGGGAGTTTTATGGGCCGTTTTGGCATCCCGTCGCGGCCTTCTGGAGCCGTCTTGGGAGCCCCTTGGGGTCGTCGCGCATCGGCAACGTCAGTCGCTTCTTGGGCAATGTTGGGGCCGTGCTGGGGCCGTATTGCGCTTGCGTGCGACCCTTTTGGATTATGTTGTGAGTGTTTCCGGCTCTGCTGGGCCATCAGCCAGGCCGCCAACTTCGGGAGGCGTTTCGCAACAGACGCCGACGCCGAGTCACCGCTGGCTCCTGACCTGGAAGCGCCTGTGTCATGAAATGTCGAGCGACAGCAAAGTGCGGCCACGCTGGTGGAATGCGTGCTCCCGCATCTGTGAGGGGCACCGCCAGGGGGACGGTTGAACCGGGGCAGTCTTGGGGCTGGCTTCGAGGTTTTGTGTTTTTGGACGCCCGAAACGGGCGCGGAAACAATGGGTACAATGCCCAACAACAAATGTTGTCCCAAACCATCAGCGGCCGCTGTTGGGCAGGCGGCCTTCTGTTTCAAATGGACACAGGCCGCGGCGACACCGACAGCGAGTCCTGCTCAGAATGAACAGGAACTGCTGTTGGGCATTGTACCCATTCTTTCCGTACCCCTTTCGGGCGTCCAAAGTCTTGGCCGTTGGGCGCCTTTATTTGGGGAGGGGGATTTTGAAAGCCGAGGGGTGTCAAGGAAACTCCCGCCTCGGGGGCGCGAAGGTGATCCAGGTTCGGGCCCCACGGGTTCCTCGGTCTCGCTTGCAGCTTGGACCAGAAGCTGCGCTGACCGACCCAGCGCCGCTTCCTCCGGAGAGGCAGGCCCGTTCTGGATTTGCAGTGCACTATATCGTCAGGCGTGCGCTCATGTCATCGGTCAGCACATCGCACTTCAGCATGTGCCTTTCTTCGGGACGTGTGTTACTCCAGTGTGCGTTTACCCCGCTCAGCCTGCGTCGGCCTTCGCTGCACCGCCTGCGTTCCACTGGGGGGCGCTTGGGTGGACAAGCACACATTGGCGCTAACACACGTTCTGAGAGTCATCGAGAATGGGCCAGAAAGGGCCAGGCGGTGCGCGAACTCAGGAGGCCTCCAGGCAGGCATATCGCAGGCCCGCGCGATGGGAGCTCAGGCTGTAAGAAGCCTGGGGGCGCATTCTTCGTGTAGCATGCGATTCGTAAGTTCCAGGCTTCCCACATGGGGTCCGAGTAGATGGGGTCGGAGGATCGCGCCGCATCAGCCATGCATTGCCGATGCTGTCTCCACATCGTCGACGTCGCCGATGCATCGCCGATGTCGATGCGAAGCCCAATGTTCTCCGCGCTGGCGTCGCCGATGCACCGCCGACGTCGCCGACACGTCGGCGATGCGGCGCGGCCATCCGAGCCCGTCTACTCGGACCCCGTCTGGGAGACGCGTGGTAAGGCGCCCCAGGGCTCTGCGGGCCCAGATCTGAAGGGAAGACGCTCTCGTATAGAGCACCCGTTGGTGGGTCCGTTTCTTGTTCCGCGGGCAACCTCGCAGGAAAAGCACGAACCGTTCCAGAGCGTCCCAGGACGCTCCTCCCCAGACCTCCTCGCGCTGTGAAACAATCGCGACGGGAGTTTTTTCGCCACTTTCTGCCTCCATGGGCCCTTACCGTGCCCCGGGACACTTAAAAAACGACTCGGGATGAAAAACCGGTTCCGGGGAAGGGGTCCAGACCTCTGGGGTTCGACGGTGTGACAAAATCACGACGTCGGGGGTCTGGGTCAGCAGCGTCCTCCGGAGCGCGCTCGGGATCGAGGGCCCCCAAACGCTGCGGTGACCACACCGTGTGGTGAGTCCATTGGGCTCCGGGGTGGCCGCACGAGCTGGGGTCTCGGGTCGTTCTCCGAGGGTGTCTCAGGCAGTTGTGGCCTCCAGGGTCCCAGGATTGATCAGGGCCTGTCCCCCCTACAGGGGGATTTCCGACGAAAAATTAGAAATACCCCAAAAAGGTAAAAAACAAAAAAAAAAAAAAAAAAAAAGTTCCCAGACAATTGTTGGACTATGTTTTGATTATTTTTGGGGGTATTTTTATTTTTTGTCGAAAATCCCCCTGTAGGGGGACACGCCCGACTGAATCCCAAGACCGTGCGCTGGCGGACCGTGTGAGGTCCTTCGGGACCTCGAGGTCACCGCACTGTCTGTCACCAGACCGTCTGCCCTCAGAGGTCCTGGGTCGTCTGGGCGTGATTGTGTCCTTTTGTCCTGCCGTTGTCGGTGATTTGATTGTGATCGTGGCCTTGAGGCAGCAGTTCCGTGGCTGAATGGTCAGATGAGTGTTCGGGTTGGCTCTGGTGGCACTCAGTCAGCTCCCTCGGAACTCAGCGCTGTCCTGGCTGCTTTTCTGGTCCCTGCTTTAGCCTTCAGCCAAAACGCTCGAGTCACACTCGTTGAACCAAAAGGGGCGGCGGTTCGCCTCTCGTTCTCAGAAAAAAAAAGGTCACACTGCATGGGCTGCCAGCTGGCCCTTGACTCTGTAGGTCCCCGCGACTCCCGCAGTTCACATTTCACCAGGGCTGCAGCTATGCAATGTCGGATGGGGGACCCCACCCGAACGGGGATAGCATTCGAACTTGTAGCATGTGCCAAGAGAGGAAGGCGCGAGTTCGCCTCAAGCATACAGTCTTACCACCTCACACGGAGCTTTAAGTTTCTCGGAGGGTATCTTTGCAGTCTTGCCTCATCGGACTATCCTTGGCTATTTTCGCGGGCCAGCCCCTCGGGGAGCCGACGCCCACAGCGCTCCACTTCGGGCGTCCAAGGTCCTTGCATCCATGCCGCGCATCCTTCGGATCCAGTCGCACTTTAGGTTGAAGGATTAGTTGTTCCCCCTTTCAGTCCGAGGCAATCAGGTGCCGCTTTGGCACCGAGGATGGCAACGGCATGGGGGGGGTGGGTAGAGGCGACAGTTGGAGGGCCCGTGGATTGCGAGGATAGTTGCTCTGCCTCGCGCTCCAGCCTAATGATCCCGGTTGCTCCTCTCGCTCCTCTCCTTCTTCCCTCGCACGGGGGCATCGCGACGCCGAGGTTGCGCGCAGGGCGGCACATGTGACTGTTTATTCTGTGGGTCCAATGTGCATTCGTCGTCGGTGTGCGGCGCAACCTTGGCGGCGCCCAAAAGCGGGGGGTGACCGACCCCCTAGGCGCCCCCCTAGCTCTCAAAGAGGCCCTCTCGGAGCAGGTTCGGAGACGCTTCGGCATAGGGGGGGAAGTGGCGGGGGGGGGAGGGTCCTTGGGGTTGCTCCGGGGGGTATAGGCGCAGGCCGACGAGGAAGAGTTCGAGGATCCTGAGGGCGTGTTTTGGTCCAGTGTGCGTTGGCCCAGCTCAGCTTCACTGGCAGCACGGCAACACGCAGCCTGTGCTGGGTCCCTGGTGCGAGTCCTGCGTCGTGGTTGGAGGCCTCCGCTGGACGAGCACACGTTGACGCCAACACACGTCCTGAGGATAGTGGACGAGCATGCCGCAACCTTGCCGTACTCGGGTTGCCTGCGGTCTGCCACCAGGGGGGGGCAGGGGATCGCCGGTCCTGGTCAGAGGGAGGCCCTCCCGGAGCAGCTTGAAGTCGCCTCGGTACCGCAAGGGGGCCAGCGACGAGAGGGGCGTCGGCGGCGACTACAGAGAACGGGCACTCGGCAGCGAGGGGGGGCAATGAGACGGAGCGGGACCGAGGATTGCAGGGGACCCAGACCCCCTCGGGCCATGGCACACAGACATGACGGGAAGTCTTTCGCTATGTTTCGGCCTCTGGGTGCCCTTGCCGGCCCTCAGGACCGTCACAAGACGCGTCGGGACGAAGAAACCTGGTCCCAGGGAAGGGATCCAGACCGCCGGGGAGCCATGTCCTGCACAAAACTCATGGCGTCGGGTTTGTGGAAATTGGCTCCCCCACATGGGCCCCCGCGCGGCCCCTGAACTGCGGCCGCGGGCCCCATGGGTGCTGCAAGGGCGTGCGCTTCTTCCCCGACGACGACGACGGTCGGGTTTGCCCCGTCAGCGAGCGCCCGACGAGATCCCCGCGAGGCTGCTTCGCCATTCGCTCGGCGAACTCGGGCGAGCGAAGTGAGGCTGGGTCGTGGCCCACATCCGCGCGTGCAGCGAGCGCAGCAGGTGGTGCGTCGGTACGTCACCGCGCCATCGAGTCGACGAGCGGGAGTTCTGATTCTGGTCACCAGTCTCGCTCGGTCGATGCCGCACTCGCTCCGTCGCAGAGAGCAGCGCATCGGCGCGCCGGTGCTCGCACCGCTGCCAAGCCGGCGAGCGTTCGCAAAAATGTAACGGAAGCCGGCGTCTCGCGTCAGAGGCTCTGTGGAGGGTACGTAGGGTATGGACCCCGGGTAAGGGGACCCGGTTAGTGGTATGGCTCCGGAGCCTTCGAATTGGCCAGAATCACTGAACCAGGTTTGCCATAGCTGGCGTTTTTGTTGCGGGTGGCGGCAGTTCCGCTCAGTGGATCCCCAACGGGGGGGCGCCCCCGGTACAGATCACTAGTTAAACCAGGTTCCTTTAAACGCCCGACGGAAGCCGGCGCCTCGCGTCAGAGGCCCTGTGGAGGGTACGGGCCGCAGGGCTGCGAGGCAGGCGTGCGGCTGGGGCCCCCGGCGCGCCCAGGCCACCGCCACCGCCCACGCGCGAGGAGTGGGGGGGGGAGTGGGCGGCCGGCGGCAGCCGCGCAGGCCCGCGGAGGGGCTTCGGGCATAGCCAGGGCCCCGGGCAAGGGGACCCTGTCAGTGGTAGGGCCCTGGGGCCCCTCAATTTTCGGGGGCGGAAAAGAGGGGGGTGATGACTAGGGGGGGGGTGAATATCATGGTGGGGGCCATGATATTTCCCCAGATTTCATGGCGCCTCTTCTTGTTTCATTACGTCCCTGGCCCCCCCGCTGGGCCGCGCACATGCCGCCGGTCATGATTTGCACCCCTCCCTCTTGGACACCCCCCTCTTGGCCGCTCCCGATCAATGGGCCAGATTCACTAAACCAGGTTTGCCGTAATTGGTGTGTTTCCTGTGACGGCAGTTCCGGTTGGTGGAAATGGGACGGGGGGGCGCCCCTGGTACCAATCACGAAACCAGGTTCCACTGAACCCAGTTCTGCCAACGCCCGAGGGCTGCTGGAGGGCGGAGATGACGGAACGAAGAATGCCATAACCATAAAAACCCGGAGGTCCGCGCGGATTGCTCGGAACCGCGGAAATCCGCGCGGACCTCCGAGTTGTTCTGTTTGTGGCAGCGTTCCTGCCCCTAGGAGAGGGCCGCGGCACCTGCGCTGAAGAGCACGGCGCCAGCCCCTGCGGCGCTTGGCCCCGGCGCGCCCTAGAGCCACTCGGGGCGGTCAGCGTACACATGCGGGGCCCATGGTGCCCCAGAGCTTCTGTGTGTCACTGGGGAGGAACAGCTCCTGTAGGGGCACCTGCCGGCAGACCGACTTTTGCTTTGATGCGCTTGCTCCCGCAGGGGGGCGGCGGTTCTGAAGGCCTGCGGCCGCTGCGACTCGCCCTCCCGCGGGCGGGGGCCTGCGCATGTGTCTCCCCCACCAGCCTGTGCATCTACGGGCTTGCTGTCGTAGATGCTGGCGTTCTGCAGGCAGTACCTTGGCCACTACTGCATCGTCCTGGGGGGATTCGCGTGCACCGTTACGTTCTTGAGCGGCGGGGCCGACTCCACAAGGCGGCTACTGGGGCAAGAGGAAGAGGAGGAGGAGGAGGAGGAGGAGGAGGAGGAGGAGGAGAAGGAGGAAGAGGAGGAGGAGGAGCAGGAGGAGAAGGAGGAGATCCGTAGCCATTTTGGCTCAAACCATTTTGGCTCAAGTTAACCATTTCAGCGAGGTGGTTTCCAGAAACCAGTCCGCGACGTGGTGGTAGGAAGGCACACGGCCTCGCCACCCACGTCAGTCTACCCCTCGCACCCAGCATTTTTATCATTTTGTCACGCCTCTCGGTCAGGCAGTCCGCTACCGTGCCAGAGCGCCACATCCGTTTTGTCGATGCCAACGAATTGGACTTGCCCACCATGCAGTCGCAGTGCTCCATCGGATTACTGGCGCTGCTCGCGCGGATGCAAGCTGTGGCCGCGCTCGCAGAATCGCAGCAAACGCCAGAGCGACCGCGGAGCAGGCCCCGCTTGGCCACCAACCAGGAGCCCCCCCAGCAGCGTGCTCGCCCGCAGCAGGGCATGCGCGGCCCGATTTCCAACGCGGGTGCCAAGCGCCTGATCGCGGACACCCCGATTGCCAGCCGCACCAAGGCCGAGGGCCACGCCAAATACCGGTCGGCGCCGAAGATTACGCCTCAGCAACAGGCGTTTCGCGAGGATTGTGAGCATGCCTTGACGACCTTGGCCACCGTCGTGCTGGCGACACGCCGCTCGGGGGCCGAATACGAGGACAGCTTGGAGGAAATGTCAGTTCTCAAGTACTCGTTGGCGAGCGTGGAGAACATCACCGTCAGGGTGTGCCAGACCGAGCTCGAAACACAAAGCAGGCGATCCACAAGCTGGAGGAGAAGCTGGGCTAGTTGCACACCCAGAGGGACGCCCCCATCGAGAAGCAGAATGGGCTCGAGGCCGCGCTGGACGAGCTGATCCAGCAGGAGAAGGAGGAGATGGAGTAGGGAGCGGCAGAGGCCCAGCTCCAGGGCGTGATGCCGCCGCCCCCCGCGCGGCAAGCGGCTTCGACGTTCGCTCATCGTCCTGCGCCCGACCCGCCTCTCCCGCCAGCGCAGCGTGGCCCAGTGCCCGCGCCGCCGTTCCAAGTGCCTCCGGCTCCAGCGGGGTATCCAGCGTCGTCTCCGGCATCGCCGAAGACCAACCAGGACATGGTCATGTTTGATGGCGCTCACTGTGCAGCAGCACTGGGGGCACCCGCAAGCTAAGGGATCTGGCACAGGAGCGATCTCCACAGCCCCGTGGCCCCCGACTGCAGCGCGCCACCCCCCCCATGCGCCCGCGCGGGGGCCCTCCGCTCAAGAGGAGGGGCGGAGGCGCCGCCGTCCGAGCCGCCGCAGGCCAAGGCACCGGGCGGCGTTGTCGGAGGAGGACTTGGTGCGGGACGAAGCGGCTGCAGCAGGGCAGCGAGGTGCGATCGGCGGCACTCCGACTCCAGCCCCAGCGGGCGAAAAACCAAGGAGGCGACTGTCATCGGCCCGGCCCAGCAGGACGCATGCGCGGCGGGCGGGCCCCTTGGACCGACTCAGTTCTGGGGCATGCCATCGACTCAGCCGGCTGCGGATTCTCCGCAGCCGGGGGTTCCAGTGGCCCGCGCGCAGTGCATCTCGCCCGCGGAGCCTCTCCATCGCACGCAGACGGAGGCCTTCCCTGGACCAGCGTATCTTGGAGCGGCAGTCGTGGCCGCACCTTTGAGCGGGCCGCCACGGCCGCACAGGTCGAGCTGAATGGCGCCAGCACGTCACAGCCTGAGCGTTATGATGGGAACGCGGCAGGGGCCCATCCTTCTTGATTGAGTTCAGGTTCAGAGCGGATTCGGGTGAACGACAGCCCCGCCACTTCTCCGAACATCTGAGTCCGTTGACATTTCTCAGTGGATTGTTTGTTTCCGCGCACCAGACAGGGGCCGCCGGGGGCGCTTCGCCCAGCCAGTCAGGACATTCAGAGACTACAACCTCATCAAGCAGGCTAGAGAGCGCCTCGGGAGGCGCGCGTGACCTGGGCCCATTTGCCCCGCCCCCGCCCCTGGCCTTCTTTCTCGCCCGCGAGAGTCTTGGGCACAAGGATCTCGCTGATACTTCCTTGCCTCGTCTTGCCAGCCAGTTGGTGAGGCCAACTTGAGTGGCCGCCGCCTCATGGGCAGAGTTTTTGTTCCGATGTCTCGGCGCCTTTTGAAGCGGGGAGTAATTCCGCCAGGGCTTCGCCCCCTGGCGCCGGCCACCCTCTCTTAGAATGGGACTTGCCAGAGAAGCGCTGGGACGTCTGGACGCCGGCGCGAAGCAGCGCCAGGGCTTCGCGCAAGGGCCAGTATTAATTCGTTCCGGTGTATGGTTTCGGTGGCGCGAACACTACTGTAAATCATTCGCGATGGTCTGTGGTTTCGGAGACGCGAATATTGCGCAATGCGCGAGGGTTTTGCGGCCTCGGGGACGCACGCATAATGTAAATCACCAAGGCGCATGGCCTCGGGCGCGCAAATATTTAATCGCTTCGCTCATTCCGCCGGCCCATATTGTCGCACCGTTGTGGGCTAGCCGAGTTTTGGGGCCTCTTGGGGGCCGTTTTTGGGCCTCTTGGGGCCTCTTTCTTGGGGGCCTCTTGGGGCCTTTTTGGGGCCTCCTGGGCGCCTTCTGGGGCGGAGGGCTCGATTTTTCAGTTCTCGGTTCTCCGCTTGAGCCCCTCTTGGGCCCGTCTTGGGGCCTCTTGGTCCGTCTTGGGCGGCACTTGGGCCGTCTTGGGGGCCCTCCTGGGCCGTTCCGGGGCCGTCTTGGGAGCCTCATGGGCCGTCTTGGAGCGGTCTTGGGGGCCTCTTGGGCCGTCTTGGAGCGTCCGGAAGCCGAAAAAGCCAGAACGCAAAAAACATCGAACAAAAACAATGAAAATCAACGATTTTGGCCTCTTGGGGCCCTCTTCGGAGGCCTCTTGGAAGGCCCTTGGGGCGTCTTGGAGGCCTCTTGGGCTGTCTTGGGGCCCTGTTGGGCGTCTTCGGGCGATCTTTGGCCGTCTCGGGGCCCTCTTGGACCGTCTTGGAGGCTTCTTGGGGACCTCTTGGCCCGTCCTGGGGCCCTGTAACAGGGCTCCGGCATCTCTGGCCCGACCTTGCCGGGACCTTGCCCTTGCCGGGACCTTGCCTTGCCGGGACCTTGCCGGGGTGTTTTTCGTCCGGGGACCCCCAGGGGCCGCCCCGCGCGCGCGAACTAGAAATACTGTTAACCAGGTACCGGAGATCTTAGCACGCCCTGGCCCGTTGGGCCGGCGAATTTCGCAATTCGCGAGGGTTCATGGCTTCGGGGGCGGTTCAGGCTCCAGTCTCCTCTCTGCAGCTTGCGCTCTTAGGGAGGTAAAGAGAGAGAGAGAGAGAGAAGAGGATGAGGAGGAGGAGCTGGAAGAGGAAGAGGAGGAGGACGAGGAGGAGAAAGAGGAGGAGGAGGAGGAGGAGGAGGAGGAGGAGGAGGAGTGGGAGGCGGAGGAGGAGGAAGAGGACGAGGAGGAGAAGGAGTACCTCCACGAGGTGGCCGTCGGCGCCGCCGCCGCCGTCGACGTCGGCGTCAGCGCCGCCACGGTCGCCATCTCGCCGCCGCCATCGCCGCCGCCGCCGCCGCCGCTGCCGCCAGCGCCGCCGCCGCCGTCGCCGCCGGCGCCGGCGCCGGGCGAGGTGGCTGCTGGAGCGGCCCGCCGCGCGACCTCTTGTCGGCGGCTGCAAGAGGGGCGGATGTCCGCGAGAGCTGGGATGGTACATGCACTTGCCCCAGAGTTTCGTCGAATGGGAAATCCTGGAACAGCATAGACGTACTTCCTCGCAGGTCCGCACGTTTTTTGGGGTAAGCGCCATGCCCACTGGAGACGCCTCCGGCGCCGCCCCCGGCGCGCGGAGCGTGCCAGGGAGGGGGGTCCAGCGCCAATCCAACCCGCGCGGAATATTTGATGAATTATGTTTATGCAAGTTTGGACCCGTCTATCGGAAGCATGGACGATCGGAGCCCGTCGAGATGGTCAGGGACGTTTGCTCAGCGTGTCGCGGCGCCCGTTCTGGCTCACCACGCTTCGGCGCGACGCACTAACCGCGTGCAAATGCCCAAACGTCAACTTCCCGAGCCTTTCCAGGCATCCCGTGCCCGCGAGGCGGAGCAACACGTCATCCACGTGCAAGGCATAGCGTGTCGCGGGGCCCGCCGCCGCGACGCCGCGTAATTCTCGGACCGGCGCTGGACCCCCCTCCCTGGCGCGCGGAGCGCGCCAGGGTCGGCGCCGGAGGCGCCGCCAGTGGGCCCCAGCGCCGATCCGAGGAATCCGTGCGGACCTCCGGCTGTTCAGGCTTGTGTCCTTTCTTGTCCCCCTATCACCGTGCATGGGTTGCTCCCCTGGGGCCGCCATTTCGTATGACTCCTATGCCTGGAGCCTGGGCCGCCGCGCCGGCGTGAAGCGCTGCACGTTCCGAGCGCCTCGCCCGCCCGCGGGTCCCTCCCTGAAGGCCATCCTCGCCTGCCCCCGCCTCTTTGGTGTCAGTTTGCCGCTTCGCGGCGCCCCCCTCCTCCTCCTCCTCCTCCTCCTCCTCCTCCTCCTCCTCCTCCTCCTCCTCCTGCTCCTCCTGCGGTTCCACGACCAAGGCGCGGCGGCGGGACTCGCTGGAGGCCCTACAGTCAGGTGAACATGTTGCCTGTGAAGTTTCTGACGGACTGTAAGAGGGTTCGTGGCTGTGGCGCGGGTCGCCCCAGCTGCCTCTTCAGAAGACGGCTCGGTGGTCTCGTCGGCATCACCTGCTTGAGCGGCCTTCCATCGTCACATTGGAAGCCAGGGCCCACACCGTGCGATGCTGGAACCACGGTCACTTGTAGAGGTTGGGTGCCGGAGCAGGCTCTCGTGACGGCAAAGTCTGCTGGAGCATGTTGTCCCTCGTGAGTTGGGTGCCGGAGCCCAAGCCGCGCGGGCTATTTGAAACATTGGCCCTCGGAGAAAAAAGGTTCTGGAGCCCACCAGTCTTGACCACATGATTAGCTGGAACCCGTCTCCCCTGTGAAGATTCGGCGCGAGAGCCACACCCCGCTCGGAGCTTAGAGAACATGAATAAGGTCGGGGGGGAGGGTACGGGACCCAGGGGTGGATGTCTTAGCGCTGGAATCATGCCTCGCCCTCAAGCGGGGGCAGTCCGCGTGCGCGCGCGCGCCCGTGCGCGTGCGCGCGTGTGTGACCGCGCGCGTGTGCGCGAGCGTGCGCGTGTGCGCGTCCGTACGCGCGCAGGTTGCAGGCGCGAGCGAGAGCCCCAGCCCGAGCGTGCGCACGACCTCGAGCCCGCGCGCGAGCTTGAGACCGAGCCCGAAGGCGATCCTGAGCGCGTGCGCGCGCCGGTGCGCGCGGCCCGAGCGCGAGCCGGACTCCGAGCCCGAGCGCGAGCTGGAGACCGAGCCCGAGCCCCATGCTGAGCGCGTGCGCGCGCGGGTGCGCGCGCGCGTGCGTAAGCACGCCTTTCCGATGTGTGAAACGCGCAACTCACCACACCACCAACAGTATATCACCTGACTGTAGGTACACCGCCCCCGGTGTTCATCGCAGGGGTGCTTCACTTTCGGAGTGTTTTTTGTTGCTTTGCGCCCTTCCGGAAGGTTCCCATTGGCCTTCGGCCACTGGAGTCAGCCACGCGCAACACACGGGAGGCACCACGACAGAGGAGGGGCAAGGATCTGTCCGCCCTAGATGGAGCCCAAGACGGCCAAGATGGCCGCCCGATTGTCGCAAAACGGCTTGGGCCTTCCGCTCCGAGCGTCCGCCGGCGCCGCGACAGGAAGAGTAATGCCTCTTCCATCGAAGAAGACAGGATTGCATAAGCATGCGTTTTCGCAGTTCCGCGCGGATTTCTTGCATCGGCGCTGCCCTGGCGCGCCAGGGGCGGCGCCGGAGGCGCCGCCCCGGGGGTCCAGCGCCGATCCGAGAAACACGCGCAGAGCTCCAACTGTTTTTCGGACGCAACTCCTGGGAGGTCAAATTCTGATTTGGCTTTCATCCGAAATCCAGCTTAATCCGGCTTAATCTCGCCGGCGCAGTTTTTTTTTTGGGGTTCAATCCGGCTTAATCCGCGACCTAATTTGGTGCATCTGCCCCCCAACGGGGTTCAATCTTTTTTAGTCCCGATCATGAGCGCCCAGTACTCGCCGCCTAACAGCTTGTATGAATGCCATGTGTTGTTCTTTACGGTGAAAACGTGCTATAACGACGGGTGGTAAGGACGCATTTCCGTGGGAGGCCGGAGTTGCGTTTTTCGGGGCGGCGGGCGACCAAACCCCGAGGGTACCCTGAGAGGCTGGCCGGTGGACGCGGGAGAGGACGGGCCGCAGAGGCGAGGACACAGGGGTGGCATAAAGAGAGGGTGTGCGCCCTTGCTATGCGCGCTGACGGGGCCCTGTCGGGCCATCCGCCCCCGTCGCAGCCGCCGAGCAGCCTCTGCTGGCGCCGCGGGCCGCCGCCGCGGGCGGCGCGGGCGGCGCGGGCGGCGCGGGCGGCGGGTGCGACGGCACGGGGCAGAGCACCACGGCGAAGGCCGTGAGGCGCTCGGGGCGCCGCCCAACGCCCGCCGCCAGGGACTTGCGTAGGACTCCGAGGAGGAATGAGGTACGGACGGATGCCGCTAGCTTTCCCTCGGTGCTCGCCTTCTCTCGGCGTCCCCCAGACATTCTTATAGCCTTCCCTCGGTGTCGCCCGAGCATGCATATGTATATCTGTACATATATATATATATACACACATAGATCGTGTGTGCGTCGCCCCCAGACAGGGACGACGCGCGCGGGCGTACGAGTCAGAGGAGGAAAAGTTACGTTAGGTTCGAGTCGTGTCGCCTGGCGGCGACCCCGCCGCGGGCGTTCATCCTTGAACACCGCCAGCGATCCAGAATAGGTCAAAATTGAGCTATCAGACGTTTTGGAAACGGCCGATCGTTCCAGGTTGAACGATCCCCGAGGTGTCGGTGTCAGGAGTAGACGCCGAAGTCGGCACGACACGAACCTGCCGTACCGATATCGCTCCCTGTCCCTCGTGCTCGCCTTCTTGGGCCTCCTGGGAGCGAGGCCCTCTTTCTTACGGCTGGATTCGCTCCAAAATCTTGGCCAGAACGCACCCCGGGAGAGGTCTGGGAAGAAGCGGTATCGGTATCGCTCGGTTGCCCCGACGACGACCACCGCAATCACCACGACGATCACGACGTCGACGGCGGCGGCGGCCAGGACGACGGCGAGGACTGCAGAGGGGTCCTGAGGGAAGCGGGATTTGAGACTGTTCGCGGCGCTCGGCCTCCCCATGCCTCCTGTGGACCCCGCCCAGGACCGTCAAAAGGCGGCTCGGGATGAGGAGCTGCCCTCCGGGGGGAGGCCCCCAGTCCAGGACCCGTCTCTCTCGGGATGCAGGGTGCTTGATGCCAGACGGCGGCGGCGGCCGCGAGGTTCCGGCTCTACATGTGCAACATAAACTTCGCGTTTCGCGTGCAGCTCTACGGCCCCCTGATCAGCAGCTTGACGGACACCGAAGGCCAAAACGAGCAGCCCAGACGTCCACCGAGAGCTAGCTCGGCGTGTCGCCGCGCCGGTTCCGGCCTGCCACGTTCCGGCCCGAGTCTCATTTCCCATCGAAGACGCCCAGCGACAGAGAGCCGCGGTCGAGGAGGGGGGGAGGGCGTCCTTTCTTAGGGGGCTGTGCACTCGGGAAAGGGGCGTCTGCGGGGTCGCGGGATTCGGCTCGTCTTTCTTTCGGGTTCCTCGTGCGTTTTGCTGGATCCGGCTCGCGCGCAGGCGCCCTGTTCCTAGGGTCGGGGTCTATCGCTCCCACCCCCCGCACCCTTATTTTTTCTGGGCCTGCTGCAATCCGCTTCCCTTCGGGGGGGTTGCGCCTGGCCAGTGCTCCTGGCGACCGTCCCTGGGTCGCCACGGACCTGGCCAGGCCGGCCTGCAGCTCCACGAAGCACCCCACATGAGGCATATGTTGCCAGCACAGGAGACACCGCCTTGGACTTGGAGGCCAAACAGTTCCTTCCCGATTCCTTCCCCCAGTCACGGGGCAGCGAACAGGCAGAAGGAGGGGACGGGTGGGCGGGATGGCACGCGGCCTGCAAACAGGCCGCCCGCATCCCGAATTCAGTCTGGCGGCCGCGGGCGCTGCACCTGGCGCGCTCGCGCAGCGCCGCGCGCCAGTCGGCCTCGCGGCCGTGGGCAGCAGCAGCAAGGCAGCCGCCCGCGGCGGCAATGCGGCGGCCCAGCCCCAGCATGGGCGTCGCCACCAGCCGTGGTCACGTGGGCGAGGACGCCCCGCAGCACATGCAGGCCACCCATCTGGAGCCTTGTGCGGCGGCATGCAGTTGCCAGGCGTGCCGCGCGAACAGAGCGGCGCCACGGGCCCTGTTGCTGCCGCCGCCCGCGCTGCTTGGCGGCGCCAGTGCTGCGTGCGGCAGCTCTTTCCGCAGGGCCCTGCGGCGGCACGCCTGGCTGCGCGCCGAGCACGCCCCTGGCCGCGGCGCCGGCGCTGCGGTGTGCGCGCCCGAGGGGCCACGCCGACGCTGCGGTTGGCCTTTGGCGCTGCCAGCTCCACCTCTGCCAGCAGCCGCTGCGCGACGCCCAGGGCGCGCAGTCGGTTGCTCCGGTCAGCGGCGGCGTTGCCGAGGCGGTCCTCCTCAGCCATGCCTCGGGCCCTGGCGCCGGCCGCGTCGAGATGCCCCTTGATCCATATCGCTTCGAGGTGCCCAGTCTGGCAGTACGCGGCCAGCAACTCCAGATTTCCGTATGCGCCCCATTTATTCTGAGGACGCCCCCGCCCGGAGCGCCGCGACCCGGTTGTTGACGAATTGTGAATCGGCTATCACCTCCAAGGGGCCTTCGGCGAGGCTCACCGCGTGTAGGGCGGCTGCCAGCTCCACCCTCTGGGCCGTCTGGGGCCTGTCGACTGGCCTGCTGCTGTCTTGCGCGCCGGCAGTGCCGTCGAGCCGTACCCCCCTGCCCTGGCCAAGAGCGGGTCGGTCGGCCGCTCGCAGGCTCCGTTTGGCCACGCTCGGCGACGAGATGGGCCCAGCCGCGGGGCCCGCAGCCAAGCGGGCAGCGGCGGGGGCAGCATGGGCGCGCGTGCAGGCGCTCGCGGCCAGCTTCTCCCCGGAGGATTTCAGTGCAAGCCGCGCCCGGCGGCAGAGCCGCGCGGAGGCCCTCTGGGCGAAGGCCAAAGCCTCGCAGCGCAGCTGCCCGCGCCTCCTGCCAGCACGGGCACCGCCAGAAACGGTGGTCTGGGTCCTCGTCGGCCATCCTGCAGGGCACAGCCTCGGCTTGCCCATCTTAGCCGCCCGTGTTTGCGTGGCGACGCCGCGGGCGAGCACCGTGCGCAGCGCGCGCCAAGTAGGGCGTGAGCGGCCTCTGCCCGAGGAGCCCGCGCGTGGCCCAGCGGTCCATCCGCCGGCAAGGTGCGCCATGTCGCCCCGGCGGGCGGCGACTGCAGCTGCTTCGCGGCGGGCCCACGCCGCCTGCAGCGAGTGCTTCGCGGCTCTCGGCATCGCACCCAAGGCGTAGCTCCGCGAGGCTGCGCACGGCCGCCGAGACGGGCCGCCGCCCGCGCCCCGCCGCGATGGCCCCGGCTGCGCCGCGCCACAGCTGTTGCGCCAGGAAGCGGCCTCGGCGGATCGCCTTCGCGATGTGGCAGAGTGGGGCGATGGTCGCCACGGCGGCCGGGTCGAGGCGCCAGCTGGGATTCAGCACGCCGGAAGCGACCTCCGCGGCCGCCCGAAGGCCGCCGCGCAGCCGCACGGAGCCGCGCGCAGCTCGCCTTCAGGCGGACGGCCGCACGCTGTGCCGCACAATCCGACAGCCGTGCCCGCCGCTGCGCCGAGCACCCCGACGGTGTTGGCGAACTGCTGGCTTTTCCTTCGGTTGGGCCCCCAGCCCATCGCGGTCCCGAACCCCAGCGTCTCGTCCAAATCGCCCTGGACGGCCTCTGCCGTCTCGCCCGCCTCCTGGACCGGCGCGCGCATCCACAGCTTGAAAACGTCCACGTCGATCCGCCAGCGGAGTCTTGCTCTGGCGCGCCGGCACCAAGAGAGCGTCAGGACTCTTAGGAGGAAAACGGCAGGGGCGCACCCTAGGAGCAGGCCAGAACTGGACGACCACGGCCCGCCGACTGCCTGCCCGACGCGAAGCCGTTTTGCGAGCCGAGTAGGTGCTTAGCGCCGGCTTCACGAGCCAGTCCAGCAGCCCCGCTCGCCGCAGCAGACCCGGCAGTGACGATAAGTTGACGTGGTCGCAGGCCGTGCACCAGTCGGGTGCAGCCCCCGCTATGGATTCCGACATCGCCTGCACCGCTTCCATCTTGAGGGCGAGCTCCCAGGCCAGCTCCTCGGCCCCCAGCCGGACGCGTGCTCCAGCCCAGCTCAGCCGCCATCGGAGTCGCGGGCCCGCCCAGCCGCCCACAGACGATGAATCGGGGGTGGACAGACCTCCTACCCTGACACGTCGATTAGTGGATTGTCCGTTTTCGGTTTTCGAGAGGGCGTCGCGGTCGTCATTTTTGCGGGTCCAGGTCCGTCGGTTTCGGTCCCAGGTCGTTTTCACTAAACGGAGGTTTACTAAAGGGAGGTTTGTCCACCGCCGAATGAAGCATCGGCAGCAGCCGCATGGGTCGCCTGTCCAGCGGCCCCGCCTCCCGCCAGCATTCGGCGGGAGAGAGGCCCCTCTGGCTCGACGGGTTCGCTTGGCCATCCGTCGGTGGGCCGCCGTGCGGGCCCCGTTTCTCTTCTCGCCCCGGCACGTGCCGAAGCAGCCAGCTGCTGTCCGCCGCGGTCCACTGCTGCTCGGGCGGGATGGGGCGGCAGGCCGTGGAGCGCCCGCGGCCAGTCCTCGCCCAGCACCGGCCGCCGTTGCCAGAGCTGCTTCCAGGGCGCCCTCGTAGACCCTGCGAAATGCTTAAGAAATCATGGGTTAAGAAATTCAGAGTCTCAGAATTTGAATAACAACCCAGAGTTCCTATTAAAATCTTAGGATTTACATGTAAACATTAGGAATCGTCGAGACTCTGGCCGAAAACTTAAGTTTCCAGCGGCATGCCCTCCACACAACGTGAGCAGCCAAGACCTGTACCCTGGCGAGGCGTTCGGCGCCGCTGCCGGGGCCGCCGCGGGGTCAGGCACGAGTTCCGCGCCCAGCGTGCCACCGCCGCGGATCCACCTGCAGAGGCGGCCCTGCGCGTTCGCCAGGACTTCGTCGACCCACCAGCGCCACTCGTTCTGCCTACGCTCGCGCGCAGCTGCGCGGGCCGGTGCCCAATCAGATTTATCAGCCTCCGCGTGTTGCACCAAGGCATCTGGGAGCTCGGCGTGCAACCGCACCGCCGCCAACCGCATCCCCCAGGCGGCGTTGCCCGCGTCCGCAGCCCGCAGTGCCCGAAGCGTCTCCCCTTCCACTTCCCGCACCGCGGCGCTACCGCGGGCCATCGCGTGGCGGAGTCCGCGCAGGCGTCGAAGCCTCAGCAAGGCAGCCTCTGCGGCTGCATCTGTCGCCTCGCCGCTGCCTCCGGACGCTGGGGCCCGCTCCGCGCGCAGCGCAGCAGCCGCATGCGTCCGCTCGGGCACCACAGGCCGCCCCTGCCGCGCCGCCAACCACGTTGGCATCGTCATGCTGAGCTCGGCCCGCGCAGCCGCCAGGTCCTGCGCCCTGGGCGGTTCGCGGCACGGCGCCCCGTCCTGCCCCACCACCGCAGCCGTGACATCCCGTGCGACTGCCCTCGGCGGTAGCGCCATCGAGGGCCGGGACAGGCCGCCGGATCAACGCCTGCTCGGGCGGGCTGGCGCGGAAGGTCACCAGCGATGCAGCGTGCATGGCCAGCCCGAGGTCCCAACGGATGCTGACGCGCTCGACCGTGCTCATGTCCTTGGCTTTGGCCCGAACGTAGTCGAGGCGAGAGGGGTTGCCGTGGGTAGGCACGCAGGTGGGCCCTGCCGCAGCTAGCAAATCGCGCCATCCAGCCATGGCCTGCACTCCCGGGAGGCCCACGACGTCCAGGCTACAGTCCAGGTTTCCCACGACAGAGGCTGGCGCCGCGCCGAGGCCACGCAGCCACTGCGAGCCCTCGAGGATCAGACCGGCATCTCGCTCCGCATCGCACCCTCCGCCCACGAAGCCGTGGCAGTTCGTGAAGGGAGCGGCCCAGGCCTGCCCGAGGTGCATCACAGGCGCCCCGGGGAGCCTGCACGGCACGCCCAGGGGCGGCTCCGCTCGGACCCCGCAGCGGCCTGGCCGGTGAGCAACCGCCAGCAGGTGCGCCCTGTCGTGCGCGGGCCCCAGCTGGAGCCGCAGGCCGCGCGTCCTCGCGCCCGCTGCCAGCTCGCACTCCATCGCGTCACGTTGGCCACTTCCGCCGTGGCCGCGTCGCCTGGATGGGCTGGCCCGGGATGCGAGGCTTCTCCGACGCGGAGGCCCCGCCACGGCCATCGTCGCCATCGGCCCGACACGCTATCCACGTCCGGGTCCCCAGGCGTCAACGTCTCGACCTTTCCCAAGCCTCCCGCCACGCAGAGCGGAGCGACGCGCTACCAGCTTCCAGTGCGTAGCGTGTCGCCGCCGCCGTAAGCTGCGGGAGGTCCGCGCGGATTTCTCGGGTCGGCGCTGGACCTTGTCCACACGCCTTGCTCTGCGCATTGCTCGGACGTGTGCATTTTTTCTCGGCGAGAACCATCGAGGACCATCCTGGACCATCGAGCCAAAAAAACACGCACGAAACCGAAAAATGCACGGAACATGGACGTCCGAGTGACGGCAAGTGCTGGCCCCTGGAGCATGGTGGGCGAATGGGTGTCCAGCGTCGACCCAGGAAGCCGATCCTCGGCGGCGAGCCCAGGAGGGGGGGGGATGCCAATGCAGGGGGGGGCGGGCCTCAGAAGCCTCGGAAGGCCTCCGGCCTCCCGCGGGAAGTTCCCGGGGCCTTCTCCGAAACCATGGAGACGGTTTCTCGGCCGGCCGGAGGGTTTCGGAGGAAGCCCCGGCGCCTTCTGAGGAGGCCTGCCCCCTCTCATTTGCCGCCTGGGCGCGCCGCCGACATGCGCTGGTCGTGCTCCGGCTTCCTGGGGCAGGGGCATCCACAGAAGGCAACCGCACACACCACCACCGTCCCCGGCGGGGGGCATCCTGGGCCCCAGGGTGTCGTAGAGACCCGCTTGCCAGCGGCGGCGGCGGCGGACCTCCGCAGATCTGGACCCCCTATCCCCACGGGATCGGAGTTGCATCCCGAGTCGCGCTTCGAAGGCACCGCGCCTTGCACGAGGCCCCAGAGGCTGAGAATGTTGCGGAGCACTTGCCGCTGCCATTCGTGTTTGTCACGGCGAGGCGAGGAGGGGGGGGGCCTCCACGCAGCATGGAGCGTGGCTCCCTTGGATTCTTGTTTCTACGCCCAGGCACCTACAGCTCCCGGCTCGTCTAGGCATGCCCAAGACACGGCCACACCCCAAACGACTGCTCGGAAGTCGCTTGGGCATTCTCGGCAGCATGCGCACATAGGCTGCCAACGGATTCTTCCCACGCGCGCCCCGCGACCCCACACGCCCGCCGTGCGCACGCACGGCTGATTCGGCGGCGGGTGTGGCCTCCCAGAGCTCTTGCAAGCAAGCAACGGGAGCCCACCGCAGAGGGATCAAAAACGCCAGAAACATGCGCTTCTGGCGCTCCGCGCGGCGCCGAGAGTTTCTGCTTCTGGCGTCGTGTCTGTTCTCTCCTCCTTCGGCACCGCCTATTTCCGAGGCTATGCCTCCTCTCGGCCTCGCTCTGTGGCTCCGCCGCTTCCTCCCTCCCCTTCCCTGCCTGATTCAAGCTTCGCGCGGCCCGCTGAGCTTCGACCGGAAGAGGTGCGCTCTCGACCCGCGGACCGAAAAATTGTGCCTGCTCTCTCCACTCCAACCGCGGTGGGCGTGCACCGCTGCCGCGGCCGACGCCTCGCACGGGAGCCCTCTGGGCGGGGAGGCTCCGCCGCCCCGCGGCGCCCCGGCGCCTCTCGTCCCGGGGGCGCGGCGCGCCCCTCCTGCCTTGGCCCAGCGTCTGCGGCGCTCGGCCCTGCGGGCAGAGGAGGCCAAGCTCAGTGGTGGTGGGGAGGAGGAGGAGGAGGAGGAGGAGGAGGAGGAGGAGGAGCAGGAGCAGGAGCAGGAGCAGGAGGAGCAGGAGGAGCAGGAGGAGGAGGAGGAGGAGGAGGAGGAGGAGGAGGAGGAGGAGGGGGAGGGGGAGGGGGACAAGCTAGGTGCGCTCGCGTCATATCTGACGTCCTACCCCTCCCTCCCATCCCTTACCATGGCGCTGATTTTCTCTATCCGCGGACGCGTGTCGTAGCGGACCTGTGGCTCCGCGCGCGCGTGCGTAGTGGGTGGTGCGCGTGCGTGCGTGCGTGCGTGCGTGTGTGCGTGGTTGTGGTGGTGATGGTGCTGGTGCTGGTGCTGGTGCTGGTGCTGGTGCTGGTGCTGGTGCTGGTGCTGGTGCTGGTGCTGGTGCTGGTGCTGGTGCTGGTGCTGGTGCTGGTGGTGGTGGTGGTGGTGGTGGTGGTGGTGGTGGTGGTGGTGGTGGTGGTGGTGGTGGTGGTGGTGCTGCGCGGTGGTGGCGGGCGGATGGGCGCGCGAGAAAGAGGCCTGCGCTGGGGCGAGAACGCCATCCTGAACGACGGAGGCCAAACACCGATCCGAAAATGAGGCCCACGCTGCAGCGGGAGCACGATTCGGAACGATTGGGGAGCAGAAACGAGGCCGGCGCCTCAGCGAGAGCAGCATGTTGAAAAAAACGCAAGCGAAAACCCGTTTCCCGGGAATCCTGTGTGCAAAAAAACAGTACGCGGGGGGGTGTCGGATATCTTCGGGACGCCATCGGGGGAAGTGGGAGAGTATTTACATATTGTGTAATTGTGATGGGGAGGAGGAGGAGGGAGGGAGGGAGGGAGGGAGGGAGGGAGGGGAGGGAGGGAGGGAGGGAGGAGCAAGAAAAAACAGGAGGAGGAGTGGGAGGAGGAGGAGGAGGAGGAGGAGGAGGAGGAGGAGGAGGAGGAGGCCCCGCACCGCGGGGAGCTCAGTTGTGTGGGGATGGGCGCGCGAGGGGGGCGATGCCAGGCACGGCGCGAACGCGCCGATCTTAGGATTTCTCCCTTCCTCGCTCCCCCTTGGGGTTCCAGACGGCTCGGGTTCCCGGGCCGTCCCCCAGGGGTCGCGGGGGCCTCTCTCGTGGCCGAGGCTCGCCGTGGCCGCGGCCGGGAGGGCGCCGCGTCGTGCGTGCCCCTGCCATGGTGGCAGTACCGTTTCACCGATCCCCATCCCCATGCCCGATCCCGATCCCCACCATCCCAGCACCCCAGACCCCCTCGAGTTATGAAAAAATCACGACGGCAATTTTTTCGTTGTTTTTACCTTTTGGGGGCCATCGCCGGCCCTCGGGACCGTCAAAAAACGACTCAGGACGGAACGCCGGTCCCGGGGAATGGGTCCAGACCGCTGGGGGTCGACGTCATGAAAAATTCATGACGTCGGGGGTCTGGGATCCCAGTTGGGGATATAGCCCTCGAAGCCCGAAGGGGTGGGGAGAAGGAGCGGTGAAGCGATGCTCACTGTGGCAGCAAGATGGCTGTGCCGCCCTCCAGCCAGATCCACTCAAGATCAGTTCCCGAACGCGTTCTAGTGCCCATCCTGGCATGCTTGTTTTTTTATCCCAGACCAAGTTCTGACGGTCCCAGGGCCCGAAATTGGCCCACCAGCTTTGAAGCACAAGCAGTGTTCGCCGTGCGTGGTTTGCCGTCGCCCGTCATCTCATCCTTCGCCGTCGTTGTTGACGAACGAACAGCACACACCCATACCCATAGGGGGGTCATTGGGAGGCGGACTGGCTATGGGTATGGGTGCGGGTTGTCGGACCCTGGGGAACGCTCCCGTTCCAGCGGGGACCCCCATCCGACAACACGCACCCATAGCCCTCTCCGACCCCCCTATGGGTATGGGTGTTTGTTGTTGGTTCGTCAGTTGTCGTCGCTCATCTCTCCTCGGTGCCGGCGTCTTCTTAAACCCCCCTGGCTCCCCGTCGTCGGCGCTGCGCCTCTCCTGCTCTCCGGTGGGGCGCACGCTGGCTGCACACAGCTCCCGCCTCCGAAAGGACAGCCTGCGGGCCCTCGGGGCCACCGTCGAGGTTCGGGAGGGAAAAAAAAGCACACAGACACAATTCATTGTCGATCCCAAGGGAAACATAGGAAAATATGGGAAGTGGGGGGGAAGAAAACCAAAAAAACTATGGGTAAATATGGGAATAAACACACAGACCAAATTAACTGTCGATCCCCAGGAACAGATTGGAAAATATGGGAAGTGGGGGGGGGCAGACCAAAAACCCCAAAAGTATTGGGAAAATATGGGGATTGTTTTTTGTCATTTGTGTGTATTTATTTGTGTGTTTGTGGGCCCCTTCAGAGGTGTCCAACCAGTTCTCGATCGGCCACACGCTCGCCGCGCTTCGGGCTCCCACGGCGGCGAACGAGTCGAACTGGGTGGTGGCCTTCTGCCCCGGCGCGTCGCTCAGGAGCCTCGACCTCCTCCCTCCTTCTCCTCCTCCTCCTCCTCCTTCCTCCTCCTGCTCCTCCTCCTCCGCCTCCTGCTCCCTTCTCCTCCTCCTCCTCCTCCTCCTCATCATCATCATCCTCATCCTCCTCCTCCGGTTCCCTCCTCCTCCTCCTCCTCCTCCTCCTCCTCCTCCTCCTCTTCATCCTCCTCCTTTCTCCTCGCGGCCATCCCCAGTGTTGATGGTCAATAGTGATGGGCCCGTCACCTGGGGGATTAGTCGCGATTGCACGACTGCCTTGAGAAATCTCAGGGCTGGGGGTCACCCACGTACGAGGCTTCCCGTAGGCGGTGAACCACCACGCGGCTGGGGTAGCCGCCCATTTTACTTCTCCCTCCTCCCTCCCTCCTTCTCTTGTGCGGTCCTTCATGGGAGTCTCAGAGGGTCCCAAAATGACTTGCGTTTGTGGGGTTGGCGAATTCTGTACCAAATCCGGTCGAAAGCGGGTCAAAATCCGGTCGAAACTTGGGCGAAGTTTGGACAAATTTTGGTCGAAGTCACGTTTATAATAGGGCCGTGGGGGTCCACAGGGCCTCCCATGAAGGCTGGCTCATCTCCTCCTCCTGCTCCTCATCCTCCTCCTCCTCATCTGCGGTCTCCTCCGCCTGCCCGCCCAAGTGCAGGCGCGTCCTCGGTGCTTCGCTTGCCCGCTCGCTCCACCCTGCTGACCTGAAGGAGAGGATACGGGAGTGGGTTTGCAGGTGCTTCGGAGTAGGAGGGGGAGCCTTCGCCGAACGGGTGGGGTGGGAGGGTGGCTTGTGTCCTGGCAACGGCTCCCTGATGGTTGGCCATGGGGTAGATGGTCCCTGGCTGATCCTCTCATGACGTCATGCCTCCCTCAAGTAGATCAGGCCAGCTTGGCTGACCAGAACCGGCTCGGACCAGGTGGCCGTGCAATCCGCACCTGTGCGTCGCAAAAGACGGGGTCGTCTGCACTTATCTTGGCGCGTAAGCTGCCAGCCTAAGGTCTCGCGTGAGCGCCCTCGTTTCCTCTGCGGCGTGCTACGCCGGTGGCTTGCGTAGGCCACCGTGCAAGGTCGCCGTGCCAGCTCGCGGAAGACCCATTCGCTTCCGCCGCTGACTTGGCGGGGCACGATGGCAGGCAGCGTGTTCGAGCCCTCCGTCCCTGCGCGTGGCTGCAGTGCCGCCCCGCGTCCCTTGCCGGGTCGCTCCCGCCCTGACCCGCCGCTCCGGCGCGCTCCTCCTGGAACGTCTCCTCCTCCTCCTCCTCCTCCTCCTCCTCCTCCTCCTCCTCTCCTCCTCCTCCTCCTCCTCCTCCTCCTTCCTCCTCCTCCTCTCCTCCCCTCCTCCTCCTCCCCCCCCCCTCCTCCCCCCCCTCCTCCCCCTTCTCCTCCTCCTCCTCCTCTCCTCCTCCTCTCCTCCTCCTCCTCCTCCTCCTCCTCCTCCTCCTCCTCCTCCTCCTCCCCCCCCCCTCCTCCCCCTCCTCCTCCTCCTCCTCCTCTGCCTCCCGTCCTCTGCGGCCGCGTCTCCTCCCGCGCGCCGTCCCTGGCAGCTGGGCCACTCGAGGGTCGCGCGTCTCCGACGCCTCGGGCGCCCGTGCGGGGTGCCTCGCTGCCGGGCTGCGGCGGACCACACCTGTGTGTGGGCCGCCCTCGGGCCTCAGGGGGGGGGAGCGCCATGCGCCGCACCGCTGAACGCAGTCGGCTGCGTGCGTTGCACAAGCCCGCTGTGGCTCCGCCGCTTCCTGCCTCCTCTTCTCTGCCTCTTTCAAGCTTCGCGCGGCCCGCTTAGCTTCGACCGGAAGAGGTGCGCTCTCGCCCCGCAGACCAAGAACATGTTTTGCACAAGCCCGCGGATACCACGGAGGGCGAGTAGCGGCCAATTGGGAGCACGCCCCACGCTGTCAGGTTCTCGGTTATGCTGTCACTGCGATGGCGTGGCCTCCAGTTACCAGCCTCGAACGCATCCCTGCCCCTATGACTGGCAGCGCCCAATCTCGATGCCGATCTTCGGGATCCCCTCAGTTTCTCAGGGCACGTCCCTGAGATTGCCATCGCCTTTCGGATTCTCAATCGTTGAATGTGTTCGAGGCTGGTTAGTGTTTTTATTCTACACTAGGTTGTGCTGTGCGGCGGCAGGCATGCTGTTTTGCAGGCCGCCTCGGGGAAACGCGCTGTCGACCTCCTGAGCAGATGCTGGGCGATCAGAGTATGTCAGGCACGTCGCGGTGTCGGTGTGGTGGGAAATGGGGCGCCTTTCTCTACGTACGTTCGCTGCGCGTGCTGTCTGCAGCCACGGCCTTGTTTAGGAAGGAGATGGTTCGCGCGGCTGCAGGCCGCTGTTCTGACCCTGGACTCGAAGGATTGCAAAAAAACCGGATTGCAAAAAAAAAAAACGGATTGCAAAAAAACCAGGATTGCAAAAAAAACCCTAAGGATTTCAAAAAAACCTGGGTTTGTTTGCAATCCTTCGATCCGTTGTTTTTGCAATCCTTTGAAAACCCTCGGCTCTGATCAGTCACCCCCTTCCCCTTCTCGGCGAAAGTCTGTCGCTCCTCGCCCCCATGACTGTTGCACGGCGGGGCTGGACCTACACGGTGTTCTGGCGAGTTCGTGGGCCGTTTTCGTTTCGACTTCGTTTTGCGGTAATGGTGGATGGAAGGCAAAACGAGGGAAACACGATAACTAAAAGGAAAACGAAAAAACGCCGTTTAGGTTCAGCCTTGATGCACGCTGGTACCTTTGCAGACGCCACTGGCCCCGGCAGAACCAGAGGGTGGGGGCGCGGGCGAGGCGGCGGGCTGGCGGGCTCGGGCTGGGCCTCCTCCCAGGGCCTCCTCTCATCAGGAGGGAACAAAAAACACACAGACACAATGAAGTGTCGATTCCCGAGAACATACGGGAAAGTGTGGGAAGTGGGGGGGAGACGAAACCCGGGACACTATGGGAAAGCACGGGGGTTCTTGTTACTTGTGTCTATTTAGTTGTGTGTCCCAGCGCCCCTTCATCTCACTCCCTCCTCTGGGAAGGGCCTGACGGTGTCAGAACTGGGGCTGCGGAAGGCATGCCCGCACCTTGAAGGGCAAAGCAGCCCTCCTCAGGACGCCCTGTCGACAGGCGCCTGCGAGGGATGTCCGTTTTTCGCCCGCCCCGAGGGCGCCCCCCCAGCAGCTACCGTTGCGCCGACATGTGTTGTTGCGTGCTGGCAGCTTCCTGTGTTGTGGCAAATGTGGGGCCTTCTCGAGCGGCAGGGCTAAGAAGATTCTTCAGACTTGTGAGGGTAAGCCTGCCAACTCCCAGGCCAGGTGCAGGCGAGGCAATCTACTGCGGGGCCAGCATCCCTGCACAAGCCAGCGCCTGCGTGAGGGTTCTGTTCTGTGGTCGCCCTCGCGCCGCAGAAGAACGCAGATGTGCATGCTCTCCTGCAAGTCTGATCTGTCGCAGCTCCGCGGGTGGCGCTAGTGGTGAGTGACATGGACCCAAGCGCCGCCCCGCGAAGCTCCAAGTGACCCCGGCGAGCTGCGCCGCGCCCCTCTCGAGGAAGTCGCCCACGCCTCTCGCTCCCAGTCAGGGCTATCCCGCGGGTGTCTGGTTCGTCGATCGTGGGCTCGTCTTGGGCTCTCCCACTCCTCTTCCTCCCATCGCCCCCCCCCCGCGGAATTGGGAATCCTGCGATCATTGTTGTGGCTGTTAACGAGAGATCGTTCGGCTTTTTCCTACTTCGGGGATGGATTGAATCCAACGTCGGCGGGATCGATCATGGGGGCCCCAGGTCATGCATCGGAGGAGGGCGCGGTTCACGGTGACGTCGCTCTCTTTCGCTGCCGTTCGGCGCAGGGTGCTGCAAATCCCACGTCGAAAGCACGCTGCCTGTTGTGGGCTTCAGTATCCCCTGTGTTGCGAGCATGCCGCCCGTGGCCTGGAGCAGGCCCACTCTGCGGCTGCATGCCGTGCGGGGGGCGTCCTCTTCCTCCTCCTCCTCCTCCTCCTCCTCCTCCTCCTCCTCCTCCTCCTCCTCCTCCTCCTCTTCCTCTTCCTCCTCCTCCTCCTCCTCCTCCTCCTGCTCTTCGTACTCCTCCCCCTCGCCTTCTTCCTCCTCCTCCTCCTCCTCCTCCTCCTCCTCCTCCTCCTGCGGGGCGCGAGGCGCGAAGCGAGGTGACCCAATTAGGTGGCGTGGGCGGCGCGGTTGGGGCAGCTTCCCAGGGCCATTGCGTCCACCTCTCCCAGGCCCGGGTTCTGCGAGGGGCCGTCCAACTGTGCAGGATCCCTGCAGGCGCGGTGGCCATGGCGAGGGCGACCGTGCCGACCTTCGTGCCGCAGCTCGAATTTCCTCCTCCTCCTCCTCCTCCTCCTCCTCCTCCTCCTACTCCTCCACTCCAACCTCCTCCACCTCCTCCTCTCCTCCTCCTCTCCTTCGTTCGCCTCCACCTCCTCCTCCTCCTCCTTCTCCTTCTCCTTCTCTTCATCCTCCTCCTCCCCCCTCCCCCCACTTGGGAGACGGACGACGCGGAAGAACAGCGGAAATTTGAGGAGCGACTGGCGGGGGAGAGCGCCGGGGAGGAGGAGGAGGCTCTCAGGCTCTCCTCTTCCTCTTCCTCTTCCTGTTCCTCGCTCCTTTGGCCCCTCGACATTCCTCTCCTTCCCCAGCGCGTGCCCAGGAACCTCGGCCTCCTCTTTCCTCCCCCCCCCTCCTCCTCATCTTCCTCCTCTTCATCTCCTCTGCGTCCTCCTCCGCCTCCTCATCCTCATCCCGATCCTCTTCCTCGTCATCCTCCCCTTCCTCCTTCTCCTCTTCCTCCTCCTCCTCCTCCTCCTCCTCCTCCTCCTCCTCCACCCGCGTCCTTCTGCCCCAGCGCGTCGCCCAGGAACCTCGACTTCCTGCGGAGCTGCGGCGCCGCCCGAGTGGGGTCGAGCTAGATGCGGTCGGTGGGTTGCACCGCATCGCCGATGCGTTGGCGATGCGGCTTGGTGTGCAGCCCAACTTGTCGAGGAACAACGCGTAACATGATCGTTAACTTTCGGAGGTCTGCGCTGATTTTTGGATCTGTGCTGGACCTCCCTCCTTCCTGGCGCGCGGAGCGCGCCGGGGGGATCCAGCTCCGCTCCAGAATGCTGTATATGTTTGTGCCATTAATTGTTCCCCGAAATGTGGAACCTCGCTGCTCGCCGACCTTTCCCTGGCTGCGTTCTGACCAGAATTCCGCGGCGAATCTGGCCGTGGCGACGAGGGCCTCCCAGCGGGCCCAGAAAGGCGAAGTCGAGGGAAGCGGGGTAGGTACGGTAGGTTCGTGTCGTGTCGACGGGCGGCGACCCCGCCGCCAGCGTTCAACGTTGAACGCCGCCGGCGACGCAGAATCGGTCGATGTTGAACGATCGGACGTTGCGGAAACCGCCGATCGTTCAAGGTTGAACGATCCCCGCGGTGTCAGGAGCCAACGGCATCGTCACGGCACGACCTTGCCGTGCTTCTTAAAAGAAAAACCGCATAAACATGAACTTTTGGCGCTCCGCGCGGATTTCTTGGATCCGCGCCTGGGCCCCCCCTGGCGGCGCCTCCGGCGCCGCCTTTGGCGCGTTCCGCGCGCCAGGGAGGGGGGTCCAGCGCGAATCGAAGAGATCCGCGCGGAGCGCCCAAAGTTTCTGTTTGTGTGTCTGTGCTCCTCCTCTTATCTGTTTTGTTCCTTCTGAGACTTTCTCCACGCCGACGTCGCCGATGCACCGGCGAGGCGGCGCGATCCTCCCACCCCCTCTGGTCGGGCCCCGCGAGGGCGGCCTTCAGGAACTGCAGCGCGCTCGGCGCCCGGGTCGTGTACTACCAGGCCGGCAGGGGCCCCGCCAGATGGCAGGGGCGTGACGCTCCGGGGCAGCGCTCCGGGAGGACAGGCACAGCCCAGGGATCCGACGCTCCCAGAAAATTGGAGCGGGCGGTTTTGGATTGCTTCCGGCCTCTGGGGGCCCTCGCCGAGTTTCGGGAGCGTCAAACGACGGCCCAGAACGAGAAACAGGCCCGGAGGAAGTTGTCCGGCCCTCTGGGGCCCTCGCATCGGAAAAGTTGGAGCAGCCGGATGTCTTGGGAGGGGAGGATGCAGCGTGCCCCAGTCGCTCGCTGATCGACCATGGGGGTCCGATGGCCCCACCCCGCCCAGGAACGCGCGGATCCGCCATCGAGGGCCCGTCGCCCATCTATCGGCGACGTGCCGCCGATTCCAGGTTGATGGTTCCCCCCCCCTCCTGTGCTGGTCCCCCCCCTGTCGTTGCCCCTCAGAAGCTCGACTAATGGAGGATGGCGATGAATATATGACCGGGGGTGGTGTTCACGCGGCGGCGCCCGGGATGACGATTAGAAAAAAACCGGCCGCGGGCTGGAAAATTATGTTTGCTTTATAAAAAAAGAACCGTTCTCCTCCAGCCAGAAACTGTTGCAGAAGTAGCAGAAAACTATGTTGTTTTATCGTTCTCTCTTTTTTATTAATCGTCATCCCGCACACGTGGGAGGAACCCTTCGCCTAAGTGCCCCTTGGTGCGCGCCCTCGAGGGTCGCCCCCAGCGCCGAGCGCGGTGCGGCAGCAACCTCTTTGCGCGCCTGCGTCTGACCCACTCGCGGCCCCCGAGTTGCCGCGCTCCAGGGGTCGCTCCTGCCCCAGGGGGTCGCTCCTGCGTGTGCTCGCGAGACGTCCCCCGGGGGGGGGGGGGGGGCCCGCGCGGGCTCCTCGGCGCAGCGCCCTCGCCCTCGCTCTTCTTTGTGTTGCTTCTGCGAGCGCGCAGGCAGCGGGCCCCCCGTAGCAGAAGCAGGGCAAGGGAGGGGGGCGGGCGGGGGGGGGGGAATGGCGGGAAGGCGAGAGGGGAGGGGAGAGAGCTGCGGGCAGGACCTACATCTTGGCGTCGCTCGGACGTGCGCATTTCGTCTCGGCGAGGACCATCGAGGAGCATCCCGGATCGTCGAGCAACAAGTCACGCGCGAAACCGACAGATCCATGGGGAATGGGCGTCCGAGCGATGGCATGATATCCATTATCTACTGCGCCCTGGCCTTTTCTGGGAAGGGGCGCCACAAAGGCTGGGGCGCATTGGGCACGTATACGGTGGGGGCATTGGTTGAGGAACGTGCCCAGGAGGCTTCAGACCCTGGAGGGTTCCTTACCTGATGAGGTCGGCGGTGATATCCATGGCCAATCCACGATTGGCTGTCCACTGGCTTCCAGACCCTTCACTCCTTCACTAAGGTTTTCTTATCCAATGCCATCACCGTAACAAGTCGAGCCTTCAGGGGCCATATCTGTACCCGTAGTTGGCCACAGCGCCTCTAGCTTCTGGGGGAGGGAGCCCGCAGCTCCGAGACGCATTGTGCCGTGAGGGGAGGTTGTTGTGCACATCCCGCACGGCATCCGCCGCGGACTCGCCGCAGACGCGGCGCGCTCGGCGTGGGCTCGACGCGGGCTCGACGCGGACGGCCGCGCCGATGGGGCGGACGAGGTCCGCCGAAGATATGCATCGTGCCTGCGGGCTCGGCCCGGCGACGCGCACGGGCGGCCCTTTCGCCGGAGGGGCCTCCTGGCACGGGCCCACGGACTGCCAGCAGTGGCCGGCGCGCCTGGGCTGCGTGGATATTGGCCGCGCGCCACGGCCTCCCGGAGCCGTGCGCCACTGGCCACCACTGTTGCCTAGAGTCACGCTTCCAGGGGGGGGGTGCGCGCAAGGGCTCGGCATCGCTCGGACGTGTGCATTTTTCCTTCGGCGAGGACAATTGAGGAGCATCCCTGATCATTTGGCAAAAAACCACGCACGAAGCCAAACAAAGACACAGGGAATGGACGTCCGAGCGATGGCGAGAGGGGGGGCGGGCTTCAAAGGAGCCTCTCGGAAGCTCTCTGGGGCCGTCTATAGGGGAGCACCCTGCCTCCCAGGCACTCGCTCTGCCTGTTCCGAGGGCCGTCCCCCCTCGCGCCACCCCCTTGTGGGCGCCGCCAGGCTTGCGCACAGCCGATCGACGGCGCCCCTGGCGCCCCCCTGCGCGTCGTGGGAAGCGGCTGCGAGGAGCGGGCCCGACGCCGACCCCGTGCAGCAGGCATTCACGACAGGGGGGTCCGGCGGTGGGCACGCTCGCCGCCCTGGCGGTGTCGAGCAGCGGCGCGGGCGCCCTGGCCTGCCGACAGGGCCAACCGGAGACGGGTCTGAGAGGAGGAGGAGGAGGAGGAGGAGGGAGGAGGGAGGAGGAGGAGGAGGAGGAGGAGGAGGAGGAGGAGGAGGAGGAGGAGGAGGGAGGAGGAGGGAAGGAGGAGGAGGAGAGGAGGAGGAGGAGGAGAGGAGGAGGAGGCCCTCCTCCCTCTCACCAAACTGCCTCTGTTCAAAATTGCGCAAAGTCCTCTGCGGCATGGGCTGCCTGCCAACTCCCCAAGCACGGGGAAGAGACGTGGATCAGGCGGGTGCGATGTCTCCCCTTCGCCTTTTTCCCCCTCTTCTCCAACATAGCGCCGAGAAAAAAAAAGACCGTGCTGTGTCAGAGCAACGGCCCGATCTGCTGATGCTATGGTTGTGTGATCTGAACCTCCTTCTGCTCTGCGACAATGTTGCGTGGCAGGTCTGCAGGAATGCCAGGACGGGCGGCCCCTGCTCTGCGGCCCCCAAGGCTTCTGTGTGCCCCCGGGGCCTCGGGGGGACCAGACGCTCCTGCGGGGCACCCGCTGGAATGTCCGTGCTCTCCTCTGGCGAGTCTGTTGCAGACCTGCGCCGGCCTCCGAAGCTCACGGTCGGGAACTCTGGCTCGGCGTGTCGTGCCGCCGGCTCGGGCCCATCACGGGATCGCGGGTCGGCGAGACGCGCTGTCCACGTCCCAGCCCCGAAGCATCAATCCCCCAGGCTTTTCCCAGCCTTCCGCCTCGCGGAGCGGAGCGGCACGCCATCCGCTTGCAGGGCACAGCGTGTCGCCGGGGCCGCTGCCGCGACACGCTGTGCAAGAGTTCCGGACCGTGCGTCGGGCAAGATGTTTGCCCACATCCACTGCAGCTTGGAGTTTCGGGCTTCCTTCCCGAGAAAATCCAGGCGCACTGGATACTGATCAAGACGAAAACATACCCCTACCTGCAGGCTCGATGTTTGTCCATATCCAGTGCGCCTCGGCTTTGTGGCCCCCCTCCCCAGGAAAGTCCAAGACGCACTGGATGTGGACATACAATCCTGCCCGCAGTGTGCTGGTGCGGATTTCCTCGCCGCTCCCTGGCCAGGCCGAGCCCGACCCCGAGCACCACGCCATGGTCGAGCCCTTTGTGCAGGCCACGGGCGCGCGCGAGGTCTGGGACTACTCGCGTCGGAACATGCGCATGTACAGCACCACGGCGCTCGCGCGCTGGGTCCCGCCGCACTACGCGCCGTCGCGCGACTTTGGGAGACCTGGGCGGGGAGCAGCAGACCGACACCGCTGCTCGTTGCGGAGAGCCTTCGTCGCCACGGCCGGATTCTCCTCGGAGTGTTGGTCGGGATGCGCCCCGGGAGAGGCCCTGGGAGCAGCGGTATCGGTATTGTTTCTTGCCCCCCAGGATCGACGTCAACAGCACGACGGCAAACGGTAAACACGTCTGTTTCCTGGGCGACTGGCACGCGCGCAGCATGAGACTGCGCAACGAGTACACGGGCGTCTTCGGCGACAAGCTGCGCACCCTCAAAGGCATTTATGAGGACGCGGAGCTGCGGAAGTACTTCCGCGACTGCCCTATCTCAAGGACCAAGACAAGACGGCACGATCATAAGCTCGTGGACGTCCGCGCGGATTTCGTGGGTCGACGGTGGACCCCCCCCCAGGACCCTTCCCAATCGCGCGGGACGCGCTGGTGGCAGCGCTGGAGGTGCATCCAGTAGTCTGAGGAGGGGTCCAGCGCTGGCCCAAGAAACCCGTGCGGACATTGGCACGTTCAGGTCAGCTATGTTCGTGCCATTCTCTTGGTTCTCTACCATCATCCTCAACTTGCACGCTTTCACGTCGCACGACAACAAGTCTCGGTCCGACGGGCAGATGGGTCCTGGGTCCTAGGACCCATCCGGGGGGTCCGCCCCGGCCCATTTCTCGATCCGCGCCCAGCTGTGGCGAGTGAACCTCTTTGGAATCGCCCGAACACACTCGATACGACGACGATGTCGACGTCGTCGACGTTGCCGCTGTCACTGTCGTCGTCGTCGCCGTTGTCGTCGTTGTTGTCGTCGTCGGCGTCGTCGTCTTCGTCGTCTTCGGCGCCGAGGTCCGCGGGGCAGATGGAGGCCTTCCGCGTCGCGCTGGCGCTCTCCAACCGCGCCTGCGTGATCTCGGAGCCGGTGCACGCCGTCGAGCGGGCGGACTGGGACGGGCTGCCATGCGATTCCAAAAGGGGCCCCAGGGGAAGGAACTCTGGAGGCGGGCGCTGCCGACTTCTCAAGTCCGCGCGGCGCCGCCCACGAGGTCGCCACACGACGACGCCTCCACTCGCACTTCTCTCGCAGGTCTCGGAGGCAGCGCCGTGGTCCCAGAAGTCCCTGTCGCTGGCGCCCCCTTTGGGAAGCGCGTCAGGCTGGTCGAGTTCGCCGCGAGCGCGGGCGAGGCCTGGAGGGCCCCCAAAACGCTGCCGCGGGGGCTTCCCCCACGAGCCCGTGCTCTGCGCTGCAGGCCGCTCGCGGCACGCATCGGTGCCTGCTCTGCCAGCCCTCCCCTGAGTCAGGAGGGGAAAAAATACACAGACACAATTAATCGTCCACTCCCAGAAAATATGGGAAAATATGGGAAGTGGGGGGGAAGACAGAAGCCCAGAAAATATGGGAAAATATGGGGAATATGTTTATTTGTGTGTATTTATTTGTGTGGTTGTGGGCCCCTTCACTGAGGTCCTGGCGTCTCAAGTGTCTCGAGCCGGGCGCGCTCGCTTGCGCTCGGGCCCCGAGGCCCTCACGGATGGAGCCGCCCTGAGAGGTGATGCAGAAAGGTGGGGTCCAGGGTTGCGGGCGTGGTGGTTTACGATGCTGCAGGTTTTCAGAGCCCCGAGTCATCAGGGGTAACTCGGGTCAGGGCTGGCTCGGGGCTGTTTTTCGGGCATTCGAGCCCGAGTTACCCTGGGCCCGAGCTAATTGCCCCGGACAGTTCGGGCGTCCAGAGCCCCAAATCATCAGGGGTAACTCGGGTCAGGGCTAGCTCGGGTTCATTTTTCGGGAATCCAAACCCGAGTTACCCCGGACCCGAGTTACCCAGGATAGTTCGGGCGCCAAATGTTTTCGCTGCGTCGGATCTCAGGGCCTGCAGATGGAAGGAGAGAAGCGCGGGAGGAGCACAGACTCGCGATCCGTCCGCGCGGGTGTCTTGGACTGGCGTTGGGCCCACCCCCCCCCCTCCTCCTCCTCCCCCTCCTCCTCCTCCTCCTCCTCTCCCCCTCCTCCTCCCCCTCCTCCTCCTCCTCCTCCTCCTCCTCCTCCTCCCTCCTCCTCCTCCTCCCTCTTCCCCTCCTCCTCCTCCTTCCTCCTCCTCCTCCGCCTCCTCTCCTCCTCCTCCCCCTCCTCCTCCCTCCCTGCCTCGCGGAGCGCGCCCAGGGCGGCGCGGGAGCGCCCGCCCGCCCGGGGAGGCCACGCCGACTCTTACGAGAGATCGGCGCAGCAGCCTCCGAGGTTGCTGCTCCTCCTCCTCCTCCTCCTCCTCCTCCTCCTCCTCCTCCTCCTCCTCCTCCTCCTCCTCCCCCTCCTCCTCCTCCTCCTCCTCCTCCTCCTCCTCCTCCTCCTCCTCCTCCTCTTCCTCCTCCTCGCTGTTCCTGCAGCCCTGCTGTTGCCGGTCGCGGGCGCGCACGGTCTCGCCAGGAGGCCGGCGCGCGGCACGGCCGACTCCGGAAGTCCCCCGAAGCCCCGGCGGCGGGCCTGCTGGCGGAAGGCGGCGGTGGTGAGAGTGAGGCATCACTACTTGTCGGGCTCGGGTTTTTTTGGGGGTCGGCCATGCTGTCTTCCAGACTTCGTCATTTTCCTCGTCGCGTGGGCCGCCTGAGGTCTGGATTCTTTCCAGGGGTTCTCTCATCTCGACTCGTGGTTTGACAGACCCAGGGCCCAGTCCCGAAAGCCAGAACTTGCCAAACATGTCCCGTGTGCATCTTTAGGGGGATCTAGCAGAGCAGGCAACGATGCATGCAACACTCGGCATGCCACGATGGGCAGGCCGCGCATCAAAGGTCACCCATGCGTGCAGTGTAGCCAAAGGTTCGTGCTGCACGCTCTGAGCGCGGATCCCTCCTCTGCCCTCCTCCGCGGCCACCCTCCTCCTCCTCCTCCTCCTCCTCCTCCTCCTCTCCTCCTCCTCCTCCTCCTCCTCCTCCCCCCTCCCCCTCCTCCTCCCCCTCCTCCTCCTCCTCCTCCTCCTCCTCCTCCTCCTCCTCCTCCTCCTCCTCCTCCTCCTCCTCCTCCTCCTCCATACGATCTGGTGCGCAACGCGCGCTGCCGCGTCTCAGCTGCTGCTGCTGCTGCTGCTGCTGCTGCTGCTGCTGCTGCTGCTGCTGCTGCTGCTGCTGCTGCTGCTGCTCGCCACCTCGTGCCCCAGGGTCGCCGCTGGCTCCAGAAGTTGCCGACTGCTCGTGTTGCCTCCCGCCCCCCCGCGAGGCACTGCGCATCTTCAAGGGGCTCCAGCGGAATGACAGCCTGCGCCTCTGCCGGGAGCGATCCCATGCCCGCCGTGGCTCGCGCCGCCCCGCCGGCCAGAGTCCGCCCGAGGTCGGCTCCCGCCCTCGTCCTCGTCCCCGTCGTGCTCCTCGTCCTCCTCGTCCTCCTCGTCCTCGTCCCCAGCTTGAGGCTACGAAATGCGATCGAAGACGCGTACGCCGAGTCACCGCCGCCCCCTGCCTTCTAGAATCGCACATGTGGCCGAGCGTTGTGGCAAGAGCTCTGCCAAGCTATCGAACTATGCGTTCCCCCAACCGTTGTGGAAACCCTTCGGGAAACACTTGGGGGAGGATGGCGGGGGAAGATTTGGAGGAGGCGGGAGAGGAGGACGAGGACGAGGAGGAAAAGGAGGAGGAGGGGGCATCTTGGGAGTCTCTGGGAGCCTCTTGGAGGCATCCTGGGGGCCTCCTTGGGCCTCTTGGGGTCCTTTAGGGGCTTCTCGGGGGCCTCTTTGGCCGTCTTGGTGGGCTCCTGGCCCGTCTGACGCCGTGGGAAGACGTCTTGGGGGCCTCTCTGGGCCGACTTGGGGCCCTCTCAGGGTGCTCCAGGGCAGTCTTGGAGGCCATCTTCGGCGTCTTGGGGGCCTCTTGGGCCTTCTTAGGGCCCTCTTGGGGCCGTCTTAGGGGGGCCCTTGGGCCGTCGTGGGGCCATCCTGGAGGCCCTCTTGGGCGATCTTGAGGGCCTCTTGGGCCGTCTCGGGCCGTCGGCAGGCCGAAAAGAAGCGAATGCCAAAATCTTTCAAACATTAAAGGACAATCGCTGATTTGGGCCTCTTCGGGCCTTCCTGGAGGCCCTCTTGGAGGCCTCTTGGACCGTTTTGGGCCACCTTAGAGCCTTCTCGGACCGTCTTGGTGGACTCCTGGTCCGTCTGACGCCGTCGGAAGCCGTCTTGGGGACCTCTCTAGACTGACTTGGGCCCTCTTGGGGTGCTCAAGGACCGTCTTGGAGGCTTTCTTGGGCGTCTTACGGGACTCTTGGGCAGTCCTGAGGCCATCTTGCAAGCCTATTGGGCGATCTTGGGGTGATCTTGGGGGCCTCTTGGGCCGTCTCGGGCCGTCGGCAGGCCGAAAAGAAGCGAATGCCAAAATCTTTCAAACATTAAAGGACAATCGCTGATTTGGGCCTCTTCGGGCCTTCCTGGAGGCCCTCTTGGAGGCCTCTTGGACCGTTTTGGGCCACCTTAGAGCCTTCTCGGACCGTCTTGGTGGACTCCTGGTCCGTCTGACGCCGTCGGAAGCCGTCTTGGGGACCTCTCTAGACTGACTTGGGCCCTCTTGGGGTGCTCAAGGACCGTCTTGGAGGCTTTCTTGGGCGTCTTACGGGACTCTTGGGCAGTCCTGAGGCCATCTTGCAAGCCTCTTGGGCGATCTTGGGGCGCTCTTGGGGGCCTCTTGGGCCGTCTTGGGCCGAAAAGGAGCAAATACGACAATCCGTCAAAAACATAAGGAAAATTAATGATTTCGGCCTCTTCGGGCCCTCGTGGAGGACCTCTCAGAGGCATCTTGGGCAGTCTTGGAGGCTAGGCACCTCTTGGGCAGTCTTGGGCCGTCTTGGAGGTTTCTTGGGCGGACTTGGAAGTATCCTGCACCCTCTTGGGCCGTCTTGGAGGCCATGTTGGACCATCTTGGGCGAACATGGAGGCCATCTTGGCCGTCTTGGAGGCTATCTTGAGCCGTCTTGGAGAGCTTGTTGCAGACGTTGTGATCGTTTGCGCCAGATTGTGCGCTCTTCCGGGTGGCCGGTGGGACTGGCGGGAGCTCCAGTTGGGAAAAATAACCAAAACCAAAAACGGTAGCGTCTAGCACGCCGGGCACCCCTGTGGCAAGACCACAGGGGGCGGCGGATCGAACACGCCTACTGCGAATCACCGCCGCCCCCTGCCCTTTCGGCAGCGCCTATGTGACCGAACGTTGTGGCCAGAGGCCTGCCAAGCTATCGGACCATGTGTTCCCCGAATCGGTTTGGAAAGCTTTCGGGGAACACGTGGGGGAGAATGAACATGAAGAGGAAGAGGAGACGCCTCTTGGGCCGTTTTGAGCCGTCGGAAAGGCGAGAAGAAACAAATGCCAAAATCCTTGAAACACTTAGGGACAATTCATGATTTTGACCTCTTCGGGCCCTCCCGAAAGATCTCTTGGAGGCCTCTTCGGCCGTCTTGTAGGCCTCTTGGGGGCTTCTTGGGCCGTCTTGGGCAATATTGACGCCATGTTAGGCCGTCTTGGAGGCATCTTGGGCCGTCTTGGAGGCATCTAGGGGGGGGGCGAAGCTATCGGACCATTTGTTCCCCGAGTCGGTTTGGAAAGCCTTCGGGGAACACGTGGGGGAGGAAGAGGAAAAGGAGGAGAAGGAGGCAAAAGAAGAAGGGGGAGGATGCCTCTTCAGAGCCTCTTGAGGCACTCTCGGGCTCGATTGGGCCATCTTGGGACCGTCTTGGAGGTCATGTTGGTGCTATCTTGGGCTCTCTTGGAGCCTCGTGAGGGCCTTTGGGGGCCTTTTGGGGACTTCTCGGGGGCCTCTTTGGCGGTCTTGGGGCGTTCCTGGCCCGTCTGACGCCGTCGGGAGCCGTCTTGCAGGCCTCTCTGAACCGGTGTGGGGTCCTCTTGCGGCGCTTCGGGGCCGTCTTGGAGGCCATCTTGGGCGTCTTGGAGGCCTCTTGGCCCGTCTTGGGGCCCTCTTGGGGGCCTCTTGGGCCGTCATGGGGAGGCATCGTGGGCGATCTTGGGGCAATCTTGGGAGGCTCTTGGGCCGTCTTAAGCCGTTGGAATGCCGAGAAGAAACACATGCCACATTCTTTCAACAACTGTTTCCCAACCCTCCCTTGGTTGGGTACTCGTCTTGAATAGAGCACTCTGGTCGCCCCGTCCTCCCGCCCACTTCCCTCCTGCCTCCTACCTCCTCCTCGCGGCGCCCTCTGGGGGGCTGCGATATGCGCGTCTGTCGCCTCCTGCGATCTTGCGCAACTGTCGGCACTTTCGTGGGCTCCTGGGAGGCCCAGCGGAGTGGGGGTGACACGCGGATCGCGCCAAGACCTCGCGGTTCCCTGCGGGGGGAGCTGCCAACTGCGCAATTGTCGGCACTTTCGTGGGCTCCTGGGAGGCCCAGCGGAGTGGGGGTGACACGCGGATCGCGCCCTGCGGGGGGAGCTGCCAACTGCGCAACTGTCGGCACTTTCGTGGGCTCCTGGGAGGCCCAGCGGAGTGGGGGTGACACGCGGATCGCGCCGAGACCTCGCGGCTCCCTGCGGGGGGAGCTGCCAACTGCGCAACTGTCGGCACTTTCGTGGGCTCCTGGGAGGCTCAGCGGAGTGGGGATGACACGCGGATCGCGTCGGGACCTCGCGGCTCCCTGCGGGGGGAGCTGCCAATTTGCGCAACTGTCGGCACTTTCGTGGGCTCCTGGGAGGCCCAGCGGAGTGGGGGTTACACGCGGATCGCGTCGGGACCTCGCGGCTCCCTGCGGGGGGAGCTGCCAACTGCGCAACTGTCGGCACTTTCGTGGGCTCCTGGGAGGCCCAGCGGAGTGGGGTTACACGCGGATCGCGTCGGGACCTCGCGGCTCCCTGCGAGGGGAGCTGCCAACTGCGCAACTGTCGGCACTTTCGTGGGCTCCTGGGAGGCCCAGCGGAGTGGGGTTACACGCGGATCCCGTCGGGACCTCGCGGCTCCTTGCGGGGGGAGCTGCCAACTGCGCAACTGTCGGCACTTTCATGGGCTCCTGGGAGGCCCAGCGGAGTGGGGTTACACGCGGATCGCGTCGGGACCTCGCGGCTCCCTGCGGGGGGAGCTGCGATCTTGCGCAACTGTCGGCACTTTCGTGGGCTCCTGGGAGGCCCAGCGGAGTGGGGGTTACACGCGGATCGCGCCGAGACCTCTCGGCTCCCTGCGGGGGGAGCTGCGATCTTGCGCAACTGTCGGCACTTTCGTGGGCTCCTGAGACGCCGGACGATCGCTCCAGGACGGTCAAGGTGGGCCCCAGACAGCCCAAGAGGCTTCCAAGACGCTCCAAGAGGCTTCCAAAAGGCTTCAGGGGACGGCCCCGAGAGGCCAACACCATAAATTTTTCGATGGTTGTTGCAGGATTCTGGCCTTCTCGTCTTTTCGGCTTTCCGGGGCTACAGGACGGCTCACGAGGCACCCAATACTGCCCCAAGACGGCCCAAGAGGCTTCCCAGAGGGCCCGAAGACTGCCCACGAGGCCCCAAGACGGCCCAAGACAGCCACTCTGGCGAACAGTACCGACTATCGGGATTTGTCGGTCAGGTTCCCAACGACGATGTCCAGAGGAGTTGCTGTGAGCAGGGCGATTTAGGCGCGACCGAAACAGCAGAATACTATTATCCTGCTACAGCTACAGGCCCGAGCTAAAGCTTTCGGGTCCCAAGCTTCGGCTACAGGCCTGAGCCGCAGGTACAGGCCCATGAGATGGGGCGCGACTGAAACAGCAGAATATTATTCTCTTGCTACAGCTACAGGCCCGAGCTAAAGCTTTCGGGTCCCAAGCTTCGGCTGCAGGCCCAAGCCACAGCTACAGGCCCATGAGAATGGGGTGCGACCGAAACAGCAGAATACCATTCTCCTGCTACAGCTACAGGTCCGAGCTAAAGCTTTCGGGTCCCAAGCTTCGGCTACAGGCCCAAACCACAGCTACAGGCCCATGAGAATGGGGCGCGACCGAAACAGCAGAATACCACTTTCCTGCTACAGCTACAGGCCCGAGCTAAAGCTTTCGGGTCCCAAGCTTCGGCTGCAGGCCCAAGCCACAGCTACAGGCCCATGATAATGGGGCGCGACCGAAACAGCAGAATACCATTCTCCTGCTACAGCTGCAGGCCCGAGCTAAAGCCAAGCTTCGGCTACAGGCCCAAGCCACAGCTACAGGCCCATGAGAATGGGGCGCGACCGAAACAGCATAATACCATTCTCCTGCTACAGCTACAGGCCCGAGCTAAAGCTTTCGGGTCCCAAGCTTCGGCTACAGGCCCAAACCACAGCTACAGGCCCATGAGAATAGGGTGCGACCGGAAGAGCAGAAAATTATTATCCTGTTACAGCTACAGGCCCGAGCTAAAGCTTTCGGGTCCCAAGCTTCGGCTACAGGCCCAAGCCACAGCTACAGGCCCACGAGAATGGGGTGCGACCGAAACAGCATAATAAGATTCTCCTGCTACAGCTACAGGCCCGAGCTAACGCTCTCGGGTCCCAAAGGGGGTAAAGAAGGCGCGGCCCTGGTGCAGGCAGTATTTGGACACCAGGATCGAGCGCAAAGCGCTGTTCGCTGATCGGTCGCGCGGCGCCGTCCTGTAGCGCAGTGCGCAGCGCTGTCCCTCGAGAGCGCGGGGAGCTGATTCTTCGTTGAACGAAGTACACCGCTTGACCCTCAAGCGCGGCGGTTGCCAAGAATGCATTGGGCGTCGCTTTCGTGGGCCTCTTGGACGTCCAGCGGATGTTCAGCTATCTTGAACGCGCCAGATGATAATGCCACCTGTTGCCAAAGGGCTGGGTACGTCCAGGGGTATTTTTTATCATTAGTAGTCTAGTAGTAGTAGTAGTAGTAGTAGTAGTAGTAGTAGTAGTAGTAGTAGTAGTAGTAGTAGTAGTAGTACTAGTAGTGAGTAGTAGTAGTAGTAGTAGTAGCAGTAGTAGTAGTAGTAGTAGTAGTAGTAGTAGTAGTAGTAGTAGTAGTCGTAGTAGTAGTAGTAGTAGTCGTAGTAGTAGTAGTAGTAGTCGTAGTAGTAGTAATAGTCGCGGTAGCCGTGGCAGCCGTGGTAGTTGTAGCAGTACTAGTCGTAAGCAGTATATTAGTAGTAGTAGTAGTAGTAAAAAAAAAAACAAAAGTAGTAGTATAGTAGTATTATAGTATTTATAGTACGTAGTAGTAGTAGTCGTCGCCGTATTAGGTAGGTAGGTGGGTAGGTCGGTGGTTGGGTGGGCGGGTAGTGGGTGGGTGGGTGGGTGGGTGGGTGGGTAGGTAGGTAGGTAGTAGGTAGGTAGGTAGTAGTAGTAGTCAGTAGTAGTAGTAGTAGTAGTAGTAGTAGTAAGTAGTAAGTAGTTGATAAGCGGTAGTAGTAGTAGTAGTAGAAGTGCTGAGCACCAAAACCCGACCGTAGCAGTAGTAGTAGTAGTAGTAGTAGTAGTAGTAGTAGCAGCAGTGAGAGTAGTAGTAGGAGTACAAGTGGTAGGGGCAGTAGAAGTAGCAGTAGTAGTAGTAGTAGTAGTAGTAGTAGGAGGAGTGGTAGTAGTAGTAGTAGTAGTAGTGGTAGTAGTAGTGGTAGTAGTAGTAGTAGAAGAAACCGTAGTAGTAGTAATCGTAGTAGTAGTTGTAGTAGTAGTAGTAGTAGTAGTAGTAGCCGTAGTAGTAGTAGTAGCCGGAGGAGGTGGAGCTGGGAGTCGTAGTAGACGTTGTCGTAGTCGTAGTAGTCGTAGTAGTCGCACTAGTAAAAGTCGTCGTAGTAGTAGGCGTCGTAGTAGTAGTAGTAGTAGTAGTAGTAGTAGTAGTAGTCGTAGTCGTAGTCGTAGTCGTAGTCGTAGTCGTAGTCGTAGTCGTAGTCGTAGTCGTAGTCGTAGTCGTAGTCGTAGTCGTAGTCGTAGTCGTAGTCGTAGTCGGAGTCGTAGTCGTAGTCGTAGTCGTAGTCGTAGTCGTAGTCGTAGTCGTAGTCGTAGTCGTAGGTCGTAGTCGTAGTCGTAGTCGTAGTCGTAGTCGTAGTCGTAGTCGTAGTAGTAGTAGTAGTAGTAGTAGTAGTAGTAGTAGTAGTCGTAGTCCGTAGTCCGTAGTCGTAGTCGTAGTCGGATTCGTAGTAGTAGTAGTAGTAAAAAGGGGATGGAATGAGTAGTGTAAGTGGTAGTAGTACTAGTCCTAGTACTAGTAACTAGTACTAGTACTAGTACTAGTACTACGTACTAGTACTTAGTACAGTATAGTAGTAGTAGTAGTAGTAGTAGTAGTATAGTAAGTAGTATGTAGTAGGTAATTCGTATATTAAGTAGTATTGAGTAAGCAGTAGTAGTAGTAGCAGTCGTAAGTAGTAGTTGTTGTTGTCGTAGTAGTAATTAGTAGTAGTAGTAGTCGTAGTAGTAAGTAGTAGTAGTAGTAGTAGTAGTAGTAGTGGTCCGTAGTAGTAGTAGTAGTAGTCGCAATCGCACTTGGCGCAACAGTAGTAGTAGTAGTAGTAGTAGTCGTAGTAGTAGTAGTAGTAGTAATCGTGGTAGTAGTAGTAGTAGTAGTGGTTGTAAAAGTTGTAGTCGCAGTAGTAGTAGCAGTAGTAGTAGTAGTAGTAGGTAGAAGTAGTAAGGCGTAGTAGTAGTAAGTAGTAGTAAGTAATCGTATCGTAGAGTAGTAAAAAAGTAGTTTAGTGTAGTAGCATTAGTGGAGTAGTAGTAGTAGTAGTAAGTAGTATAGTCGCAGTAGCAGTAGTAGTAATCGTAGTAGTAAGTAAAATTTGTAGTATTAGTAGTCCGTAGTAGTAGTACAGTAGTAGTAGTAGAGTAAGTTATTTACTGTACTAAGTAGTAGTAGCGTAAGTCGTAGTATAAGTAGTAGTAGTAAAGTAGTCAGTAGTAGTTAGTATTAGTAGGCAGTATCAAGTAGCAGTAGCAGTAGCAGTAGCAGTAGCAGTAGCAGTAGCAGTAGCAGTAGCAGTAGCAGTAGCAGTAGCAGTAGCAGTAGCAGTAGCAGTAGTAGTAGTAGTAGTAGTAGTAGTAGTGGTACTTCGTTGTAGTAGGGCTGCTGGCGGCCCCTGCTTAGTGCGGCGCTACGCAGCTCAGAGCGGGATCTCGCCTTCCATGGGGGGCTGCAAACTGCGTTCTTGTCGCCCTATTCGAGAGTTGCCGGGGGCCCCAAACGAATACGAAGCAACGGCCAAGTGCCAGGGCGCCAGGGAAACGCTTCAGGGTTCTGGTTGCGATATCGTTTCGCCGGAGGGGGGGGGTCGACAATTGCTTCAACGGGTAAGCCATGTCTTCTTTCGTGGTTGCGCCAGGAATAATTGTCTCATGTATGCATGGTGACCGGCAAACCCAGCTATTTTGATCAAGTCTCCCGCTGCGTCGATCAACGCCTCTGTTGCGTCACCCAAGCAGTTGAAACCACATCACATCTGAACAACGCAAGGCAATGCAATTTGTATCGTTGCTTGGCCTTGCTTCGCGTGTGTCTTGGCATTGTTCTGCTTTGCTCGGCGGTGCTTGGCATTGCTTGAAATCGATGCTTGGCACTGTCGCTTGGCACTGGCTTTGCATTGATAGGCGTTGCTTGGCATTGCTTGGCATTGCGTTGCATGTATTGACGTTGCTTGAAATTGCTCTCCTTTGCTTTGCATGTACGGCATTGCTTTGCGTTGCTTAGCATAGTTTGGCGTTTCTTGGCATTGCTTGGCATTGCTTCTTATCGTTTGGCATTGGAAAGGGTTGCTTGGCGTTGCTCGGCCTTGCTTGGCATTGGTAGGCAGCTTATCGGCATTGCTTGGTATTTCTTGGCGTTGCTTTGCTTAGCCTTGCATTGCTTGGCTGTGCGGTCCATGCGTCGCATGGCTTTGCATCGCGTGGCGTTGCTTGACGTTGCTTGGCACTAATTGGCATTGTTTCTGCTTATGATTCCTGAATTGACATCCCTTGCCGTTGCATTGTGTAGCTTGGCACCGCATGGCATTACCTAGCATCTGTCTACATTCCGCGGCGTTGCTTTGCACTGCTTGGCATTGCTTGGCGTTGCTTGGCATTGGCTGGCATTGGCCAGCAATGCCGAGGAACCCCCTGCAACGCGAGGTGACCGCCTCCCTGGGCGAAGCGCCGTTAGCCCTTGAGGGCAATTCTGTTGGGGACAGCTCGCACCAAGTGGCATCCTGCACACACACACACACACATACAAGTAGCACCCCCTTGGGCAAAGCCTAGTTGGGGATTACTCTCGGGGGGGAGGGGGCGAAGAAGGGACGAGGGCGGGGTGGGGGGGGGCATGAGGCGACGGAGGAAGTCGGGAGGGGGAAGTGGAGAGGGGGGGGGGGGCGAGCTTGAGATCCTATCCCTCCCCTTGCGCTGCTGGGATTGGCGGGCGGCTTGCCTTGCCAGGGTGAACACCTGCTGGGGTGTCCCGAATGACCTTGGTTCCCAGTATGATCAGGAGGGCAAACAACACACAACCACAATTATTCGCCGGTTCCCCAGAACATATGGGAAAATATGGGAAATGGGGGGGGCGACGAAAACCCATAACATGTGGCAACATATTTGGAATCCGGTCATTTGTGCCTATTTATGTGTGTGTGTGTGTCCCATGGTCCCTTCACATGAGCCTATCGCGTCGCAATCAGGAAGGGGAGCTTTGCACTGGACAGACAGATTAAGGTGGCGGATCGCCAGGAGGACGAGAAGAGGGACAACCAGGATGATGAGGAAGAAGGATGAGCAGGATCAGGGGGAGCAGGATGACCAGGGCGAACGCCAGCTCGGGAGATTCCTGTGCGTAGGCAACCAGTATGCGGGGTAGGCGGATAGGCCGAGGGACTTAACAGCATTAGGAAGTATTGTATATTTCTACCCGCATGGAGTAATTAATTTGCCAGGGAGGGTCAGCGTCGCCCAAACATACCAATACTATGTGCGAATCGCTCCCAGAATGGCGACGCGCTCGCGCCGAGAACTCTTATAGTCTATGCTTAATCGCGGGCACTTTCTGGCCATACCGCTGGCATACTGATATACTTCAAGATGACTGTACTATATGTTTGGGTCGGCCGCACGCCTCCGAGGAGGACATATAGTACTGGTATGTCCTTGTGCGCCCCAGGGGAGGGAGGAGGGAGGACCAGGTCTGTGGGACAGAGGCCAGGGGGTTGAAGCATTGTTATCATGAGGAAGCGGGAGTGGGGGGGCGGGGCGACGAGAGGAGGGGACGACGGAACGGGGAACATGAGGAGAGGGGTTGTTGGGGAAGGGAGGTCGGAGGAGGAACAGGTACCCATACCGCTACCCTTTCCTCGTTTTCACCTGTTTGGGCCTCTTGGGAGGCCCACGTCGCCACCGCTGGATTCGCCTCGAAATCCTGGTCAGAACGCACCCCTGGAGAGGTCCAGGTAGTAGTGGTATCGGTACGTTTAGGGGTTTCCCCAGGATGGGACGGGGAGGGAGAGGGGCATGACATATGATTGCAGGGGGAATGTGGTGTGTGGGATGCGGGGTTCGTGCGGAGAGGAGTGAAGCAGGAGGGTGCACCGTTTCGAACCCTTGCTGTCTGGGCGCTCCTGTTTGGATTCCAGCTCCGACAGTTTCATTTCCCATCCAGGGCCCCCCCCATCCAGGGGGGGTGGGTCCCGAGAAACCCAAGGCGGTGACAGTGATGATGGGGATCGGTTAACCAATGTTCACGGAGGCTGTCAAATTCATGCAGACCTGGAATGAGGTTATTCGTTCCAGAGCGTCTTGGAATTTTCTCAGAAAGTTCTGGAGCGTTCTGGAACGTACGCGGCGTGCGGTACGTCTTCCAGACCCGTTGGCTCATTGATTCCCGATGTATCTCCTCCCTGGCTTCGTTTCAATTCCGATTCCCAGCGCCAGAGGTTGCACGATGAGTGCCCTTGGGCCAGGAGTCCCCCAGTTTTTCGCGCCATCTTGTAATCTTGTAGCCAGTGGGGCCTTCGGGGCCTCGTCAGGGGCTGATCGGGAGGCCGATGAGGCCTCCCTGAGAAAACTTCGTGAGGCACCCCATCCGAGGCTGGGATTTCTCCATATCCACCGCCTGGCAATCCGATCTCCTTTGATCTCGGGAGGCGGTGGACATTGAAATGTATCCACCGTTCCGTGGGGTCCCAGGACATGGGTCCCACTGCCAGCTTCCCAGCCTTGGGCCAGGGATGCCTTCGGCGGCACCCGACGGCGCTCCGTCCTGCTCTGGTTCCGACGCTCCTGCCTCCTGGGATGGCCAG
>CAUYUJ010020086.1:153631-156131 GCA_963575745.1 Prorocentrum cordatum | reverse complement strand
GCGGGAGACCGGTCATGTGAACTTGGCTCTCCCTGGTTCTCCTGTTTTTCTTCTCCTGTCTTCCAAACAAAGACAAATCATCTCTCTCCTCCTCGCTCTCTGCCGGGACGTGCTTCTGAGTGCTGACGCAAATCGCAAACGCAAGCACAAACACACGCACAGACGCGCAACAAACAGGCACAAGCACAGACACAGGCACACAAACACAAACACCAAACCAATCACAAACACACACACACAAGCACACACATCCCGCTTAGCCCCCGCTCAGCTCCCGCTCAGCTCCCGCCCCGGCTAGCTGCGGAATCGGACCCTCAGGGGTCCGATTTGCCCTGTGCAGCTCCCGCTCAGCTCCCGCCCAGCTCCCGTCCCAGCTAGCTGCAAAATCGGACCCTCAGGGGTCCGATTTGCCAAATGCAGCTCCCGCTCCACTCCCGCTCAGCTCCCGCTCAGCTCCCGCCCAGCTCTAGGCCCCAGCTGCAAAATCGGACCCTCATGGGCTCGATTTGTCCAATGCAGCTCCCGCTCCACTCCCGCTCAGGTCTCGCCCAGCTATGGTGAGCTCTCGCTCAGCTCCCGCCCCGGCTAGCTGCGGAATCGGACCCTCAGGGGTCCGATTTGCCCAGTGTAGCTCCCGCTCCACTCCCGCTCAGCTCCCGCGCAGCTCTGGCCCCAGCTAGCTACAAAATCGGACCCTCAGGGGTCCGATTTGCCAAATGCAGCTCCCGCTCCACTCGCGCTCAGCTCCCACCCAGCTCTGGCCCCAGCTAGCTGCAAAATCGGACCCTCAGGGGTCCGATTCGCCCACTGCAGCTCTCGCTCCACTCCCGCTCCACTCCCGCTCAGCTCCCGTCCCAGCTAGCTGCAAAATCGGACCCTCAGGGGTCCGATTTGCCCACTGCAGCTCCCGCTCAGCTCCCGCTCAGCTCCCGCTCAGCTCCCGCCCAGCTCCGGCCCCAGCTAGCTGCCAAAGCGGACCCTCAGGGGTCCAATTTGCCCACTGCAGCTCCCGCTCAGCTCCCGCTCAGCTCCCGCCCAGCTCTGGCCCCAGCTAGCTGCAAAATCGGACCCTCAGGGGTCCGATTTGTCCACTGCAGCTCCTGCTAAGCTCCCGCTCAGCTCCCGCCCAGCTCTGGCCCCAGCTAGCTGCAAACTCGGACTCTCAGGGGTCCGATTTGCCCTGTGCAGCTCCCGCTCAGCTCCCGCCAAGCTCCACGCGTTCAGCTTTCGTGCCGACAGCCTGACGGGCGCGAGAATCGATCCCGTCAAGTTTTCCGGAAGCTTTCGTGCACGCCGCACGCTCCATGCTCCACGCTCCACGCCGCACGCTCCACGCTGCATGCTGTGCGCTGCACTTGGCACGCCGCACGCTGCACGGGCTCCACGCCCCGCGCCGCACGATCCATTCGGCACGCTGCACGCTGCGCGCTACACGCGGCGCGCCGCACGCTGCATGCCCCACGCTCCACGCCACACGCTGCACGCTGCGCGTTGCACACAGCGTATCACAGCACATTGCGGCACAGCGCCGCGGGCACAAAGCCGCCCCGAGAAAATCTGCGCCCCCCTCTCCTCCCCCCCCGAAAAATCCAAGATCACAGGACTCGTCTCCCCGCGCTCTTGCCCGTCATTTCTGTTTTCTCTTCTTTGGTGGTCGTCGACCCATCCCGCCACAGTGCCCAGGTCGCGGTTTGGAGGCTTTGTTGAAGTTCGTGAAGATCTTGTGGGGAGCTTCTGGGGGGCTTCTTGACGGCAGCGTGGAAGCATAGGAAGTGGCCGTTTGGGAGCGTCGTTGGGGTCTCTTGGGGGCGTCTCGGGGCCTCTTGGGCGCTTTTGGGAGCTCAGCGGGGCCTTGCGGGCTCGCCTTGGGGCTTCCTGGCGGCTTCTCGGCGCCTCTTGGGCCCGTGTGGGGGCCGTCCTGGAGACCTCATGGGCTCTGGGGCCGTGTCGGCGTCTTCTTCGGCCGTCTTGAAAACCTCTGGACTGCCTCTCGGGTTGTCAAGGGGCCTCGTGGGCCGTCTTTGGGCGTCGCGAGCTCGAAGGGGCGAGAACATCAAAAACCTTGGGAAGCCATGCGCAATTCCATGATTTTTGCCCCGTGGGCCCCTGTTGGGGGTCCTCTGTACCTTTCTGGGGGCGTTTTGGAGGTCTCGTGGGTGGTGTTGCCAAGAGTCAGGGGACCGGGGTCACGTGGAGGGCACTTCGGGCCGTCCTGGAGTGTCTGCTGCTGTCGGTCGGAGACGCGCCCGAACAATTTCTGGAGCGGATGACCCCTCCTGCGGGATTCTGACTCCCGATGACCCCCCGAGGGCTCCCCCCCTTCAAGCCGATTGGACCAGGCCCCCAGGGGAGGGGGGGGGCGAATATCTCACGCGCCGATGAAACCCCAAGGAGTCGGCGGAGTAGACGACTGCTATGCAACGTTGGCGCGAGCATTCCTCGACTGCCCGCCATGGGAAGCGGCCCCAGCCTTTGTTTAGCCGGGCAGGACGCTCTCGGG